>CM017464.2:40840229-41407537 GCA_007827005.2 Populus simonii | reverse complement strand
TGGGCGCCTTAATGGTGGCCGACCGTTGGCCTACCGTCCGTTATCAACCCGCCGAGCCCTATATAAACCGAGCAACACCGAAGAGCAGGGGGTTGAAAAAAAAACAGAGGGAGAGAGAAGGACGAACAAAACCAGAGTTAAGAAACACAAAGATACCAGCCATATATTTTAAGCCTTTTTAGAACCCCACAACAGAAGTGAGCCTTCCCCTCACCAATATCGACCTAAAATAACAAAAAAAACAAAACTGACCGAGAGAGCATAGGGTCGTTTTGAAAACAGCAAAAAGAAACGAAGGAAGAATAAGCCGAAACAGAAACGCAGGAAAGGAATACAGCGTGAAAAGCAGAAGGAGTAAGAAGAAATTCGAAGGCAGAAGCGTCGTCCTCAGAAATCACACGCAAATTCCCTGCGAACGAATCGGGTAAGTCTTGCTCTGTTTTTTCCCAGCTTTTGCCTTATTTCATCTTTCCCGTTTGCGTTTAATTCCATAGAGCCATGCACGCGTGATTTAGATCACGCGTGCCTAGTGTGGCCCAGCCGGGTCACTGGTTTGGGCCAGTGACTGGGCTGGGCCGGCTGGGCTTAGCCCAGCCCATGTGGGCTGAGCTGGGCCCAGCCCTAAAAATAATAAAAAAATTAAAAAATTAAAAAAAAGGAAAAAATTAAAAATTAAAATATGTTTAAGCATGAATAAAAATAATATAAATTTACCGGTTTATTCACCAACGCCAGAGTCGGGAGTAAAATACTGGTTTAAGTTTATATTATTCTTATTCATTATATTTTTTTTATTTATCAAGAAAAAAATATATGTGCATGAATGAAAAATAAATTGATTTATTTATTCACTGACGCCAGAGTCAGGAATAAAAAACACTGATTTAATTTTATTTATTGTTTTTTATTTATTTATTTTATTTTACATAAAAAATAGAAAAAATATGTGGATGCGTAATAAAAATGGATTTAATTTATTTGTTTATTCACTAGCGTTAGAGTCAGGAAATAAAAAATATATTAATCCAAATTTATTTTTATGGCCACGTAATAGTTACCAACGCCAGAGTTGGAATTATCCGTAGTCAAATATTCACTGACGCCAGAGTCAGGAATATTGTGAATAAATCATCAAAGCGTAAACCAATAAAATTTTAGCATTTTAAGACAAAAAAAACAGCAATGCAGTTTGCCTTAGGCAGAACGTTTAAGGGGTGATAATATCTTCTCTTTTACGTAATCAGTCCCGAACCATAGAATCTCTGTTGACCAGTTAGGGTTCCTAGTGACCATAATACTAGGTGGCGACTTCCCAAACAAAACTTTTTTTTCTAAAAGAACAAGATACCAGATAATCTGCTCTTTTTCCATAATCTAGAATTTTATTATTTGATGAAAGCCGCCGCGATGTCGGGTGCGACAGTTGTAATTAAGATCAAGCAATGTCGGAGGTTGGTGATTCGCGTTGCGAAGGGGATCATAAAGTGATGATTGGGGGTCAGTAAAAATGGCTGGCATTTGCATGCCGGCAGGGGCATCCCAATTCCAGAAAGGCAAAGCGAAAGTTGGATCATCAATCAGTGTACCCAAGATTCTTTCGAAGTAGTATAAATAGAGTCTATGCCAGGGAAAGAAGAGCCACGAGAAGTGAATTTGAAGTTCTAAATCAGGAAAGCCTGCTTGGTGATAAGCACCATCACAATAAGCACAATGAACGTTGGCTTGGTTCTTGAAGCTACGTGGATCATCGTCAGGAAGACTTTTCATCAGTGCAATGGCTTCGGCGTATTTAGCTACGTAGGCTTTATCAACTAAATGAGCAGCAGGCCTTATGCGCATTGGGGAGGACGCAGAAGGGAATTCGAAGTTTTTGATCTCTGTGGATGTTGGAGGGCAACAGTTCGAGGGGTCACTTTCGGATGGCAGGGGAACTAGCTCACATTGGGTTATGTCTGGGGGTGCAATGGGGTTAGCATAGGCAAATGGATCACTAAGACTAGTTGCTCCATAGAGTCCACCGAGACCAATGAGCAGATCTCTTCTGGTGGCAGGGTTTTGTTCGTGATCATTCTTGCCTGATTTGCAAGAAACAATCGGGATATTGGGACGGTTTGGCTTTTTAATTCTGGAAACTCGGTGTGTTTTCGGGAAGGAAGGCAAGAAAGAGGAGGCAGCTAAAGGGATGCTACTGGAAAGAAGATACAGGACGCCATGGTTTGGTTTGGTGTGGGGGTGAAGGATTCTTGGATACCTTATATAAGAAATGTCTATGGTAAAGCGACTACTGTGGCTTCCATTAAAATAGTCTCAATCCGAGTGAATGTGATCTGTAAATCTTTTTATTAAAAAATATTCTATTTGAATTGAAAGAAGCTAAAAGAGGCAATCAGTTAATACAAATTTGGGAGTACGATAGTTTTTATTTTGTAAAAATATATTTATATAATATAAATTATTTTATATATATATATATTATAATTTTAATGTTTTAATATAAAAAAATTTATGTAATATATTTTCAATTAAAATCTCTTTTAATTTTAAATTAATTTGGATATTCAAATCAGTTTATATAAATCTTAATTAACTTTAAAGTTAATAATTATATAAATATATAGTAATAAAAAATGTATTGAAATCCAACTAATGATATAGAAACAAATCCATATCCTTGACCAACCTCACAGAACAGACATGAAATTATGCATCCAACATGTTCTGTTCTCGTTGTCCTTTTATACTTATTGCATTTATGTGGTCAGATTCAAAAATCATTGAGCCTTCTGTGTCAAAAAAATCATCTCAACCCAATAGCTTAAATTGTTAGGTGAAGTTTCAAGATATGATATATATTATTCTCTAACACAACTTTCAAGTAAAAACTCTTTGAACTTGAAACTTGCACAAGCTCATATTATCTTGTGTTTAATTTTTATCAAATAAATCAGAATGGTGAGATTCGAACTCGTGACCACTTGGTTATAAAGGCTCTGATACCATGTCAAAAAATCATCTCAACCCAATAGCTTAAGCTGTTAGGTGAAGTTTCAAGATATGATATATATTATTCTCTAACACAACCCTCAAGTAAAAGCCCTTTGGACTTGAAACTTGCACAAGCTCATATTATCTTGTGTTTAATTTTTATCAAATAAATGAGAATGGTGAGATTCGAACTCGTGATCGCTTGGTTATAAAGGCTCTGATACCATGTTAAAAAATCATCTCAACCCAATAGTTTAAGCTGTTAAATGAAATTTCAAGATATGATATATATTATTCTCTAATATTATGAGACAATGTGCATTAATCTTCGATGCCTTCTCCACATCTATAACCTTGAGCATGTACAGGAGAAAAGGCACTCAAATCTCAAATGAGTGGAGAAGGCATTGAAGATTAATGCACATTGTTTATCAAAGATGCAGCATCCGTATTTCATTTTAATGATGATTATTTTTTTATTTTAAAAATATATTTTGAAAAAAAATTATTTTAAATTAATTTATTTGGTATTTTTAGATGGTTTTGATGTATTAATATTAAAAATATATTTTTAAAAAAAAAAGATATTATTTTATTGTATTTTTGAGTGAAAAACACTTTAAAAAATAGTCACGATTACACTTTCAAACATCTCTTAAATGTTTTGAATGACAATTTTAAAAACACATCCTGTACGTTAGCCTGCTACATAATTTTTTTTCTAATATTAATTAAGATTTAAATCCATAAAATCAAATAATGGAGCTAACCTCTATAATAATTAAACCAATCTCTCAACATTAATAATTTAAAACATGATTAGAAAAGGTCGACACATGATAATGGCCATAAGAATAAAAAATGAAAAGAAAAACAAATAATAAAAATGTTAAATTATGAAAGTACACATTTTGTTATATAATGGATGAACAATTTTATTTTTTATTTTTTTTGAACAAGTTGGTATACATTTTGTCGACACTAAGCATGTCACGAATCGAATCTTCTCCAAGGGTCAAAAAAGATGTTGTAATTTGACCACCGTCCACGGGTGTAATAGGGTTGAATGGTTGGAACTATAATACCTACAAACTTAAAAAAAAAGGTTACATTTTAGCTCTAAGATTTTAAAATTTTGTAATTGAACCCTCCAACTCAAAGTTTATTTTATTAAAAATACATTTTTTCACCTAAAAATCATAGATTATCCAATTGGAACCCCAAATACTATTTTTCTGGTTTGTCTCTAAGTGTAATAACAAGATCAATTGCAAAAGCATGCTTAGATTGGAAGTTGTATATCCGATAACTTTCTCAAGGTTTAACTTTCAATGACTTTCAATGACTATAATTTCTTTTATTTTCTTTTAAATTGAAGAGTAATGCAAAAGATTAATTTAAATATATCATCCATAATAAGATTCATGCAAAATATTAATTTATAGGAAACTCAAATTCATTAAAACTTGAAAAACAACAAAGATTTAGAAACTATTGTTAAAGGAAAAAGGTATGCTTGAAGCAACTACTGCAAAACTTAGGGTGAGGGTTAAGATTTAGAAATTGAGAGTAATGGCCCATATATTGTTGCTATAATTAAACCAGATCGGACTATAATTGTTGAACAAAAAATAAAAAATATTATTAACTTAACAGAAGTATAAATAGAAAAATGTCTTAAAAAAACTCAAATCCAAAAATTCACTCTCACAACCTGCACCCCCTTCCTCCTCTCAACCCTTTTCTCTCTCGATGTCCACCAAAGCCCTATTCATAGCCAACCCCGCTTCTGCCTCTCTGGTTGTCTCGCATTTTTCTTCTCTCGCACGTCTCTATTTTGAAAGCACGATTCTTCAAGTAATTGTCGACTTTGGCTGCTGCTTTTTTGCTTGGTGGGTTTTAAAAAGTGATGGCTACGAATCGAGGAATAGGAAGAGGAGGATGGTAAATTCCACTGGGAACAATGAAGGTGAAGTGTGAAATGACCTTATTTATTTATTTATTTATTTTGTTTGTTTTCTAGGAAAATTGACTTTTTGGTTCTAGGATAATATAGAGTTATGGAAGGCATGTGTAGTTCCACTTGTGATGTTCCCAAGCATGGAGAAAGAGTGTTTATTTACCTGAGGGTCATAATGGACAAGTAAAGATTGGTTTTGAATAATTTTCTGTTTAGTGAGTGATGAAGTAAATGGGTATGGTTTAATTGGGATCTTTGAGTCTTGGATTTGTTTTTTATCTTTTATTTTTCAATAACCGAAGTGTTAAAAAAGGAGAAACTTTCTAATTTCTCGTACTATGTTATCTTCTCTTTTTGGTTTTTTTGTTTTTGTTAATGTGGATGTTCATGTCAGCTTGCATGCACCTCGACTAATCCTACAGGCTCTGAAGTTAATAATCATGTAAGCCTCCATTAACCATGAAATTTATAAGACTCGAACTAATAATTTTTATAGTGTAACCCGTTTTAAAACATGCTAAGAACCTTGTTTCAAAATCTTTTGCAATTATATGATAGTGCTGCCCAACGAATAATAAAAAAATCTTGCATTCTTATTCCTCTCTTTCTTGCTTTTATTTATTGTTTTTTTTTTCCTCTCTCTCATGGCGTTGTTGGGTTTTTAATTAAAGTAACGAATCAATGAAATATAATGTATTATTTTTATTTTTTAGAGATCACTTGTTGAAGTTCTACAAACTTCAGAACTATTAGAAACTTAAATGGTCGTTAACTTCAGGGCCTGTGAAATTAGTCAAGATGCGCACAAACTAACCCGGATACCCATGTTAATCTAAAAAAATTAATAACATCATATTGTATATTTGAATCCATTAATTTTTTAAAAACATTTGATGTGCAACGTTTTATTTTTGTTATATAACATTTCCTTAGTGTCATTATTAGCATTTGAAAAGGTTATACTTCCTCTCTTTGTTTTCCTTTTACTATTCTTTTTGACTCCTATAGAATATTAAAACAAGTTAAAATGGATATATATATATATATATATATATATATATATATATATATATATATATATATATATATATTATATTCTTCTCTGTTCTCCTTTTCTTTTGCACCCCACATCTTTTGTCCTCTTCCTTTCCTTCGTCGGATAAGATTAAAATGAGAGGTATTTAATAGTTATTTTAATGAATAGAGAAAGCATGTGAAAAAAAAAAACAAACATTGATGGTATGTCTACTAATGCCTTTAAAGAAAACAGTGGGATACGGTCCAATAATTGAACCTATGATAGAAGATAAAATAATGAAGCTCGCCAATTAATGAGAAAAAAACAAGAAAAAGCATGAACATTTTCAAGTAGAAAGCCGCTCTAGGACACTGAAAAGAAAAAGAGAGAGAAAAAAAACATAGCATATGCCCCCCCATCTGCCATGATCAGTCAGCAAAAAAGTTAGGCCTGCTTCTTCTTTTTTTACCATCAACGGTAACAAGTTCATCTCTGGATCAATTATTTTTAAATTTGTCATTATAAATATTCAATAAATATAAGATTTCTACTTTCTACTTCTTTATTATTATTAAATTAGATTAATCTTGTTCTTATTTTTGAGATATAATTTTCAAATTTTATTTTGTTAAAACTTTCTTTCAAGATTGTGATTAGTTTTGTTTTAATTTAAGGAACAATATTTATAATAAAATAACTTATCTTTCTTAAATAAAATGCAATAATAAATAAATATAGTTTAGATTTAATAAATATAGGTCAAACATGTGGCTAAGCACAGACGAGTCCAGACCCAAAGTAGGGTTGGGCGCAGATGCGTCCAGGTCCAACTTGTGGCTGGGCACGGACGAGTCCAGACCCAACCTGACGTTAGGCGTGCACGCATCAAGGGCCAACATGGCGTTGGGCGGGGTTAGACATGGATGTGTCGAGCCCTAACGTAGGGTTGGGCGGGGACGCGTCCAGACCCAACATGGTGTAGGGTGGGGCCGCGTCCAGGCCCAAAATGGAGGTGGTCGAGGTTGCGTCCAAACCCAACGTGGGGTTGGGCGTGGACTCGTTCGCCAAGTGACATGCATCCACACTTGGGGGCTCGGGTGATGGCTGCCACGCGCCACGTGTGCGTTGTAATCTGCCCAGCACATAGGCATCAACTCAAGCACCACATGTCCCCACGTGGTTTTCTTCTATGGTAATAACAGTTTTTTAAAATTTATTAATGATGATAATAATCATAATAGTATTAGTGATTTTTAAATTTACGTTTCAAATCAAATCTATGGCTGTTTTTCAATATTAAGAATAATTTTTTTCTAATTTAGTAATTATTTTATCAACAATATTAACTATTACACAAATAATAATATTTTTTTTATATTAAAACTTTGAATTATTATAAAAATAATAATATTATAACACAAATAATAATATATTGATATGAATATGTTGAAATATAAGAAAAAAATAATATTTAGAACACAAATAATAATATTTTGATATGAATACTTTGAATTATAAGAAAAATAATAATATTTAGAACACAAATAATAATATTTTTTATAAGAATACTTTGTATTAGAAGAAAAACAATAATATTTACAACGCAAATTATAATATTTTTTATTTTAATACTTAGAATTGTTGAATATTTTAATAATACTGCGCTAGGGGCTCACTTTTTATTTTTATAAAACATATCATAAAAAATTATAATATAAATAATAATATGTTTTCAATATTAATAATATAACACAAATTATTATAATAAGAAAACCAACGTGGGGTTGGGCGGGGACGCGTCCAGGTCTAACATGGAGTTTGGCGGGGATGCGACCCCACCCAACATGGGGTTAGGCACGGACGTGTCCAGGTCCAACGCGGGGTTGGGCGTGGACGCGTCCAGGTCCAACGTGTGGTTGGGCGCGGACGGGTCTAGCCCCAACCTGGCATTGGGCGTGGACACATACAGACCCAATATGGAGTTGGGTGCGGAGGTGTCCAAGTTCAACATGTGGTTGGGCGCGTACGGGTTTAGCCCCAACCTAGCGTTGGGCGCGGAGGCGTCCAGGTTCAACGTGTGGTTGGGCGTGAACAGGTTTAGCCCCAACCTGGTGTTGGGCGCGGAGGCGTCCAGGGTCAACGTGTGGTTGGGCGCAAACGAGTTTAGCCCCAACCTGGCGTTGAGCATGGACGCGTCCCGACCGAACATGGGATTGAGCGGGGACGCGTCCAGCCTCAACATGGAGGTGGACGTGGACGCGTCCCCATATAAAGCGGGGTCGAGCACGAATGCATTGAGCCCCAATGTGGGGTGGGCACGGACGCGTCCAGGTCCACCGCGAATCTAGGCTAGGACGTGTCCAGGCTCAACATGGAGGTGGACGTGGACTCGTCCCCACCCAACACGTGGTTGGGGTGGATGCATCGAGCCCTAATGTGGGGTGGGCACAGACGCGTCCATGTCCAACGCAGGGCTAGGCACGAACGCGTCCAAGTCCAACGTGTGGTTGGGCGCGAACGCGTCCAGACCCAACATAGGGTTGAATTATAAGAAAAATAATAATATTTAGAACACAAATGATAATATTTTTTTAGATGAATACTTTGTATTAAAAAAAAAATAATAATACTTGCGACACAAATTATAATATTTTTATATTAATACTTAGAATTGTTGAATATTTTTAATATATAAAAAATATCATAAAAATGTGTGCGATTGGTCTTCCCCGCACACAGGTAGGCAGCCTAAGCACCCAAGGCAGGACAGACTAAGAGTCAGGTGGCTGCAGCCTAGGCCTGACAGCCAAACGCCAGGTGTCAGCATCCCCAATGGGCACGCCTCCAGCCTGGCGCTTGGGGCTGCTGGCTACAACCTCACACATGCCCCCACCAAACAATGTAGTCTACAATGAAAGCATTCACAGGGCTGCAACAGTGCAGAACAATGCAATCCACAGTGAATTCACTCACAGTGCATAGTAGCCCGCGCCATAGTGACCAAAAAGTGCAATCCATAATGAAAGCTCTCACAGTGCACAGTGAAAGCTCTCATAGGGCTGCTACAGTGCAATTACAATGAACAATAGCCAGCACTACAGTGAAACACTGATCAGTTTTAGTTATAGTTAATAGTTTTTCCTTCTTATTTTAAATCATTCAAACTCTTACAAGCACTTATTTTAATTACCTTTATTTTTAAAACATGAATAAAAAAATTGATTATTAATTTAATAGAGAAGATATGCTATGATATATTTTCCTTTCCTTTTCTTTTTCATTCCACAACTTTTGTTCTTTATTTTTCCTTTATCCATAGGCCTAGTTATCATTTTTGGTTTCCATGCCTTCCCTTGCAACATTTCACAACAACCATCAATTTCTTTCTCTTTAGGATTTGGTCAAATTATTTTAATTGCTAATTTTTTATTTTAATTAGTTTATAGAATTGAATTTGTTTTTTTATTTCATTATTAATCAATTTGTTTCATTTCAGATTTATTCCTCATTCTTTTGATTGCTATTTATTTTATTTGGGATGGTTTTTAAAATTATGTTTTTTACAATTTCATCTTCCATTATAATGGCATATCATATTTTATCATTATTCTTTTTGTTGCTATTTTTTAATCTTAGCAAGTTTTTTAAATTATTTTTTTATTTCATCTTTATAATTAAATTGAGCTACTTGATTGACCTCGAATTTAGAATTTAATAGGTTAGGAATTTGAGGGAATAACCTAAGTTTAGGAGATTCATTCAAGATCGTTTGTTGTTGTTTTTTTTTAAATCATGTTTTTCAATTTTATCTTTTGACATTTGGTTTACTTAGATATTGAACTTTGTATTTTTGTTTTCTTTATATATGATTTTTAACTGATTTTAAAGGTCTTTTTACATTTCTTTCTTTATTGGGTTTAGTTTTTTTTATTTTTTTAAATTAAATTAGATTAATTTCTTGATATTTAATTTTTAAAAAAAAATATATTGTCTAATATATTATTATCTCTATTTATTTTATTATTTTTTTAAGATTAAAAAATATCACCCGCATCGTACCACAAATATAAAAACCACTAACCATGGTACATCTATGGTCGGAAGTTTGCAGGAAGATAGTTTATATATATATATAAACTAAGAGAAAACATGCGAAAAATCACTTTCACGTGATTTTGGGTGATCAAATCTACAAAACCATCGGTCCATTAATTGAGCATCTTTAAAGAAGAGAGACAAGACTCACCGAATTCTAACATGGAAACAGAAAAAAACAAGAAAAAGCAAAAAGGACAACAGAAAAGAAAATGGTAGCAGAGCCGTCGGTTTATTTTGCAGGTGCATGAATGTAACAAGTAATAAAATAATGAATGAGTAGTGTATTGTCCCACAATAATTTGTAAAAATTATTATTAATTTTTTAAAAAATTTAAATTGTGATTTATTTGAGGAATTAAATGAGTAGGAATTAAATGAGATAATTTATGAAATAAAAATTAATAATTAATAGCAATAACCAACTAATTAAGTAGTATTGAATTTAATTCTAATAGATTCTAGGATTTTAGACTTACTGTAATTATTTCTATGTGAATTTTTTCAATTGAATTAATTATTCTTAATATTGATAATCAGGTTTTTTTAATTTAAACACTAATCTCTCTCGTGCATCCATGAAATATTTCAACAAATAAACTTTATATACTCTATGAAATTCTTGAACTTGTCAAAATTTATTAAGTATCTTAAAACTTTTAAGTATAACAAAAGTTCCAAAGATATCTCTATCTATTATAGAATGTATAGCATGTATATATCAGAATAGGAAATTAATATAATATTATTTCAATGTTGTAATCCCTACAATTACTACTATGTTCTGTCACATATATATAAATAGGAAGGTTGGCTAGAGCACAACCTAACACATTATATTATTCTCAACTTGGTATTAGAGCCCTAAAATAATTAAAACACCTTCCCCACAGCCTCCCCTACAATGGAACAGCCGCTCAATCCATCTTCTTCTTCTACAGCACCAGCAGTCCAGTCTTCTTCTCTGGCAGTGTAGCCTTTTTCTCCTGCAGCGGCTCCTCTGCCCTCCTCTGCTGCCTCACCGCCTGGTTTCTCCTTTGCATGGCTGGTGAACAACCCCTCTTCAACCCTCACAACACTCCCTTCTTGCAGCCTATGTCTAATGCAGTTGATGTCTCTGCTGCCGCAAGCATATCTCCCTTTCTCACACTTATCAAGTCATCTCCCTCAAATTAACAAACACCAATTATTTATATTGGCGTATTTAGATGCTATCGTATCTTCTAGGTCAAGGAGTTTTTGGTTTTGTTGATGGCTCCAACACATGTCCATCTCCACATGTTCTTGCTGGAGATGGTACCTCTCTTCAGGTAAATCCGCTCTTTATTTGCTGGAAACAACATGACCAACTTATTCTGAGTGCTCTTCTTTCCTCCCTATCCATAGAAGTTCTGCATCTTGTTGTTGGCTGCCAAAGCTCTTGTTCAACTTGGCGCACTCTTGAGCAAGCTCTCGCTTCCACCTCAAACTCTCGTAGTATGCAACTTCATGGCTCTCTTCAGGATCTTCGCCAGGGTGATGAATCAGTAACTCAATTTATGTAAAAAGCTAAGGCCTTGTTGATGAATTGGCCGCTGCTGGCCGGCCAGTTTCGCTTGAAGATTTCAATTTATATGTGTTTCGTGGTCTTCGGGGAGAGTTTAAAGACTTAGTTACAAGTCTTATTACCAAGGCTGAACCTTTATCGTATGCAGATCTTCACAGTCATCTCCTCATGCATGAATTTCTTCACAAATCTTCAGCTGCCATACATGCTCCTCTGCTGCCCACACCCAGCACTCCACCGTCTGCCCTTGTTGCGCAATGCCAGACCTTTGGAAATTCTGGCCGCAGCAAAGGCCGCTTCAATGGTAGCTGGCTTCCCAACCAGTCCAGCAGCAGAGGCAACCGGTTTGCTGGCTCCAGACCTGATCATCGCGGCTTCCAAAGCTCCTCCTTCGGTGACAGTCAACAAGGCTCATGGCAGGGCAATTGGCAACGCAATAGGGGGCAGAATCTGCGCTGCCAACTGTGTCAGAATTTCAGCCATACCGCTCCCCACTGTCCTCAATTCCAGCAGCGGGGTTATGGCCAACAGTCTACTGCCAATCTGGTGCAGCGCAATCTCTCCTTAACCGGTTCTGTTGATTGGTTTCCAGATACCGGCGCCAATCAACATGTCACACCTGATCTTGCCACCTTGACTGCTTCAAAATCGTATCTTGGTAATGATAATTTGCATGTCGGTAATGGTAAGGGCCTTCCTATATCTCATCTCGATCATACAAAAATATATACACCACATCGTTCTTTCACCCTATCTAATGTTCTTTATGTTCCTGCAATCACGAAACCTCTGTTCTCTGTTCAGAAATTTTGTCTTGATAATAATGTTTATTTTGAATTTCACCCCCGTGTGTTTTATGTCAAAGATCTCAACATCCATGAAGTCCTTCTCTCAGGTCAGAGTAAAGATGGTCTCTATGCCCTGACCAAGTCTTATGTCACGTCAGTTCCTCAAGCCTATTGGTCTCTCTACACTTCTGCCTCTGCCGACTTATGGCATCGTCGACTAGGTCATCCTACTTCACGTATTTTTCAATTATTAGTCTCGAAAAATAAGATCATTGGTAACAACAAACATCTTAATTTTCAATGTCAAAGTTGTCCTTTAGGAAAATCCTCGCGTTTGTCTTTAGGACCTATGGGTCACAAAACTTCTACTCTGCTTGAATTAATTTTTAGTGATGTATAGGGCCTACTCCCCTCTTTTCTTCAGATGGCTATCTTTTTTTGTTATTTTTGTTGATGTTTATACTAAATATGTATGGTATTATCCTCTCGTTGCCAAGTCTGATGTTTACTCTGTTTTTCATCAATTTCAGACTCTCATTGAACGCTAATTTTCATTAAAAATAAAATATGTTCAAACTGATTGGGGCAGTGAATACCAAAAATTGTCCATATTTTTTCAGATCGTTGGTATCCATCGTCGTCTGATTTGTCCCCACACTCTTGAACAAAATGGCACAGTAAAGCGTCGTCATAGGCATATTGTGGAAACAGGTCTTACTCTTTTAGGGCAATGTAAAACACCTTTTCGATTTTGGAATTATGTTTTCAAAACTTCTGTTTATCTTATAAATCGCATGCCTACTCCTGTTCTTGCCCATCGATCTCCGTTTGATTGTTTATTTCAACGGTCTCCTGATTATCATTTTTTGTGTACTTTTGGGTGTCTTTGTTTTCCTTTTCTGCGTCTATATAATAATCATAAATTGGATTTTTGTTCTTCTCCCTGTGTGTTCTTTGGTTATAGTTCCTCGCATCTTGGTTATCGATGTTTTGACATTGCATCTCACCGTATTTATATTTCATGTCATGTCCGCTTCTATGAACATGTGTTTCTATTTGATAATTTTAAACAAATTGCACAAGTCTCGAACATAACCCCCACCCAACCAGCTACTGTCACCCTTCCAATTCTGCTCCATTACCCACCACTACCCACTCCCAACAGTCACCCAAACAGCCACCAGCACTCAGCTCTGCCACTCCAAACAGCCACCCGATCAGAGCCTCCGCCCATCCCTTGGCCATCATCCCATGTTTGTTTATCTAACCCTTATGATGCAGGTTTAGCTCGTCAATTGGTCTCATCTCCTCCTGGTCTTGGGGCACTCTCTAGTCCCTCCTCTACTTCGCCCTCCTTGGCCAGTATTCCTGCAGATTCGGTCTCTGCCTACAACCTCTCCTCTGTTGACAATCTTGTGCTTACGGCTACTTCTTCATCGTCCTCTCCAGCTGGTCTGCAACTTATCGTATCTTCTTATCAGCTGCCACAGGTCTCCTCACAACCACCATCTTCCTCTGCGTCTCCACCAGCACGCAACAGACATCCCATGACTCTCAGACCGCAGTAGCTGAAGACAACAAATCTGGTTGCTTCAGCTGCCGCCACCTCTACCTCCACACGAGTACTGCATTCTCCCTCTTCTGAGCCTTGTGCATTTTCTGATGCTGACTAGTATGTAGTTTGGCATAATGTTATGTGTGATGAGATCGTCGTTTTGTGCTCTAATCGCACTTGGTCTTTAGTTCCCTTTCATCCTTCAATGAACGTTGTTGGCAGTAAATAGGTATATCAGATCAAACATCGTGTTGATGGTAGTATTGAGCGCTATAAAGCGCGCCTTGTTGCTAGAGGTTTTACCCAGCAGGAAGGCATTGATTATTCTGAAACCTTCAGTCTAGTTATTAAGCAGGCCACCTTCCGATTGGTTTTTTCTATCGCGGTTTCGTGAAATTGGAAGATTCATCAACTTGATATTCATAATGCCTTCCTCAATGGCATTCTTACTGAAGAGGTCTACATGAAATAGCCTTTAGGTTTTGTTGACTCTTCTCTTCCATCTCATGTGTGCAGATTGCACAAGTCACTGTATGGTTTGAAACAGGCACCGAGAGCATGATACACTCGTCTAAGTGATTTTTTGCTCTCCATTGGTTTCCGAGCTTTCAAGGTTGACACCTCCCTGTTTATCTTATTTGATGGTACTAATATCTTCTATCTCCTGGTATATGTTGATGATATTCTGCTTACGGATAGCAACTCTGCTATGCTTCATCACCTAATACAGTTATTAAGCTCTGAGTTCAAGCTTCGTGACTTAGGTGTTGTTCACTACTTTCTGGGTATTAAAGTTCAGTCTACCGGTATGGGTTTAATGCTGTGTCAACATAAATATATTTTTGACATCCTCACTCGCGCTGGTATGACTTCCTGCAAACCCGTTGATACTCGAGTCTCTCCTTCGAAAGGTACTATATTACCGGATAATTCATTCTCTGATCCTATACGATTTTGTCAAATCATGGGTGCTCTTCAATATCTTACCTTCACCCGTCCAGATATATGTTTTGTTGTTAACAGAGTTTGTCAGTTTATATATGCTCCTACAGATTCTTATTGGGCCGCTGTTAAACGTATTATACGCTACCTTAAAGGTACGACATCTTATGGTTTTCATATTACTCAAGGCTTCTCTTTTGCTGTACATGGATTTATAGATGCAGATTGGGCTGGTAGTATTGATGATCGTAAGTCTACGGGTGGCTATCTTGTCTTTTTTGGTCAGACGCTGATTTCTTGGAAATCCAACAAGCAACGCACAGTTGCTCACTTTTCTATTGAGGTTGAGTATAAAGCCCTTGCTAATGGTACTGCTGAAGTCATTTGGCGTCAATACTTGTTAACAGATCTGCAGGTTCCCTCAATTTCTACTCCTACCATTTGGTGTGATGATCTTGGCGCGACCTATCTCTCAGCAAATCCTATCTTCCATGCTTGTACTAAGCATGTTGAAGTGGATTATCACTTTGTCCACGACCACGTTGCCAATAAAGAAATTCAGATTCGTTTTGTTCCTTCTCGGGATCAACTTACCGATGTCTTTACTAAACCGCTTCCTGTTGCATCCTTTACTGCTTTTCGGTTCAAGCTTCAGGTTGATCCCCAACCCACAGCTTGAAGGGGCATATTATAGAATGTATAGCATGTATATATCAGAATAGAAAATTAATATAGGATTATTTTGATGTCGTAATCCCTACAGTTACTGCCGTGTTCTGCCGTATATATATAAATAGGAAGGTTGGCTAGGGCACAACCTAACACATTCTATTATTCTCAACTCTATCCTATAGATTCCTTAAGGTTTTTTAAACAATGGCTAAAACAATTATCACTTCTCAATCTCAAATTGAATCCTAAATCATGCAAACGTTGACCAAATGTACACAAACGTTAAGCATATAATGAAACACTTAACAACTAGTGTATTAATTCAATCAAAGAAATTGATCACATATTCATAGTTAGGTTACATAAAAAATCCCAGAATAAGAGTCTACTTCATAGCCAAATTAAAGAGAAACAAACTTGATACAATGAACTTCACTCAAGAGTGGGGGTTAGCAGTAGAGTTGTTGAACGTCTTCCAATCTTTTCTGATATTTCCACCTCTGTTTTGCTCTATTCTCGTCTATTCTTCATACCACTCTTCTTCTTTTTTGGTGTATTTTAGGGTACCCCTCTCTAGATGTCGCTGCTCTTAAAAGAATGTCCCTATATTCTTGCTTTTTGTTTCTTTTTATAGGAATGGAAAGAGCGTTGGTTTCCTCCTTGCCTCAGATTCTTTCCTATCCTGATATTATGAGCCAGATTTGGGGTGGAAAACGTGCAAATTAAAACTCCTCTATTTCTAGAGAAATTGATAAATTCAAATTTTCTTTCCAATGAAGTTGATCTTGCAATTTTTAGACCTCTAACACTTGAGATATGGGTTATAACCTGAGAAAATGCCTGGATTGCAGGAAGTTGGGGTCTGATTCAGACTCTGTCTTTTGACTTGCTTTTTGGGCTTAAAATCAGAAAAACTAAGTTTTATGCTCCCATATGATTTGTAGATATATGTCTCAAATTTTCAAATTGGTCATGAACGCTTGAAACAGAGTTGTATAACTCTCGTTACAACCCAAAAACCAAATAGTGTTCGGCTTTAATTCTAGATTATGCCTACTCCAGTAATTTAGTATCTGAAAACACATTAATTTTCTATAAGGTCAATAGTTCAAAAGGGCATCTAAAATCCTAATTAACTTGTGCAACACATACGAAATATTGCTAAATAAAACAAGAATAATCGAAAATATGCATGTCATAAATTCTCTTATCAAATACCCCCAAACTTAAATGTTTGCTTGTCCTCAAGCAAAAAAGAAAACCATGAAAACATAGGGAAAAAGCTTAAGATAAGTTCAACTTTTAACATTCAAGGGTTCCCTCATGCAAACATTGACCTCTTAACTTAGTTCATAAACAATATCAGATAAAGGAAAACTAAGCATCCCTACTTTTTTAGTTTATAGCTCTATACAAACTCCCAAATTAATCATGTGTATCATACGACTATCATAATTGAATCATGCACATTCATCCTGCAATTAATGCACCCAGTTACTTAATAGGTCACAAACTTAAAGTGCTTTACATACTCATATTTCAAGTTGTCGTTTGATGTAAAAGTAAATATTTGTGATGAATACCTCTAGTTACTAAACAACTCAAAACATTGGAGTAGATAAACTTCATATAATCATTCATTTCATTTCATAATTATTATCACTCTTGTTTACATAAACCTTATTTTAGTTTTAGATGAAAGAGGGCAATAACAAGAAAAACATCACACTTATATTTTATGCATAACCACACAACTCACATGACTTTGCAAGGAAAGGTGTACTTAAATAATTCCAAAGAAAATAATCATATTTAATCCCACTTTATAAGATATTATCTATTCTAAGCCAAGAAATGTCATGCATAACATAATAAAGCACCTAAAAGTGTCAAAGTTGATCTTAAATGCATATCAAATTCACCCTCCATGTTCATAGCCATAGCTAAATATCCTACCCAAACTTAAATTTCAATTTATCATCAATGGGAAATGAAAGACTAGAAAGGTATACAAATACTTCACTTTTAGCTAGGCAAGGGCGAGTTGCTGGTTTTTAAAAATGTATCTGCTTGCATGTTCCATCCTTGCACAACTCAATCAAACGAATAAGGGTAATTGTTTATGTGTGTTAGGTTACCTCCTAATCAGCGCTCAGTTATAGTCAAAAGCTTGATTGTTCCATATTGTATGGATGGGGTAAAAGGAATATCATCCTTTTTACCAATTGACTCCCCATTCCTATAATGCTTTAGACATTGCCCATTTACTATGAATGTTCCCTTCTCATCATAAGTGACCTCCACTGCTCCATAAGAAAACACCTTAACAACTGTGAACAGTCCTGACCATCGTGATTTAAGCTTACTAGGAAACAATCGAAGCCGTGAATTGAAGATTAATACCTGTTGACCAAGGACAAACTCCTTACGTGCAACATGCTTGTCATGCCATGCCTTGATTCTTTCCTTCTATATTTGGCATTCTCATAAGACTCATTGCAAAATTCATCTATCTCATTGATTTACAGGATTCTTTTCTCACCTGCAACCTGCAGATCCATGTTCAGTTGTTTCATTACCTAGTATGCCTTATGCTCTAATTCAACAAGGAGATGGCATGCTTTTCCAAAGACTAATCGATAAGGAGACATTTTCAATGGTGTTTTGAATGTTGTTCAATAAGCCCACAATGCATCATGTAGCTTTCTTACCCAATCTTTTCGAGAGTTATTAACTATTTTTTCTAGAATCTTCTCCACCTTTCTATTTAATTCCTCTATTTAGCCATTTGTCTGAGGATGATAAGTCAATGCTCTCTTGTGTCTGACTCCATATTTAGACAAAAGTGCTTCAAACTACTTATTATAAAAGTGAGTCCCTTCATCACTGATGATGGCTCTAGGAGTACCAAATCTGGTAGAGATATTCTTTCATAGAAAATTAAGCACCACTTTACCATCATTTGTAGGCATTAAAACTGCCTCTATCCACTTTGATATATAATCCACTGCTAAGAGAATGTATTTATTGTTGTAGGATAAAGGAAAAGGTCATATGAAATCAATGCCCGAAACATCAAATAACTCAACTTCTAGGATATTCTGCAATGGCATTTCATTTCATCTAGATATATTCTCAATATGTGACATCTATTACAGGTTGTAACAAAAGCATAAGCATCCTTAAACATAGTAGGCCAATAAAAACCAAACTAAAGGACTTTGGTTGTAGTGCGTTATGCTCCAAAGTGCTCTTCATATTCAAGTGTGTGGCAATGCTTTAATATGTTTGTCATCTCCTCTTCTGAAACACACTTCCTGATAACCTGATTTGTGCAGTGCCGATAGAGTATCGACTCTTCCCAGAAATAGTGTTTGACCTCAGCAAGAAATCTCTTCTTTTGTTGGTAAGAAAAATTTGGAGGGATGATCTTACCTGCAAGAAAATTAACATAATCTACATACCAAGAAAAAGAATTATTAGTGGAAATTGCTAAAATTCTTTCATCATGAAAGTTTTCATTTATAATCGTGAATTTAGGCTCAAGTTTCTTTATCAATTCCAACCATGACAGATGATTAGCCACCACATTCTCGATCCCCTTTTATCTTTAATTTCCACATCAAATTCTTGCAGCAAAAGGATCCAATGAATGAGTTTGTGTTTGGCGTCTTTCTTCGACACTAGATGTCTAATTGCAGCATGATTAGTATACACAATCACCTTGTTTCCAATCAAATAAGGCTAAAACTTATCAAAGGCATACACCACAACAAACATCTCTTTTTTAGTTGTGGCATAATTGAGTTGGGTGTCATTGAGGGTTTGGTTAACATAATATATGGTGTGAAACATGTTATTTTTTTACTGCCTCGATTGCATAATCACTTCCATCACACATCAACTCAAATGGTATCTTCCAATCCAGTGCAATGACTATAGGAGTTGTCACTAACTTCTCTTTCAATAATAAAAAGGCTTTCTTGTATTCTATTCAAACTGAAACTGTGTTTCCTTTATCAGCAAATTGCACAGAGGTTTGCAGATTTTAGAGAAGTTTTTGATGAACCTTCTATAAAATCCGGCATGTCCGAGAAAACTTCTAATACCCTTTACTTTAATTGGTGGCAGAAGCTTTTCTATTGCCTCAATATTAGCTCTATGTACTTCTATTCGATCCTTTTGTTGAAATCCAATGCCTTAACATTATACCTTCATTTACCATGAAGTGATATTTTTCCTAATTCAATATCAAGTTAGTCTTTTCACAACATTCCAAAACCAAAGCTAACTTTGTAAGGCAATCATCCATGAAGACCTCGTTAATCTACTCAACCATATCTGAAAAGATAGCCATCATGCACCTGTGAAAGGTGGCTGGTGTATTGTATAGCCCAAAAGGCATCCTTCTTAAAAGCAAAAGTACCATAAAGGTAGGTGAAAGGGGTCTTCTCTTGGTCCTCAGGCACGATGGTTATTTGATTGTATCCTGAATAACCATCTAAGAAATAATAATATTCATGCCCAATCATCCTATCCAACATCTGATCAATAAATGGTAAGGGAAATTGATCTTTACAAGTGGCTTTGTTGAGCTTTTGCTAGTCCATGCAAATCCTTCATCTAGTCACAGTTCGAGTAGGTATCAACTTATTATATGTATCCCTTACCACTGTCATTCCTCCTTTCTTTGGCACAACTTGGATTGGGTTGACCCATGAGCTATCAGAAATTAGATGAATAACACCAATATCTAACCATTTCAAAGGATTGATACCTTTGATATCTGTTAATACCCACCTGAGAGCTGCTTTGTGTTTTCTTAGAACCCTCAATAATTTTTCTTCTAATGCATTAGAAAGCTTTGAAGAGATTATGACAGGATAAGTAGAGGTTTCTCCAAGATATGCCTACCGAAAGTGTTTGTGTAGAGGTTGAATTAAGTTCTAGAACCGGTGCTTGTTCAATGGTTGATTTTAATTTTATAGGTGCTTGTCCCAAATCTTCAAAGTACCTTCTACGGTTAAATTCAAAAGAGTCCATCGAATATGTATATTCAGCTATCTCAACATCTTCCCCCATTACATTGTTTACCAGACATGCTTCCAACGAGTCACTTGGATGCTTGACTTTGTCACTAATTAAGGAGTCTAGCACTTGAATGTTGAAGCAATTCTCCCCTATATCTGGATGTTTGATGGCTTTGAACACATTAAAAATCACCTCCTCTTCATTCACCCTTAACCGTAGCTCCTCTTTTTTTCACATCAATCAAAACTCCTTCAGTGGCCAAGAATGGCCAGCCAAGTAAGATAGGAATCTCATTATCCTTTTCCATATCTAGTATGATAAAGTATGTTGGAAAGATGAACTTGTCCACTTTTACCAGAACTTCTTCGATTATTTCTTTTGGATGCTTTAATGATCGGTCAGCCAATTGCAATGTTACTGTGGTTGACCTTGCTTCACCAAAACCAAGTTTCTTAAAAATAGATAAAGGTATAAGATTAATACTTGCACCTAAATCATATAGAGCTTTTTCAAATATAGCATTTCCAATGGAACATGGTATAGTAAAACTCCCTGGATCCTTACGTTTAGGAAACAATTTATTTTGCAAAATTGCATTGTATTCTTCAATGAGAGCAACGGTCTCATATTCCTCTAGCTTCCTTTTGTTTGATAGGATGTCCTTTAAAAATTTCACATAGCTTGGCATTTGTTCTAAAGCATATGCAAAAGGAATGTTAATTTGCAGTATTTTGAACACATCAAGAAATTTAGAAAATTTCTTATCAAGCTTATTCTTCTTAAGTCGCTGAGGAAATGGAATTGTCGGTATCATTTCTTGTGTTGGTTCTGGTAGAGTTTCAGACTTCTTCATGCTTTGAAGAGGTTTGGCTAACTGCTCCTCTTCTTCGTCTTTGCTTGTATTTTTGTTTCCAGTAGTCTGTTATACTTTTTTTCCACTTCTTAAAGTTATAGCCTTGCATTGTTTTTTAGGGTTGATTTTGGTTGTGCTTGGTAGATTTTCTTGTTGTCTACTTGTAAGCACGTTGGCTAGCTGACTAACTTGAACCTTTAAATTTTGAATTGAAGCTGCTTGGTTATAAAGGTTAGGGTTGATTTAAGTCATGAATCTACTGGTACTGTTTGCTAATTGTGTCATAGCTTCTACGACGTTCCGAGGTGATGACAATAAAATATGGGATCTCTCCCTGCTGAGTAGAAATTGTCCATATTTTCCCGTTTAGGTTGATTGGGGTCGCCGGTCCAGTAGTGAATCTCAGTGTGTGGGGTGGTCTCAATTGTACCCATTCCAGGACTTGGATCATCACAAGCACGATATAGGCTTAATGGCACCGGACACCATTTGCCTATACATTACGTTAAGATTGCTTGCGAAAAATTCCTCTGCTTTTGTAGGGTCTGGATTGGGATCTCCTTTTCGTGTAATTAAGATCAAGCAATGTTTTTTTTTTTAAAAAAAAAAAAGATCAAGCAATGTTCCGGGTCGCGAAGTGGGTCATAATGTGGTGATTTGGGGTCAGTAAAAATGGCTGACGTTTGCATGCCGGCAGGGGCATCCCAATTCCAGAAAGGTCAAAGAAGATGTTCTAATTTGACCACCATGCACTGGTAATAGGATCAGAACCATGTTGAATATATAGTTGGATCCATCATACCTCAAACTTTAAAAAAATTATATTTTAGCTCTAAAATTTTAAAATTTTGTAATTGAATCCTCCAGCTTAAAGTTTATTTTATATAAAAATACATGTTTTCACCTAAATAATCATAGATTATCCAATTGGAACCCCAAATACTATTTTTCTGGTTTTTTTTCCCAAGTGTAAATTAACAAGCTCAATTACAAAGGTTGTATATCCAATAACTTAATTTCTCATGTGAAACGAGGTTTGACTTTTAATGACTATAATTTCTATTATTTAGCTTAAGAACCATTGGACCACGCATTAAATAAATAAATAAAAAGTTATAAGCTAGCACCATTATTAGTGTTATAGAAGAGATATGTAGTAAACTATTTTTCTTGCAGTGCACAATTAATATTGAGCAATAATATATCTTATTTTCTCTTAAATTGAAAAGTAATACAAAAGACAAATTAAAATAGTTGATCCATAATAGCATTCAATGAAACAAAATTCAAATATTAAAATCAATATGATAATAGAGTCATTAAAACTTAAAAGGTAGTGTTGATCTTGGAACCTATCTATTTAAAAACCTCAAAAGATAAGTTCAACCCGTGTTTTCAAAAACTTCAATTTTTTTGTTAAAAAATAATTATTTTTTTATATTTTCGGATCGTTTTGATGTATTGATCTCAAAAATGATTTTTAAAAAATAAAAAAATATCATTTTGACATATTTTTAGGTGAAAAACACTTTGAACCGCAACCACTATCAAAATTTCAAATAAGCCCTTAAATTGTTTGAAGGAAACACATCACTAAAAAAAAGTTATTCAAAGACAATATTAAATTGTTGCTACTTACTAAGGGAATTAGCTTCAAAAACTATTATCAATATAATTAGTGAGAAATTGGTTTGCACCGTTAAATAATGATGAAAAAATAATTTATTATTATTAATTGTTAATATTTTCAACTATTTCTAATCAATTGCCGACAAAATTAATTTGTCTTGGTAATTCTATAAAATATTAAAAAAAAAATTTATGTTCTTTAGTTTCAAAAATAATTATTCCATTGGTAAATGCAAAATGTTTGTCCCCACCACCCAACCCTTCCAATATTTTCTCCCATTTATCTTCCACTCTTTATCCATTATATGTTGCCTTCCATCTCTCTCCTTCCAATCTACTATTTTTTTTTTATTGTTGTTATGATATTAATATTATTTTCTTATGTTTTTTAGATTTTCTTTTAAATTTTTCATGACCCCTCTTTTCTTCTGAAATTAATTGATGATTGTTATAAATTATTTTCTCCATAATATTGTATTTATAATATAATTAATGATTCAATATTTTTAGGATAGACTAATCTCGGTGTCCACGCTTTGCCGCAGGGCTAAACTATTTTTTACACAAAAAAACAATATTCAGTTGTCGCAAACTTGTTTTTTTTTTTTTTGAGGAAAACTACGTGACTTGAGTCATAGACCCATTTAGGTCGAATAAGTTGACTTAAATTCAATTAGACAAAATAAAAGGAAAAGGATAATAGATGGATCCACAACAAATTAAATATAGAAGAACTAAACAGGGTAAAAATGACAAAAAAAAAATGTCTTGATTAACGCGAGTTAGCATACTAAACTTGTAACCTCGGTAATCAAGACCGAGCTCACCCGGGATACCTCGCCAAACTTGTAACCCAGATTATGAGATTCAAATAACCTGATAAAAAAATAAAAAGGATTAAAAAGCTCTTTTTATAAAAATACATGTTAACTTTTCAAACCCGAGACCTGGATCATTAGATCCAAAGCTCCTAATTAGGAAATCATAAAGTGCAATTCTCAATCAATCAAATATTAAAGGATAAAATTGAAAAAAAAATACAAAAGGATTCAAGAAAATAACAATTAAAAGAATGAGAATCAATACTATAAAACAAATAAATTTCTTTTTGTTTGAAGGGTGAAGTTCAAAAGAAAAATTAATTTAGTAAAAGGAAAAAAATCAAAAGAATAAGGATCAGAATTGACATAAAAAATAAAAACAAAGTGTTGATTGAAGGATGAAATTGAAAAGAATAATAATTTTTTAAAAAAATATCAAGAAAAAAAATAGAAATCAAAACAATGAAGACTAAATTGAAGAACATAGGACCATTAATTTGAATTGAAGGATGAAATTGAAAACTAATAAAACTTTTACAAAAGAGCCAAGAAAAAAAATCAAAAATCAAAAGAATGAGGATAAAATTGAAAAATATAATATTTGATAAATTAAAATTAGAAGATAAAACTAAAAACAAATAAAATTTCTATAAAAGAAGCTAGATTAAAAAAATTAGAAATTAAAATAATAAAAATTAAAGTTGAAATACCAATAACAAATAGATCTAAACTATAATTTTTTTGAGAGAAGAGACAGAAAAAAAAATAATAATAATAATTACCAGTCATAAACCAGGATTAACACCAAAAACATGCATCATAACAACAGGAAAAATGCACGAAAACAATTTCAAATATACAATGAAAAGTCATTTTTGAACGTAGGGTATACCTTTGTGTTTGGCACCATTCATATATTATGAGCATTACCCATGTTAGCATGCGAGTATACCTTAGTGTTTTGCATTTTGGTAAGCATTGGAAGCTGTAATTGTCAATAAAGATCCTGTCTCAGTCTGACCTCGTAATAGCTCTCAAAAACTTCTCCGACGAGGTTTAATTCTTGGTCCTTGTATGAATAGTGGATGACATTACAAAAAAAAAAAAAAAAAGGGCAGCCTTTCTGATTAGGTGAATGAGGAGATTAATGTTGCAGGATCCTTGCTTGTGCAAGACGTCTTGCCAACTTAATTCCTTGCCATTAAACTGCAAAATTCTGGCAGACATTTTTCATTTATTAAACTGATAATAACCCAGCTCTTGCATGGAACTTTATACCACCATAGCATCAAACCATGTGTTAGTTTTTCTGTTGAAGTTGCCAACCAATATGCATGTTGTTCATCTCTTTCTCACTTTCCATCGCCAAAGTCATGATAGTGTATCCAACTTTATGGTTTGTCAAGACATGAGTTTTGGTTTGGAAACCCTTGTGATAATTCCATATTTCCAGCAAGATAAATACTGTGATGTTTGTAAGAAAATGCATCTGCTTTTTCTTCTTTTTTTTCGATAGATGGATATTTCCGTGTCGTCATGCCATGTTTGCGAAATAGGAGGGGGTTTTTGTTTCTCATAAATCATGAAAGTGTAGTGTCCTGATCTCATGACATTCCTTTCTTTCTTTCTTTCTTTTAATCCAAAAGTGTTGTTCTTAAAACCTGCAGTTTTCTCCTAGGATCCAGTTCACTCTGCTAGCGATTTCTTTGCATGAAAATAGTTCTAGAGGCCAAGTTTTCATGTGTATGCTGCTTTTATAAGCAAATCTAGCATCTCAAGTCTGCATCTTCCTTCCATTTGTGGAGTCGTACCGTCATTTTTATCTCTATTGTGATCTTTTGGTTTAGAGATTTTCTTTATCTTTTAATGGATGGTAGATGTCACACAAGTGGTCCTCTCCTAGGCCAAATAGTTGGTAGTAACTCACTTTTGTAGTATAGTTGATAGAATAAGATTTTTATTGTTAATTGGATACTCACCCAATCTTATGGATCAGAACTCGGATATAAAGAAAGCATTAATCCTTGTTTACAAAGACTTGAGACTATCTTGGAGTGGGCTTCAGGATATATTTTGCATTTTTGGTCGCTTTCTCTAGAGTTTTGAGCCAATTTTTAGTGGCTAGACATTTATAGGCCAACTTATTATATTTTAAAATTAAGTTCTTATATTTTACTATTGTAATTCATAATGAAATGAAAGAGATGTGGATAAACAGTAAATTTCTCATATCTTTTAGCTTATTATTTAAAGACCCAAAGAAATAATACCAATAATTCTTACACCAAAGTCCTACCCTTTTTTTGTTTATTTTAAATCATTCAAATTTTTACCTATATATATATTAAGAATTTAAATAATAGTCTTTCATATAAATATGTAATTTAATTATAAAATAACTAAATAAAAATAGATCTAAGATAAAACACTAATTTACTCCTAATAATAACGTATCATAGTATATTAGTGTTAAACACATTGAAGCTAAGGATGGTTATAAATTTAATAGAGAAGATATGCTTTGATATTCTCTCTCTCTCTCTCTCTTTTACTTTTCCATTGCCCAATTTTTGTTTTGTTTTCTTTTTTTAACCGAATGAGTCTAGTTATTTTAATTTGTCAATCTAGACCTAGTTTTATAAGATTTAGGGTCACCTTGGTAATTCATTTATCTGAGATCTGATATGGTTTAGTTTATGATAGAATTTAGTTTTTTTCTTTCAAAACCATATTGTTTTAGGTTTATGTATCATTTAAAAAAAGTCTAAAATGACAATGATTTTTTACCATATGGGTATAGTTACCTTCTGGCAACAAATCTAAGAAACCATTGTAGTATCTAAATTGAAATACGGTCCATTAGTTGGGCATCATGAAAGAAAAAAGAGAACTCACTGAATACTAGCATAGAAAAGAGAGAAAACAAGAAAAGGCAAAAGGAAAAAAAGAAAAGAAAAGAAAATGGTAGCATATGTCCTCTCATCACCATGATCAGTCAGCGACAAACTCAATCTTGACATTAGCAACGGTAACAGAATCACCACCAGTCCGAGGCACTAAAGTCACCACAAGGGTATCATCTCCTTCAGCTTCCAGATCTTCCAACAATCCTGTAATCCCCAATACCATAGTTGTCTTTGATTTTTTTGCATGCTTGTGAGGCACATTGATGAAACTTCCTGCAAACTCGGACTTGTCTGGTCCACCAGGTGAATCAGGTTCATCGTTGACGAGGACATCGAACTTAATTAATTGATTTTCTTCATACTCAATTCCTTCAATAACTAAAACTTCATCTTCATCTTCTTTCTCCCTCGCGCTTCTTGATTTCTTTGGCCTGGAAACCTCCACACTTATTACTTTATCCAAGACAACAGGGAATGCACTACTTGGTGTTAATACAACGCTTTTTTTAGCTGAACGACGTGATTTTTCCTGCCTTGTTAATTTTGGTGTTGCTCTAGTTTTCAGCCAAGGAATAGGAACATCTTGAAAGCCATATCTTAGCTTCTTGGTGTCAAGAGTATCTTTAACCTTTACTCGAACCAGCTCTTTATTCTCATTCCAGAAAAGAAACTCTGAATTAAGCCAATCAGGATCCTCGAAATCCTTTCGCTTGCCTCCTGGTATTTTCTTCCACAAGTCCCACATTCGGTCCACGTTCGAGTGATGACAATAAAATATGGGATCTCTCCCTGCTGAGTAGAAATTGCCCATATTTTCCCCGTTAGTTTGATTGGGGTCGCCGGTCCAGTAGTGAATCTGAGTGTGTGGGGTGGTCTCAATTGTACCCATTCCAGGACTTGGATCATCACCAGCACGATATGGTTTTCCAAAAAAGAGAGTAGGCTTCGTGGCACCGGACACCATTTGCCTGTACATTACGTTAAGATTGCTTGCATACAATTCCTCTGCTTTTGCAGGGTCTGGATTCGCATCTCCTTTCGCGTAATTAAGATCAAGCAGTGTCGGAGGTTGGTGATTCGCGTCGCGTAGGGGGTCATAAAGTGGTGATTTGGGGTCACTAAAAATGGCTGGCATTTGCATGCCGGCAGGGGCATCCCAATTCCAGAAAGGCAAAGCGAAAGTTGGATCATCAATCAGTTTACCCAAGATTCTTTCGAAGTAGTATAAATAGAGTCTATGCCAGGGAAAGAAGAGCCACGAGAAGTGAATTTGAAGGTCTAAATCAGGAAAGCCTGCTTGGTGATAAGCACCATCACAATAAGCACAATGAACGTCAGCTTGGCTCTTGAAGCTACGTGGATCATCGTCAGGAAGACTTTTCATCAGTGCAATGGCTTTGGCGTATTTAGCTACGTAGGCTTTATCAACTAAATGAGCAGCAGGCCTAATGCGCATTGGGGAGGACGCAGAAGGGAATTCGAAGTTTTTGATCTTTGTGGATGTTGGAGGGCAACAGTTCGAGGGGTCACTTTCGGTTGGCAGGGTAACTAGCTCACATTGGGTTATGTCTGGGGGTGCAATGGGGTTAGCATAGGCAAATGGATCACTAAGACTAGTTGCTCCATAGAGTCCACCGAGACCAATGAGCAGATCTCTTCTGGTGGCAGGGTTTTGTTCGTGATCATTCTTGCCTGATTTGCAAGAAACAATCGGGATATTGGGACGGTTTGGCTTTTTAATTCTGGAAACTCGGTGTGTTTCTGGGAAGGAAGGCAAGAAAGAGGAGGCAGCTAAAGGGATGCTACTGGAAAGAGAGATACAGGAAGCCATAGTTTGGTTTGGTATGAGGGTGAAGCACTCTTCGATACCTTTTATAAGAAATGTCAATGGTAAAGCTACTACTGTGGCTTCCATTAAAATAGTCTCAATCCGAGTGAAAGTGATCTGTAAATCTTTTTATTAATAAATATTCTATTTGAATTGAAAGAAGTTAAAAGAGGCAACCAGTCAATACAATTTTGGGAGTACCATAGTTTTCATTTTTAAAAAATATATTTATATAAAAAAATTTAATTTTTTTTTATAATTTTAATGTTTTAATATCAAAAATTTTATGTAATATATTTTCAAATAAAATCACTTTTACAAATACATGACACAACCTCACAGGAACAGACATGAAATTATGCATCCAACATGTTCTGTTCTCGTTGTCCTTTTGCAGCCAACTTATTGCATTTATGTGGTCAGATTCAAATGTCCATTGAACCTTCTGAGCATGTGGACAATGTGCGTTAATCTTCGATGCCTTTTCCACAGCTATAGCCTTCTGAGCATGTGGGCAATGTCCATTGAACCTTGTTTATCAAAAGTTGCACCCTCTGTATTTCGTTCTATGTTTGTTTTTATATTTTAAAATTATTTTAAAAAAAATTATTATTTTTATTTTAAATTAATTTTTTTAATATTTTTAAATCATTTTAATATGTTAGTGTTAAAAATAATTTTTTAAAAATAAAAAAAAATATTATTTTACTATATTTCTGAATGAAAAACAATTAAAAAAATTATTACTATACTCTTAAACACCTTTTAAATTTTTTGTATGAAAATTTTAAAAACACATCCGGTAAGTTAGCCTACTACATAATTTTTTTTTAATATTAATTAAGATTTAAATCCATAAAATCAAATAATGGAGCTGACCCCTATAATCATTAAACCAATGTCTTAACCTTAATAATTATAAAACATGATTAGAAAGAGGTCGACACTAAGATAAAGGCCATAAGAGTACAAAATGAAAAGAAAAGCAAATAGATAAAAATGTTAAATCATGAAAGTACACATTTTGTTATATAATGGATGAACAATTTTTATTTTTTATTTTTTTTGAACAAGTTGGTATACATTTTGTCGACACTAAGCATGTCACGAATCGAATCTTCTCCAAGGGTCAAAAAAGATGTTGTAATTTGAACACCGTGCACGGGTGTAATAGGGTTGAATAGTTGGAACTATAATACCTCAAACTTAAAAAAAAATTACATTTTAGCTCTAAGATTTTAAACTTTTGTAATTGAACCCTCCAACTCAAAGTTTATTTTATAAAAAATACATGTTTTCACCTAAAATTTTGTAATATTATAAGATTTGGTTTGGAGTCTTCAAGAATTGGTTATTGTGATTGCCTTTTTTAAGATTGTAAAATAAGGGAATGAATTTTTCCCTTTTATTATTTTTATTAGACTTGTAAATTTGTAGTGGTTTGATGTGAATTGATGGTCAGGATGTGCTTTTTTGATATATCGATGGATGTCTGAAGGAAATATTTTTTCGTTCTTAATAAGAAGAGCTAAATTCTCCATTATCTCTTACAATAAACGGTATTATTCTGATGGTAACAATAAAATAGAAGAATAACAATAAAAAATCAATTATATTTTGCATAATAGAAGGATATGAAATACTTTATAATTTTTCTTGACTTTTTTTTTAACGTGTTATAAAGTGTTATGAACTCATAAATTTTAATAATGTAAATTTAATTTCCAAAATAATAGTATTTCAACACATAAAAACCAAGTTTAACAATTTCATGACTGGAAAATACCTTAATTGGAGTATTTACCTCTCCTTTCGTTTCTCTTACAGCTATTGCAAATATTAACCAGAGCTACATAGAAAACTTAAAAAAAATGCATAGTGAATGGATAGTATTTTAATTAGGGATGAGGAAAAAAAACCATAAAACTTATTAAACTAAAAATAAAAATAAAAAACAAAAAAAAACTCTGGTTAACAGAAGTATAAATAGAAAAGTGTCTTAAAAAAACTCAAATCCAAAAATTCACTCTCACAACCTGCACCCCCTTCCTCCTCTCAACCCTTTCTCTCTCGATGTCCACCAAAGCTCTTTTCATAGCCACCCCCGCTTCTGCCTCTCTGGTTGTCTCGCATTTTTCTTTTCTCTCGCACGTCTCTATTTTGAAAGCACGATTCTTCAAGTTATTGTCGACTTTGGCTGCTGCTTTTGTTGCTTGGTGGGTTTTAAAAAGTGATGGCTACGAATCGAGGAATAGGAAGAGGAGGATGGTAAATTCCACTGGGAACAATGAAGGTGAAGTGTGAAATGACCTTATTTATTTATTTATTTATTTTGTTTGTTTTCTAGGAAAACTGACTTTTTGGTTCTAGGATAATATAGAGTTATGGAAGGCATATGTAGTTCCACTTGTGATGTTCCCAAGCATGGAGAAACTTTCTAATTCCTCGTACTATGTTAACATGTGACCTTGTTTCAAAATCTTTTGCAATTATATGATTGTGCTGCCCTACCGAATAATAATAAAATCTTTTCTCGTACTATGTTGCTGGGTTTTTAATTAAAGTAACAGATCAATGAAATGTAATGTATTATCGATGTTCAAAGGCAAAGTATAAATTAATAACATCATATTGTATATTTGAATCCATTAATTTCTTAAAAAAAAAATTTGATGTGCAGCGTTTTATTTTTGTTCTACAACATTTCCTTAGTGTCAATATTAGCATTTGAAAAGGTTAATACTTCCTCTCTTTGTTTTCCTTTTACTATTCTTTTTTTACTCCTATAGATTATTAAACAAGTTAAAGAATATATATATATATATATATATATATATATATATATATATATATATATATATATATATATATATAAGATTAAAATGAGAGGTTATTTTTATTGAATAGAGAAAGCATGTGAAAAAAAAAAAAACAAACAGTGGGATAAGGCCCATTAATTGAACCTATGATAGAAGAGAAAATAATGAAGCTCGCCAATGAGAAAAAAACAAGAAAAAGCATGAACCTCTGGAAAGAAGAGAAAAACATAGCCTACAACCCCCAGCCCAGCCCCACCCCCCCCCCCCCCCCCCCCCCCCCCCGCTATGATTAGACAGCAACAAAGTTATGCCTGCTTTTTTTTACCATCAACGGTAACAAGTTCATATTTTTAAATTTGTGATTATAAATATTCAACAAATATAAGATTTCTACTTTGTTCTTTATTATAAATTAATAAAAAAAAATAGATTAATCTTTTGTTGATTTTTTGAGATATAATTTTCAATTTTTATTTTGTTAAAAATTTCTTTCAAGATTGTGATTAGTTTTGTTTTAATTTAAGAAACAATACTTATAACAAAATAACTTATTTTAATAATAAATAAATATAGTTTAGATTTAATACATATAGTTTTTCCTGCTTATTTTAAATCATTCAAACTCTTACAAGAACTTATTTTAATTACCTTTATTTTTAATTAAAAAAGCATACATATTTTCCTTTTTTTTCTTTTTCATCTCACAACTTTTATTATTTACTTTTTCTTCATCCATAGAAAGCTAGTTATCCTTGTCCATCTAAGCCTAGTTATATTAAATCTCAGGGTAACTTGGTAATTTATTGATATGGAATCTAATTTGATTTTGAGCTAGCTTAAGGAAAAAAAATAGTTTTTTTTTTCAAAATCACATCATTTCAAGTTTATTTTTCATTTAAAAAAGTCTAATATGATGATATTTTAATTTAAAAAAAACCATATTGGTGTAAAACAAGGTGAACTTACTGAGTTAACCTACCTATCAATAACCTGAATGGATAAGATGGATCTTCAATTCATGTCTTATTATTAACAGAACTTAAGCTGTGTAAAGAAAAACATTGTTTTTATGTCTTTAATTACCTTGGATTATAATAGTACATTAAAGTCTTTGTCCTTCACAAAAAATACACAAAGTTGTCTTTCAGGGGTAAAATAATCCTTTTTTCTAAGTTCATTTGTCATTTTAGATTTGTTGGGGATATCTCATTCTTTTCACAATTTTTTGCATAGTTAAATTAGTTGATAACTCTTAAAAGAAAAAAAAAAACTTTGGCCCAAAGGCTTTTTTTATATTTTTTGCATGCACAATGTTACTACTATATTGCTATTGAAATAAAAATATCTTAGGCCTGACTTTAAGGGCATACTAGTCATTTCACTTTGAGTTTTGTTGTTTTTGCAATTATCATATGGTCTTAGGGATGATTTGATCATTTACTTAATAAACAAATAATAATAAAAAAAGAAATAGCCACTAGCGCATTCATAGAGTGTGCTAAAGAGTGGGTCACCTCGTTGTTCAAACACATCCATGGTGGCTCACGACGATGAAAAACCATCTTCCTTGATATTTTTTGATTTGAAACGGCGGGGGCTACCTTCACCGACGATGCATATGGCTTCATTCCTAATGGTTTGGCTGTGATTGACCTTTTTTTTTCCACTTCTTTTCTCTTTCTTTTTTAGTTTCCATGCCTTCCCTTGCAACATTTCACAACAACAATCAATTTCTTTCTCTTTTGGATTTGATCAATATTATTTTAATTGTAAATTTTTTATTTGAATTAGTTTATAAAATTGAATTTGTTTTTTGATTTCATTCTTAATGAATGAATTTAGTCCTCATTCTTTTTATTGTTATTTATTTTATTTGGGATAATTTTTAATTTTTTTTTTTTACAATTTCATCCTCCATTATATTGGCATATCAGATTTTATCCTTATTCTTTTGATTGTTATTTTTTAACCTTAGCAAGTTTTTTAAATTGTTTTTTATTTCATCCTTATAATTAAATTGAGCTACTTGATTGACCTCGAATTTAGGATTTAACGGGTTAGGACTTTGAGGGAATAACCCAAGCTTAGGAGATTCGTTCAAGATCATTTGTTGTTATTTTTTTTAAAATCATGTTTTTCAATTTCATCATTTGACATTTGATTTAATTAGATATTGAACTTTGTATTTTTTTTCTTTATATAGGATTTTTAACTGATTTTAAAAAGATCTCAGGTATTTTTACATTTCTTTCTCTATTGGGTTTAGTTTCTTTTTAATTTTTTAATTAAATTAGATTAATTTCTAGATATTTAGTTTTTAAAAAAACATATATTGTCTAATATATTATCATCTCCATTTATTTTATTATTTTTTAAGATTAGAAAAAATATCACCCACATCATAACACAAATATAAAAACCACTAACTATAATCCTGAGGGGTGTAACTCAACAGGTCAGGCTCTGAATTTGTTCCCTAAAGGTCACCAGTTCGAGTGTTACAACTCTCAGAGCCACTGGAGGCTTACATGATCGTTAATTTAAGAATCCGTATGATTAGTTAAGGTGAATATAAATTAACTCAAATACCTATGTTAATAAAAAAAACTCAGTAACTAGTGTACATCTTGGAAGTTTGGAGGAAGATATTTTTTTTATATATATATATAAACATGCGAAAAATTACTTTCACGTGATTTTGGGTGATCAAATCTAAAAAATATTTGGTCCATTAAATGAGCATCTTTAAAGAAGAGAGACAAGACTCACCGAATTCTAACATGGAAACAGAAAAAACAAGAAAAAGCAAAAAGGACAAAAGAAAAGAAAATGGTAGCAGAGCCCAATCCTGACACTATCCTGACGCTATCAATGGTAACAAGATCACCAGCAGACCGAGGCACTAAAGTCACCACAAGGGTATCCGTTGGTTTATTTTGCGGGTGCATGAATGTCAGAAGTAATAAAATAATGAGTATTGTACCATGGAAATTTGTAAAAACTTCTACTAACTTTCAAAAAATTTAAATTATGATGTAGGAATTGAATGTGATAGTTTATGAAATAAAAATTAATGATTAAAAACAATAATTAATTAATTAAGTATTATTGAATTTAATTTTAATGGATTCTAGGATTTTTTATTTACCATAACTATTTTTATGTGAATTTTTTCAATTGAATAAATTATTATTAGTATTGATAATCAGGTTTTTCTAATTTAAATATTAATCTCTCTCGTGCATCAATGAAATATTTCAACAAGCAAACTTTTTATACTCTATGAATTTCTTGAACTTGTCAAAATTTATTAAATACCTTGAAACCTTTAAAGATTACAAAAGTATTAAAGATATCTCTATCCTATATATTCCTTAAGGTATTTCAAACAATGGCTAAAACAATTATTACTTCTTAGTCTCAAATTGAATTCTAAATCATGCAAATATTGACCAAACGTACACAAGCGTTAAGCATATAATGAAACACTCAACAACTACTATATCAATTCAATCAAAGAAATTGTTAACTTATTCATAATTAGGTTACATAAAAAAATCTCAGAATAAGAGTCTACTACATGGCCAAATTAAAGAGAAACAAACTTGATACGATAAATATCACTCAAGACTAGGGGTTGGTAGTAGAGTTGCTCGATGTCTTCCAATCTGTTCTGATTTTTCCACCTCTATTTTGCTCTATTCTCATGTATTCTTCATGCCACTCTTCTCTTCTTTTTGGGGTATTTTAGGGTAACACTCTATGGTTGTCGCTGCTCTCAAAAGAACATCCTTATATTCTCGTTTTTTTTTCTTTTTTTAGAATGGAAAGAACTTTGGTTTCCCTCCTTGCCTCATATTCTTTCCTATTTTGATATTACGGGCCAAATTTGGGGTCGAAAACGTACAAATTAAAACTCTATTTTTAGAGAAATTGTGTAAATTCAAATTTTCTTTCCAACAAAGCTGATCTTGCAATTTTTTGACCTCTAACACTTGAGATATGGGCCAAAACCCGAGACAGTGCCTGGATTGCATGAAGTTCTTGTTTGATTCGAACTCTATTTTTCAACTTGTTTTTGGACTTCAAATCAGCAAAACTAAGTTTTATGCTCTTCATATGATTTGTAGATCTATGTCTTAGATTTTCAAAATGATGATAAACGCTTGAAACGGAGTTGTATAACTCCCGTTACAACTTAAAAACCAATCAGTGCTCAGCTTTAATTCCAGATTCTGCCTACTCTAGTAATTTAGTATCTCAAAACACATTAATTTTCCACTAGGTCAATAGTTCAAAAAGACATCCAAAATCCTAATTAACTTGTGCAACACATACAAAATATTTCAAAATAAAACAAGAATAATTGAAAATATACGTGGAATAAATTCCCTTATCAAATACCCCTACACTTGAATGTTTGCTTGTCCTCAAGCTAAAAGAAAATCATGAAAACATAGGGCAAAAGCTCAAGATAAGTTCAACATTCAAGGGTTCCCTCATGCAAACATTGACCTCTTGATTTAGTTCATAAACAATATCTGAGAAAGGAAAACTAAGCATCCATACTTTCTTAGTTCAAACCTCTATACAAACTCCCAACTTAATAATGTGTATCTTATAACTATCAGAATTGAATCATGCACATTCATCCTGCAATTACTCTTTCTCGCTATTACAAACAAGGTAGCAAACTTAGAGAGATAAATTCACAAGGTAGATGACATGATTAAAAGATTGATGTCTTATTCCAAGTGCAGGAGTGTTGAAGTAATAAATAACCCGACAAGATCAGGGTCGAACCACAAGGAGGTGAACTATATAAAATTATAAACAACAAATGAAAAGAAGTTGAAGAGAACTTTTGAGATGTGATATTGATGTGAGTATTAATCAAAGATAAAAGCAATTGTCAAGGTTAGATGATCCACTAATACTATTAGAAATAAGTATAGTATAAACTCTTTTTATTAATCCACTGGAAACCACACACAAAGGAGGTTCCAATCAGATGATTCATCTTTAAAATCAAGTTCTTATATTTTTTTTAAATGTCTTCTGATGTTATTATTTTTATTTTCTTGGATGTCTTATGAGGTAGTTCCTGTATTATTTATCTCATTTTATTTTTATTTCTAAGAAGGGACTTTTTCTTATGGTGTATTAGTTTCTATCTTCATTTTGGAGTTTCTTCCATGTTAAACTAAGAAACTAGAACTTTCTCCTATAGTACATGAATATATTTGAATCTCCAGCTTTATAAACTAGTATTACATCATATTTAGACTCATTTCTAGGGTTATCTTTATAATGTTTTAGAGAACTATCTCCATCAGTATTCATTTCATAAATTAACTTTAGCTTAAGATCATCCTTGTTGTACTCATTTTTGGACCCCACGTGCTAGAGATGGTGTATATCTCTTTTGAACCGAGTGTAGGAGTTTAACTCATGTTTGTTGGAGGACTGATAAAAGTAGAGAAAGAAATATTTTTTTCGAAACCCTATTTGAGCTGTTTTCTGCTCTCTTTATCCTTCCCCTTTGCTGCCAAAATCATCAGGTTTTCTTAGACTGACTAGGGGTCTTCATAATGCTAAATTCTTTCCTTTGTTATCTTGTTTTTTAAGGTTGGATAAATCCCTAAAATTTTGCACTAAAAAAAACTGATTCTGCTGCTATCGCAATTTTTTGTTCCAAATTAGGCTCTGATTCTGACTTGGTTTCGTATGATATCTGACCATCCTAACTATATTCTGTCACTCATGACATGTTGAAAAATTGACCTACACCTTTATTAGGTCCTAGGGATCACTAATCTTAGGGCAGACTCTTAGTCGGATTTGGATGCTCGGCATTGTCAAATCAAGAACCTTTTTGACCAACGAGATTACTGCTAAATTCTGTTCTTTAAAACGATTTTATCCTAGTTTGACTCCTTCATCAAAGTTGTAGTCCTTGACACGTAGATAAATTTGGGCTCTTGAATCGCTTGATTTCGATATCAAAAGCTCAAGATATTCCCGTTTGAATATCTAGTGTGAAAGCAGGGATTCCTGCCGCGAGAAGGATCCCAACCCGATTTTTGCAATAAAAACTCTATTTCCATCACAAATTGTGATGATTTGTTCTTAGGTCATACTCTTAGTCATATCGGGATTCTCGGCATTGTCAGTTTCTAAATCAGATCAGGAGACCCTTTTTGATCAACCAGATTACTGCCAGACTCTATTCTTTAAAACGATTTTATCTCCCTTCGACTCCTTCATCAAAGTTGTAGTCCTAGACGCGTGGATAAATTTATGCTTTTGAATCGCTTGATTTCGATATCAGAAGCTCAAGATATTCCCGTTTGAATATCTAACGTGAAAGTAGGGATTCTTGCCGCAAGAAGGATTTTTTGCCCAAGTTCGCGGGATTGATTCGAAGGATTTTTTTTGGACTAAGGACTGAATCGAAAAGTGCTAAAATGAGGGATTGAATTGAAGAAGGATATTGAAAGCTGGAGAGGGGGGCTGGATTATCATAAATGACAGGATTTTTACCACATCAAATAAGGAAAATAAGACTTTGCCGCTGCACCCTCCATCTGATTTCTTTCCTCTTTTTTTCTCTGCAAATTCCTATTGTTTTTCCTTTATCATCATGCCTGATTTTTAGAGCTGCAACCACATTTTTATTGCCTCATTTCAAAGGGAGCAGCTGGCCTTATAGAAGGAAAGAAAGAAGCCACACCATCCTCTAAAAAACTGGAAAGAAATCAGACATCAGAATTAGAATATTTAAGTTTCTTTTTTGTGTTTTTTTACTGCAAATCAGTAGGGATTTGCATCCTAGAATTAATGCATTGAATCATTCCTAAATAGAGATATGTCTAGACTATATATAAGCCCTTCTAATGACCTAACGGAAAAAAGACGAGAGAGCACAAAAATGAGAGAAAAAGGAGAGAAAAGAGCAGAAAAAAACAGCCAAAGACAGAAGAGAAAAACGTGAGGCAGGGAGTAAAAAACGCAGAGAACAGAAGGAGGTTCTGTTCGTTACTATGAAAAGAAAAAAAAAAGGAAAAAGAAAGCAGAACAGAGAATGAGGGAAAGAGAAGAGAAGAGAAGAAAATAGGAAGAAGTAAGGAAAAGAGGCCAAAACCGACGTGGCCATTGCTTTCGTTGTCCCAAGAAGCAGCAACCATTGGCTGAGTGTAGAAGCTTCAGCACCTGTCGCCTTCATCCGTCTCAGCGCCAGCTTTCAAGAAAAGGAAAGCAGAACAGAGAAGAAGGGAAAGAGAAGAGAAGAAAACAGGGAGAAGAAAGGAGAAAGAGGCAAGCAACACAGGAGAACGCCAAACAAACGCAGACAACGGAGGACTGAAAAAAAAAAGGCATTGCCAGCTGCTTGACCGCTTTTTATGTTCGGCTTGTTTTAACTCGCAAGTGCACGAGTGTGCGATGTAGCAATTAACTCGGTAAGATCGAGGTCATATCCACAGAGAGCTAGATCTGGAAATTAAGCTAGGTAACAAAACAAAACTCAAGAGAAATTAAATTAACAATAACTTGGTTGAAAATGATTGATGGATTTGTTTTCAAAGATGAAAAAGTGTAAATAGATTTTAAATGACAAGAAAAAGTAAGTCTTGGTCCAAATCAATTTTAATGGTGATGTATTGGTGATTCCTTCAACATATATAAGATAACTCAACCTAATATCAACGATGGTGATATTAGATCGGAAGATATTACAATGAAGTTTAAAAGGATGAAGATTGATTATTGCTTAAGAATGAACAAGTATTTTCATATTAAGTAAGACATTGAATCAAGCAATCTCTATACCAAAACTAAGGTTTGTGCATAAAAATTCAAGATTATAACATTACCTAAATGATTTCTAAAATTTCTTTGCAATAATAAACATTCATGAAGAAAATGAAAAGATAGACATTAAGATTCATTCATATCTTAAAGAACTCACCTCAACCACCATCATCCTTGATTTGGATCCAAGAAGAAGATTAGCCAACCATGATTATATATAATAACACTTTAATAAACATAAAATGACTTGAATCAAACTGAAATAATGAGTTTTACAAGCTAAAGAACCGAAATCTATAAGAAGAACACAACACAATTTCAGTAAAAATTCGGACACAAATCTGACTCTAACTTTGGACAGCAATTCGACCCTTTTTGAAGCCTCCCCTGTAGATGGCTATTAGAGACATATTTATAGGCCATTCTGTTATCTTTCCAGATCATTAAAGAACAGCTCATTTGGACATCTGAGTCAAAAGTTATGGACATAACACCGAAAGGTGTTCTGGAAAATCAAATCAGGACAGCTTGAAGAACACTTTGGTGCACGTTTTTCTTCCTCCTTTATGAGCTGTCTCTTTCTTCTTTTTTACCCAAAATAATGTGACAATGTCCCCTCCAGCTTTCCATCCATGTGCTTGCCCTCTTGGGTCAATGAATTACCCAAAATAAATCAAATGTTATTTGTTGTGTGGACATGTAGGATCATGGATTGTGTTTGGGCTGATTTGGAGGCTGATTTGAGGCTGATTTGGGGCTGATTTGGGGCTGAATTTAAGCATCAAATAAGGATACAAATGTACCTATTATTTGGGCTAAGATTGACATTAAAACCTTAAGTGTTTGATGGTTGAAGTTTGCACACAACATAAGGCAAGTTTGGGCTTGAAATAGATCATATGATATTCTTTTCTAGAATTGGAATAGAATTGATTTTTGGGGCAAATTTGAAGCACTTATTTGAATCAAGATTTTCTTCAATCTTCAACTAAATTTCTCTTCAATTCTTTGTTCCGAATTCCGACGTTGAATTTTCTGAAATAATTCATTTAAGCTCCAAAAACCTACGAAACATTAAAAGAAACTTCATTACTAAAAAGCACATCAATTATTATAAAAAACCCAAATAAAAACAATAAATACATATGTAAAATAAGAGATTTAATGATACTTTTGATGCACAATCACACCCCCCCACCTTAGATTTTGCTAGTCCTCAAGCAAAACAAAACATAAAACCTTTGAAATAAAAAGAATAATAACAACATAATTAGGCTCGACTCATCACACTTAAAGGACCTATCATGCAAACATTGGTATCTTTAACTTAGTGTACACAATAGCAAATAAAGAAAAATAAGCATACTCATATTCTCTAAATCAAACATCCATACAAAATTCCAAATTCAATCGTATTTATCATGCAATCAACATAATTGATTCACGCGAAAACTCAACTTGTAATCTTCCCTTCTCACTACTACAAACAAGGTAGCAAACTAGAGAAGTATCTATATATTTTTTTTTCTTTTCTTTTCTTTTCTTTTTTTTTATGATATTATTTATTCTTTTTCTTTAAGTAGTCACTTCCCTTTTGACGCGAATACAAACATTTGTGATGAATGCACCCGGTTACTCACAAAGTCACAAACTTAAAGTGCTTTGCATACTCATATTTCAAGCTGCCGTTTGACGTAAAGATAAACATTTGTGATGAATACCCCTAGTTACTGAGCAACTCAAAACATTGGAGTAGATAGAACTTTGTACACATTTGTGTAATAATGATTACTCTATTTACTTAAACCTTGTTTAGGACTAGATCAAAAGGGATGATCACAAGTAAAGCATCACACTCATCTTTCATGCATAATCACACAACTCACACAACTTTTACAAGGAAAGATGTACTTCAATAATCTTAAGAAAAAAGTATGCTATATCTTGCTTTATAAGATATTATCTATCCCAAATTAAAGCATGCAATGTTCAACACAATAATGAATCCAAAAATGTAATGTTGATCCTAAACAAGTCTCATTCACATACGAATGCAAGTTTTTTTTTTTTTTAACAAGCATGGTTATCTCAAGCATTCAACATAATCAAATATCTGAAATTAAGTTTTTCATTATCCTCAATGTAAAAAAGAAAGAGAAGAAAAGTATAAAGATTAGAAAACTGTTACTCCCCTTTTGTTCTCAAGGATGAATGTCTGATTGAATTGGACATGAGCTGACTTCTTGCTTGATTTTTTTTTTACCTGCATATCACAACTAAAAGAAAACATTGCTGTTTTTTTTTTTTTTTTTGAAAATAAAGAACCTCACACCCCCCAACTTAAAATAATGCATTGTCCCTAATGCATGAACAAGAAAATATAAGAGATGGAAGAAAGAGAAAAAAAATAAAAATAAAAACTCATTACTTCTGATACTACAATGGTATTGGATCTTCAAGATCCAATGTCTCAACTTCAGCCACAAAGTTTTCAAGATAAGGTTTCAATCGATGACCATTTACTTTGAAAACATTTCCATTCTTAGGATTTTCTACCTCAAATGCACCATGCTCAGATATGGATTTAATCACAAATGGACCAATCCATTTTGTCCTCAACTTCCCAGGAAAGAGATGTAATCGTGAATTATACAAGAGAACCTTTTGACCAACATGAAAGGATTTTCTAAGAATATGTTTATCATGCAAGGTTTTCATCTTATGTTTTGAAATTTTTGCATTTTCAAATGCATCATTTCTCAGCTCATCTAATTCATCCAATTGAAGCTTTCTATTTTTGCCAACCTCGTTTTCATTGTCATTGAATTGCCGGATGGCCCAATATGCACGGTGCTCAATCTCAACAGGGAGATGACAAGGCTTTCCATAAACTAGCCTATAAGGAGACATTCCTAAAGAGGTCTTGTAAGCAGTGCGATATGCCCACAAAGCATCAACTAGTCGTAGGGACCAATCTTTACGGTTTGGATTGACTGTTTTCTCTAGAATGTTCTTGATCTCCCTATTTGCCAACTCAGCTTGGCCACTAGTTTGTGGATGATAGGGGTACTGACCTTGTGAATTACACCATATTTTCTCATCAAAATCCCAACGGGCTTGTTACAAAAATGCTTACCCCCATCACTAATCATAGCCCGGGGCATGCCAAAACGAGAGAAAATATTTTCTTTCAAGAATTTGACCACAACTCGATGGTCATTGGTTCGAGATGCAATGGCCTCCACCCATTTAGACACATAATCAACAGCTACAAGGATGAATTGGTAACCAAATGAACTTGGAAAAGGTCCCATGAAATCAATCCCCCAACAATCAAATATTTCCAAAACAAGAATGGGGTTTAGGGGCATCATGTTACGCCTAGTAAGGTTACCTAGTCGTTGGCATCGGTCACATGCAACACAGAAGGCATGGACATCTTTGAACATGGTGGGCCAATAAAAACCACACTGCAAGATCTTGGCAGTGGTTTTCTTGGAAGAGAAATGCCCACCACAGGCTAATGCATGACAAAAATTAATTACACTTGGAATTTCATGATCAGGGATGCACCGCCTAACAATTTGGTCAGGGCAGTATTTAAATAGGTAGGGGTCATCCCAAAAAAAGGTACGCACGTTGCGCAAGAATTTTTGTTTGTCAAGTTTAGACCAATGAGAAGGAATCTGACTTGTGGCTAGGTAATTTGCTATGTCGGCATACCATGGAGAGCCAATGTAGGAAACAGTACCTGCACAAAATAAATTTTCATCAGCAAAGAATTCATTTATTGGAGATTCATCAATTATGGTCTCATAGCTTGAAAGACGGGACAAATGATCAGCCACTACATTCTCTACTCCCTTTTTATCTCGAATTTCAAGGTTAAACTCTTGGAGTAGGAGGATCCATCGAATCAAACGTGGCTTGGCATCTTGTTTTGTGAGCAAGTATTTCAATGCTGCATGATCAGTGAAAACAATAACAAGAGATCCAACCAAATAAGACCGAAACTTATCCAATGCAAAGACCACAGCTAAAAGTTCTTTTTCAGTTGTAGTGTAATTCAATTGAGCATCATTCAAAGTCTTGCTAGCATAATAAATGACATGAGGTTTCTTATCTTTTCTTTGCCCTAAAACAGCCCCTACCGCAAAATCACTAGCATCACACATCAGTTCAAATGGTAAAGACCAATCAGGAGCTTGCATGATTGGTGCAGTGGTCAACAACCCTTTAAGCTTTTCAAAAGCTTCTTGACATTTTGATGTCCAATCAAATTGAACATCTTGTGACAACAAGTTACACAATGGTTTGGCAATGGTACTAAAAGAATGAATGAATCTTCGGTAAAAACCAGCGTGTCCTAAAAAGGATCTCACATCTTTCACAGTCCTAGGGGTAGGTAATTTTTGAATGACTTCAACCTTTGACTTATCTACCTCTATCCCTTTTGAAGAGACAATGTGACCTAAGACAATGCCATGTGTCACCATAAAATGACACTTCTCCCAATTGAGTACAAGATTGCTCTCTTCACACCTTTCAAGAACTTTTTCTAAATGCATTAGACACAACTCATAAGAATCCCCATAAACTGAAAAATCATCCATGAAAACTTCCAAAAAATTTCCACCATGTCACTAAAGATACTCATCATACACCTTTGAAAAGTGGCTGGTGCATTACACAAGCCAAAAGGCATTCTTCTATAAGCATAGGTACCAAAAGGACAAGTGAAAGTGGTTTTTTCTTGGTCTTCTAAAGAAACTCAATTTGGTTGTAACCTGAGTATCCATCAAGAAAACAATAGAAAGCTCTTCCGGCTACTCTTTCAAGCACTTGGTCTAAAATGGAAGTGGAAAATGGTCCTTCCTAGTCACCATGTTCAACTTACGATAATCAATGCACATACGCCATCCAGTTTGGATTCTAGTTGGTACTAGCTCATTATTTTCATTTTCACTACCGTGACTCCAGATTTTTTAGGGACAACTTGGGTTGGACTAACCCATTTTGAGTTTGCAATGGGGTAAATGATACCCGCATCAAGTAGCTTAAGCACTTCACATCTTACTACTTCCTTCATGTTTGGGTTCAATCGTCTTTGCATTTGCCTCACAGTTTTAGCCTCTTCTTCAAGATAGATTCTATGTGTACATAAAAGAGGGCTAATTCCTTTCAAGTCAGTAATAGTCCACCCAATTGCTTTTTGTGTTTTCTCACCACTCTCAAAAGTTCTTGTTCCTGCTCTATGCTAAGTTTTGATGAAATCACAATAGGATATGATTCATCTTCCCTAGAATGCATACTTAAGATCACTCGGTAAAGGCTTCCTTTCTGGTTTATAGGTTGGACAAGAGATGCCTCAACTTTCACTTGGGGTGAAATCAAAGGCTCAAACGATGGGGTCCATTGACCTATTGACATAATAGGCATTGGATCTAGATAAGTCTCGAGTTCTCTTACTTCCTCATCAACACATTCCAAAGAACAAAATCTTTCATCATGAATTAAAGTTCTCTCCAATGGATCCTTGATCCACTCTCTCTCAAAGTGTTCTTGACAAACTGTTTGATCAAATCCACCTCTCTAATGTCCTCATGTTCACCAATTTGTTTGGAGACATTGAATATGTTCATCTCCACAGTCATGTTCCCAAAAGACAATTTCATCACCCCATTCCTACAGTTGATTAAAGCATTGGATGTAGCTAGGAAAGGTCTACCTAAGATGACTGGGATGGGAGCATTAGAACCTTGAATAGGTGCGGTGTCTAACACTACAAAATCAACAGGAAAGTAGAATTTATCTACTTGGACCAACACATCCTCAACAATACCCCTGGGAATCTTGATTGACCTATCAGCTAATTGAAGGGTGATTCGAGTAGGCTTGATTTCTCCTAAACCTAATGTTCGTAAACAGTGTAGGGTATCAAATTCACACTTGCTCCTAAATCCAACAAAGCTTGGTCTATCTTATGACTTCCAATAATGCATGAAAAGGTAGGACAACCAGGATCTTTGTATTTGGGAGGGGTCTTAAACTGGATGATGGCACTAGCATGTTCAGTTAGAAAGGCTCTTTCTTTCACATTCAATCTCCTTTTGACTGTGCATAAGTCCTTGAGGAACTTTGCATAAGATGGGACTTGTTTAATTGCATCAAGGAGTGGAATGTTGACTTTCACTTGTTTGAACAATTCATAGATTTCTGAGTTCATAAGATCATGTTTAGGTTTCCCTAACCTTTGTGGAAATGGTGCTCTAGGAACAAATTCTAAATCACTCACTTTGACTCCAATTTTGCTTGAATCATCTCCTTTCTCACTCATCTCTTTCTCATTTATCTCACCTTCTTTGTCACTCAAGCTCTCATTTGTCACTTGTGTTTTGATTTCCTCTTCACTTTCCTAGATTCCTCCTCCACAATACTTCTAGGAATCCCAAAACCTATAGCTTTGTCAACAATCTTTCCACTTCTAAGGGTAGTGATGGCTTGGACTTGTTCATGGTTTGAAGGTTCACTAGATGAGGATTCACTCATGTGTACCTGACCTCTAGGATTTGGCATTGGTTGAGCTGGATCTTTCCCTTCTCTTGAATGCTTAGTGATTGAGTCAACTTGGTTAGTTGACTTCGAATGTCATCTAAGGTCCTATTGGTCTGGTCTTGAAATTTGTAAGCTTGGTTGTTGATTCCTCCTTGTGTTTGCATGAATTGTTGAAGAGTATCCTCTAGGGATCTCTTATGAGGTGGTTGGTATGTGTTATGTGTGGGAGCATGAAATGGTTGGGGTGGAGGTTGAAATGTTTGAGGTACTGAAGGGCCCTCATTTCTCCATCCAAAATTTGGGTGGTTCCTCCATCCAGGATTGTAGGTCTCAGAGTAGGGATTGCCTACTTGGTTTGAAAATGGCTTTCTAACATTACTTGAATCAGAAGTTTGGCCATATAGCACTTCCTTGAAGGCTGGAATGGTAGGACACTCAGTTGTCCTATGCCCTTTGCTCTCACAAACAACACAACTTTCCTCTTGTTGTTCACTCATGACATGCACTTTTTTAATCTCAAGAGACTCTACTTTCCTAGCCAATGAGGCTAATCTAGCATTGAGGTCATCAGTCTCTTTCAATTGGAACTTCCCACTTGAATGAGAAATGGTGTTTCTAGACTCAACATGAAGTGGGAGAGAAGTCTCCCATTGCTTTGTGTTTTCAGCCAATTGATCAAAGAAATCAAAGGCTTCACTTGGTTCTTTGTCATAAAACTCACCATTACACATGGTTGACACTAGCTTTTTAAAATCTGCGGTAAGAGAGTCGTAGAAGAAACTCACTAACCTCCACATCTCAAAACCATGGTGGGGGCATGCATTTAACAAGTCTTTGAACCTTTCCCAAGCTTGGTGAAATGACTCATTTGGACTACAAGAAAAATTCATCATTTGACGTTGTAAGGCTGCCGTCCTATGAGTGGGGAAGTATTTTTTCAAAAATTCAGCTTGCATTTCTCTCCATGTACCTATAGACCTAGGACGCAAGGAGTTTAGCCAAAGCTTGGCTTTATCCTTTAGAGAGAATGGGAACAATTTAAGACGAATAGTTTCCTCGGTGCATGTTCTATCAATAAAAGTATTACATACCTCTTCAAAGTCCTTAATGTGTATGTATGGATTTTCAGAATCCATACCGTGAAATGTGGGAAGAAGTTGAATCATGCCCGGTTTCAAATTGAAAGCTTGTTGGTTAAGAGGTAAGATAATACACGAAGGTGTACTTTGTCTAGCCGGGTGAAGATACTCTCTAAGAGTTCGAAAATTAGGTTGATCATTGAATTGTGGAGGTCCATTACCTTGAACACTCCCTTCACCCTCTACATCTTCAACATTAGCCATGATAAAAAAAAATAATATAACAATTATATGAATACGAAAGGAAAGGAAAAAAAAGAAAAAGAAAAAAAGAAGATTGCAAATAAAAGTAAATGAAACGTAAAAGATAAAGTAATAGCTCAAAAATAAAAATACAACAAATTAAGAAATTCTCCAACTAATAAGCAATATAACAACAATAAACATTAAAAGATAATTATAACAAGCATGAATAAAAAGGCGGTAATACCGGCCAAGCACTTCAACAATAAATATAAGAAAAATAACACAATAAACAACAAAATAAAATAAAATGAACAAAGGCGGTAATACCGGCCAAGCACTTCAGACAATAAATATAAGAAAAATAATAACAACAAAATAAAATAAAATAAACAAGAGGCGGTAAAACCAGCCTTATAATATAAACAATAAATATTAGAAACTAATTAGAATAGACAATAAAAGAAAAATGGTTGAACCAACCAAAATCCAACAATTAATAGTCCAGTCCACAGTCCAATATCCGAAAAGTTGAGGTCAAATTTTTTTTTTTAGGCGGTAAAACCAGCCATTTGATTTTTTTTTTATGTATTTTTTTTGTTTTCCAATAATCAAATAGAAATTTGTTACCTTTGCTTGCTAGCTCCCCGGCAACGGCGCCAAAATTGCTTGACCGCTTTTTATGTTCGGCTTGTTTTAACTCGCAAGTGCACGAGTGTGCGATGTAGCAATTAACTCGGTAAGATCGAGGTCATATCCACAGAGAGCTAGATCTGGAAATTAAGCTAGGTAACAAAAAAAACTCAAGAGAAATTAAATTAACAATAACTTGGTTGAAAATGATTGATGGATTTGTTTTCAAAGATGAAAAAGTGTAAATAGATTTTAAATGACAAGAAAAAGTAAGTCTTGGTCCAAATCAATTTTAATGGTGATGTATTGGTGATTCCTTCAACATATATAAGATAACTCAACCTAATATCAACGATGGTGATATTAGATCGGAAGATATTACAATGAAGTTTAAAAGATGAAGATTGATTATTGCTTAAGAATGAACAAGTATTTTCATATTAAGTAAGACATTGAATCAAGCAATCTCTATACCAAAACTAAGGTTTGTGCATAAAAATTCAAGATTATAACATTACCTAAATGATTTCTAAAATTTCTTTGCAATAATAAACATTCATGAAGAAAATGAAAAGATAGACATTAAGATTCATTCATATCTTAAAGAACTCACCTCAACCACCATCATCCTTGATTTGGATCCAAGAAGAAGATTAGCCAACCATGATTATATATAATAACACTTTAATAAACATAAAATGACTTGAATCAAACTGAAATAATGAGTTTTACAAGCTAAAGAACCGAAATCTATAAAGAAGAACACAACACAATTTCAGTAAAAATTCGGACACAAATCTGACTCTAACTTTGGACAGCAATTCGACCCTTTGAAGCCTCCCTGGAGATGGCTATTAGAGACATATTTATAGGCCATTCTGTTATCTTTCCAGATCATTAAAGAACAGCTCATTTGGACATCTGAGTCAAAAGTTATGGACAAAACACCGAAAGGTGTTCTGGAAAATCAAATCAGGCCAGCTTGGAGAACACTTTGGTGCACGTTTTTCTTCCTCCTTTATGAGCTGTCTCTTTCTTTTTTGACCCAAAATAATGTGACAATGTCCCCTCCAGCTTTCCATCCATGTGCTTGCCCTCTTGGATCAATGAATTACCCAAATAAATCAAATGTTATTTGTTGTGTGGACATGTAGGATCATGGATTGTGTTTGGGCTGATTTGGAGGCTGATTTGAGGCTGATTTGGGCTGATTTGGGGCTGAATTTAAGCATCAAATAAGGATACAAATGTACCTATTATTTGGGCTAAGATTGACATTAAAACCTTAAGTGTTTGATGGTTGAAGTTTGCACACAACATAAGGCAAGTTTGGGCTTGAAATAGATCATATGATATTCTTTTCTAGAATTGGAATAGAATTGATTTTTGGGGCAAATTTGAAGCACTTATTTGAATCAAGATTTTCTTCAATCTTCAACTAAATTTCTCTTCAATTCTTTGTTCCGAATTCCGACGTTGAATTTTCTGAAATAATTCATTTAAGCTCCAAAAACCTACGAAACATTAAAAGAAACTTCATTACTAAAAAGCACATCAATTATTATAAAAAACCCAAATAAAAACAATAAATACATATGTAAAATAAGAGACTTAATGATACTTTTGATGCACAATCACCAGCAGACCAGGTAAGCTGTCTTTTATTCCCAGCTTTTGCATGCATTCTTAGTTGCATTTGTTACTGTTCAAGTGAAATTTAATTCACTTGAACAATAATCGGGCAAGGAATGTGTGTTTATTTTTTTTATGTGTTTTTTTTGTATTGTAAAAATAGAAATCTAGTATTTAGAATACCCGGTTTTCGACGCAACTGCGGCAAATATACATATATATCAAAATTTGTTTTCTTGTGTGTTGCATACGGCCAATACCCTAACATGTTTTGAACGCTCTGTTTTTATACAAAAAATATTGGAAGTTTCAAAAATGTGTTTTCGCATGGATTTCTTAAACACAAAAAAAAAATTTTGTTTTCTTGCATTTCTGGATTTTACAACATGTTTGTAAAACTCCAAAGGGTATTGGCCAATATTCCAAAAAATATAAAAATCTTATTTTGGGGGGGGGATTCATCTATTATTCACCGCTAATGTTTGGATAAAGAAATCCTTAAAGGACGAATATCCAAAATATTATTGGGAATAATTTGTTATTATTCACTGTTAATATTTGGATAAAGAAGCCCTGAGTGGTGAATATCCAAAATAATTTTCTATGAATAATAAATCCGCACACATTCTTGAAAGAAGCCTTGATTATAATCGAGGACATTTCAATTTTTTACTTCACGGTTTACGAGCCGTAAGAGTATAAAACACTAAGGCAAAAAAAAAAGGCTTTTAAAGCGCCCTAGATTTCTAAATTTTTGTCCCTCCTCCTTGCGATTTACGAGTCGCAAACTCTTGAAATACCAAGGAAAAAATGAGCTTTTAAAGCACATGGAATCTCCTTGGATTTTTATTTTAATAAATTTAGTTAGAATCAAACCTAGAAAAACTAATGGGATTAGAAAACACCAACACCATAGCAATTATAAGGCAAACTAAATACTAAGCAGCTTACCTTAGGTAGGGCGTACTAGGGGCGCTAATACCTTTCCTTTACGCAATCAGTCCCTTGCCTTAGAATCTATGAAAGACCAGTTAGGTTTCCTAGTGACCATAATGCTAGGTGGCAACTCCCTTTTAAACAAAACAAAAAGGAACCCGAAATAAATCGAGAATCGTCGCGCTCCGCCGCGAGGGTGCGACAGGATGGCGACTCCACTGGGGACTTAGGACTAGGCTTGGTAATTTGTTTGTTTATGCTATGTGTTATTGGTTTTTGTTTTCTTATATGAATGATACTTTGTTTTAAAAGCTTTAGCATGCATGTTTACATTCTGTCATACATGGTATAATCATGCATCACTTTATTATTATTATCTTTTTAAGGGCACACACATTTAACTTTAAGTTAAGTGGAGAACTAGCAGCTTGCCTTATGATTTGAGTCAAGGTTTAAGTTTATGTAAACCCCAACTCTTTGCTGAATGTTTAAACTGATAGTGATTGGTACATGTGTCATTCCACTATCTGTTGAACCCCCATATTGCCTTTACGAGGGTGATCACTGGGACAGCAAGAGATCCTTTTTTAGAGACCAAGTAGTAAACCTACCCTGTGTCTCACGTAAAGAAACTAGAACCTATCCTTAAGTTGTATGCTCCATAATATCTTTTGCATCAAAACAAGTCTACCCCCAAAGCATCTTGAATTGCAGGACTTGTGAATGAAATGGCCACCATCACTAAATCTTCCATCATAGAGTATAGAAAAAATTCTGAACTGTCACAATTGACTGAAGGAGACTACCTTAGAAGCGATGCTAAGAAGATGTCACCAATCAAGAACCTGAATTGCATTATGAATGTGGTGAACAAGTTAACGACTCATTTTCAGAATGTGAATAAGGATGCATTTTTTAGGAAATATGGACGTTTGGTGGAAATCGCAAGGGTAGAAGTTTTAAACCCAACTGTGCGAGCCTTAGTTCATTTTTGGGATCTAGACTACCGGTTTTTTTTTCTTTTGGAAGCATAGACATATGTCCCACTATGGAGGAATATAGGATGTTGACTGAGTTTCCAAACAATCTGTATCATATTTATTTGCTTTTGAGATCTGACAAGATCATCCCCGAACTGTCAAAACTGCTCAGAATCTCCAACTTGGAAAAGTTTTTGGAAAAGAATGCTACCGATCTGAAATGGAGGATGCTAGAAATTGAACTGGAAAAGAAGTCAGGATTAGAAAAAGAGAGATTGATTGCCTTGGGCATATTTGGCCTTGTGTTGTTCCCAAGTCAGACAGGTGTAGTGAGTTTGGAGGCCGCTGCTGCTTATGTAGAGTATGAGAATACACAAATCAATCCAGTGGCTGCTATTTTACTTGAAACCATCTTGACTCTTAATCATTGTAGCATGACCGGAAAAAGAGCAATGAGATGTTGTACACAGTTGTTGTATATCTGGATGGTTGGCCATATCGAAACAAAAAAACTTGTCTTCAATAATTTTTTGTGGTTCACCTAAAGACCCTTGAAATTAGTAGAAGAAGAAGAATGGGGAGATCTAGACAACCAAGGTTGGGTTGATAAATTTGAAGGTTTGCCTAATAGTGATTTCAAGTGGAGAGCCTCATGGGTAACGGCAGTGAAAGTCCTAATGAGTTATAGACAAAGACGTTGGGTGCCATTGGTAGGGATTACAGGTTATGTGAGTTATGCTCCTGTCCTGGTGGTAAGCCAACTTGGGGGCATGCAGTTTGTTCCAAGGACTATGGGAATTGCTCAATTTTTTGATTTGTTCAAAGATCCTATTGCACAAGAAGTTTTGGAGATCATCAAACAAGAATGGAAGCATCTGGTTTTGGTTGAGATAGAAGATTTAAAGGATCCAAGTGCAAGTGAAGGATATGCAAGATGAAGAGACTTAGCTGCCCCAGCCATGACTTGTGTAGAAGTCAAATCTCCCCAAACTATAAAAGAGCCTATTAGGAGGAAAAGGGTCAATAATGAAGAGGAGTTGAGAAGACAAGTGGAAAAACTTCGGATACAGTTGAGCAAAAGCAGAAAAGACAAGGCAATGTTAGAAGAAATGATGCTAAAAGAAGATAAAAAGAGAGCATTTCTAGATGAGCAAATGCAATCTAGAGATGAGCGAATAACAAAGCTTGAGTTAAAGCTGGGTGAGGAGAAGATTGCTAGGGAAAGAAGTGAGAAGGAGCTAAGAGGGATGAGTTTGGATTGGATGCAAAGTTGCTCTGAACTTGAAGCAATGGAGATTGACTTTAACGATTACCAAGGAAGCATAGAATATTACCAAGAAAAATTTGCACAAGTTCAGTTTGAACTGATGGATAGGATTGGGAAGTATAAGGATTTGAACAAGAAATATATGGAGTTGGAAAGCCGTTCGACGGGGATTGCAAAAGAAGAAAGTAAAAAGAAAGGTTTTGAGGGTGTTGAAGCAGAGTTAACGGTTAAGAAGAATGAGATAAAAGTTTTGAGGATAAAACTTGACAAGGAACGTGAAAAGGTGAAGTATTTGGACGAGAAGCTAGCAGCAATGGAAAAAAACACAAGGATCAAATCGATGCCAACAACGCTGCTTTGAACAGAACCAATATGTTGCTAATAGAAAAGATGACCAAGACAGATGAGCAAATGGACAAAGTTGTTGCACATGCTCGGATTATTAGAATCAATGCGCGAAATGTGGGAGGGGACATCATTCGCTATCACCGAAGCCTAGCTGAAACCGATGCCTTTCTAGAGAAGATTGAGAACCGCAGCTTTGCTTTTTTACCTTTGGCTAGAGAGTTTGTGGAGGAAATGGATTAATAAATTTTGTATTTTCTTTTTATTTCTAAATGTAATAAACTTATGAAGCATTAATGAAAAGGGCGTTGACCCATCTTCTTATGCAAAATCTATCTTTTGGTGAATATGATTCAAGAAAATGATTTGAAAGGTAGTACTCCTAGCAAAGCAATGTGACAAGAGAACCTATGTTTATAAGGTGGTGGCTATTATTCGTTCACAAGAAGGCTGCATCCATACCCAATATACAAATACGTTCTTATCACAATCATACATTATATCATACATTTTCTTATACATCTATGCACGCATCTGCAGACCTAGAAACATAGGTCCCTCTTCTAGAATCCACAACACATGACTAAGAAAAATGATGAAAAATAAAGGTCAAACCTAGTACCAAAAAGAGCCTGAAGGAATTTGGAATAATGTTGCGCACCTAATCGGTTTGCTCAAGCAAATGTTTTGAGACAACTTTTTCCCTTTAATGAGATCATGCATTTTCAAAAGTTCATCTTGATGTTTTTACACATCACTTTCCGTTTTCAAAGTGGATCTTCCAAAACAAGCACCTGCACTTTACACTTAGAATGAATAGCCGAACTTTAAAGAATACATATTAGTTGTAGAAGAAGAAGAATGAGAGGAAAATAACATTAAGAGATTCACAAAAATTAATAAGAACAACATGAACAAGCTTGGAAACCCGCTAAAGAGGAATTTGAAACCATAGATGTGGGCAATGAAAAAATCAAGAGAGAGTTGAAGATAGGGACTTTGATCACCCCTAAAGAAAGAGAAGAGTTGATTGCACTACTCCAAGATTATGTAGATTTTTTTTCCTGGTCGTACAAGGATATGCCTAGTTTGTATAGGGTACCACTAGTAGAAGGATGCAAATTAGTTAAGCAAAGGTTGGGAAGGACCAATCCGAATGTCTTAATTAAAGTAAAAGCAGAAATTGAAAAGTAGTGAAACGTTGGTTTTTTTAGAAGTAGTCAAATATCCACAATGGGTGTCCAACATAGTGGTTGTACCAAAAAAGGAAGATAAAATCAGAGTTTGTCTACCACACATAGATATGTTTGAAAAATACAGCACGTATCTCCACATATTCCTTTATGGATGGATTTTCGGGCTACAATCAGATAAAAATGGCATAAGAGGATAAGAAGAAGACAATATTTGTAACACCATAGGGAACCTTTTGTTACAAGGTTATGCCATTTGGGTTGAAGAATGTTGGGGCCACCTACCAAAGGGCCATGGTAACTCTATTTCACGACATGATGCACAAAGAGTGAAGTATAAATGGATGACATGATTGCTAAATCTAGAGAGGGAGAGAATCATGTCCAAATATTGAAGGAATTGTTTGAAAGACCAAGGAAGTACAAGTTGAGACTTAACCATGCAAGGTGTTCATTCGGGGTGAAATCTAGGAAGTTGTTGGGATTTATGATGAGTGACAAAAGGATAGAAGTGGACCTTGGTTAAGTAAAGGTTATTCAATCTATGCCAACTCCCAAGGCTGAGAAGGATGTAAGAAAGTTCTTAGAAAGGTTGAATTACATTGCTCGGTTTATATCTCAATTAACCATGACTTGTGACCCAATCTTTGATTGTTAAGGAAGAAGAATGTCGGAATTTGGAATAAGATTGTGAAGAAGCTTTCGAGAAAATCAAGTAGTACCTCCTGATGAAGATGTGTTTTCAATTGAGGAAGGAAAATTAGATTGGTGGATTATGTACTTTGATGGTGCTGTAAACATTAATCCTTAATCATTATGGTAACTCTTATCTTTTGTTTACTGCCATTAACTCAAGGCTAAAAGTAGTTACACTCAAACTTCTTAATACCCCTTTTTATGGCCAAAAGTTACTTTTTATTAGAGTAATACGTACACTCAATACCTTTAAAATCCCTTAATGAGTATCTGGATAACATTGTTTCCCTTCCCTCTTCATTTTTTATATTATTTCCCAATACTTATCAGAAGCATCGACTTCAAGTTTTAAATTATTAGAACCTAAAGAAAGTTCTAAATTTTGCTGTCTAAGAATTATTATCTTCGTTGGTCCATTATTACTTTTTTCTAGCATTTCCTGCAATAGTTTTACTTTTTAATATATATACATATATCATCATCATAGATTAGGCATCCCAATTTATTTTTTAATTTTTTCATAAAGCTGACATATATATATTGATGATCACATGAGTTTGAATCTTTAACTTGTCTCATGCGATTATCATCCAGGTATAATAACTAATCAAATCCGAGTTAATTTATCATACCAAGATTGATTTTGAAAAAACCTTTTTTTTAGGTTAAGATTTCCTATTCATCTTCTATCCTTAAAATCTCTTTATATATTAACATATATTAAAAGGGTTTGGCTTTTCACTATATCAATAAATAGTGAAAAGCCAAGCTTTTTCATTTGGTCTTCAAAATCTTTTAGGACTTTTTTTTACTTAAATTTCAAACTTAGTTTTTTTAAAAAAAATTTCATCCTCCAACATTTAGTTTACTGGATATAGAACTTCATAATTTATTTTGAATTACTTTATATGAAGTTATCTCAGTCTCATAATCCAAGACATAATTTTTATGGGTTAGTCATGTTGATTCGAGTTATTTTTTATCCTTATTTCAATTAATTTATTTCTCATCTTCATTCTTCAATGTTGAGTTAATTGATAATTGATAATTGAGCTCCATAATTAATTTTTATTTGTTTTATATGGGATTATCATGGTCTAATAACCTAGGTTACAAGTTTTGTAGATTAGCCATGTTGACTCGGGTAATTTTTTTTTTCTTTTTTTAATTAATTTCATTTCTCAAATTTATCCTTAAACACTAGGTTGATTGGGAATTGGGTTTCATAATTTTTGTATTTTCTTTCTATGGAGTTACCCCTGTTTCCTAACTCAAATTGACTCATGTTATTTTTTGTGCTCTTTTTAAATTTTTTTTAATTTAATCCTTCAAAATTGAGTTCTTATAGGGTTATCATGGTCTTATAACCCGAGTCGCGAGTTAAGCCAGTTGACTCATAACAACAACCCCCCCCCCCCCGGGCACTATTTCTTTCTTTATTTGATTTTTAGGGTAGTTGCCTTCTAATTGACTTTTATTTGATTTTAAGGGTGGTCACCTTCTAATAAGACTATTTAGATTTGATTTAAAGGTTGGTCACTTGATAACATAGACCCGTTTAGAGTTTTTATCAAGGTTTGTCACCTAATAACATGAATCTATTTAAAATTTCTAACAGGTGTTTTGTCAAGATTGGTCACCTGATAACATGGACTTGTTTAGATTTCGGTCATTATTTACTCTTTAGTCAACCACTTTGGTTTGGTCATATTAAAAAAAAAAAACATTTTCTAGTATTATGTTTCTTTACAAACTTATTATACAAAGTCAAAAGAAAATTAATTTTTCAATGACAACTATCATAACTTATTTTTTACCCCTAATTTCTCTATTTAATTTTATTTTTATGATAATAATATAAATAAGAATAAAGGAAAAGGAAAAGGAAAAATAAAACAGAAAATAAAATTTAGGGATGAAATAAGAAGAAATAGAGAACAAGGGACTAAGGTGATTATGGAATAAAAAAATAATATGGGAGACTATGCAAAAGAAAAAAAAAGAAAATTAAATTGGAGAATCAATCAAAATTGAAAAAATAATGAAAGAGATCCTATGAATTAAGAAGAGGAAATTAATTCATTAGGAATCCATTGTCAAGGAGGAAAAAATATAATTATATAACATTATTTTTACCTTAATTACCAATAAATAAAAATATGATAGTTTTCCTTAATAATCAAACATTTTCCTTTTGAAAATAAACTATTCATATAAAGGAACATTACTATTCAGGCTATTTAATCATGGGTTAGCAAATAATAATTCTTTATAGCCTAAAAGTTATTTTACATCAAACCTAAATCCAAACTTGGATCGTGCCGAGTTGAGCCGAGCGAGCATGCACATGTGAATTAAGCCTAAAGCCTACATAGCCTAGGACCTCTTTTCTCTAAAAACTTTAGTGTTATAGAGGTCTAATTTTAACTATTTAACTTCTCACTATATAAACCACAATAAAATCTTATAATCTTTAAATGTGAAATTAAAGGCCTTTAGGTTTATAAAACATTTTGAGATAAATTACTCATTCACCTATAATTTATTTTAAATAAATTAATGTTTCATATTAAAGAATTTTTATTAAAAAATAATTTTTAATAAAATCTTAATCTTAGGAGTGAACCTCAGTTTTAATTTGATATCAAATATGTTTATTAACCATATTCTTACAATTAATTTCTAACATTGTTATTAATGGGAATGAGATTGTTTGGTGTGCAATTATTTCTTTTGATATTGCTCATTATAGTTTGGTGTTGCTTTTGTAAAGTAGAAAGGGAGAGATGTCAAATTGGAGCATTATCTTTGTAAATTTGTTGCTGATAATTTCGAAACCTCAAGAACTAAAAAAAATAAGTGTCGTTAATTCGCATCAAATGAAAGCTTCTTACCTTATAGTTTTTTTTATATCCAAGGGAAAAAAAATCATTTCTCTATTCAGTATCAACTTAGAAAAACAAACAAATTCATCACAGGTTGAGGGTTGTTTTCATCACCGGTTGAGGGTTGTTTTCCTAGCTAGAGGTATTTTCAGGTTAAAAACTGGATTTTCTCCCACCAAGTGACATTGACACGGATGCTTATCCTATGGGTTGATCCAATGGAGGAATGGAAATGAATGAATGGTTAGAGAATAATATAAATTATATTTTGAATCTTACCTAATAAATTAAACTATTGGGTTGAGATGGTTCTTTGACATGATATAAGAGTGTAAACCCCCACATAAACATAGGATCGTAAAAGAGAGAGAGAGAGAGAGAGAGAGAAAGACCTCAATGAGTAATGGAGACTCAATATGACAAAAAAAATGAATAAATAATAGAAATAATAATAAGAGTGAGATGAGTGAGTTTTGAAGAAGAGCATGTAAGGGAAGATCTGACCCGGTTATCAACCCAAAATGAATGTGATAACCGGCCTTGACAAAAAAAAAATTTGAACCAAACCAAACAAGACCTAACTTCATTTATGAGGGAATATAAGTAGTTGAGAGAAAAGAGGGTGACTTTACCTCTCCCATTACTGCCAGCAAAGACAGCCCCTAGCAGCCCCCTCTCTTACAAAATTTCAAGCAAAGTGTTCTCTTGCATTTCATCCATACGATGCTAGAATGAAAGTGAGGAGAAAGGCCACAAATTAGAGATGTAGAGAGAGAGAGATGCACGGCTAAAGGCAGAAAAAGGGGGAGAAGAATCAACCAAGGAAAAGAACAAGAAGAACACGTCTGGAGTTGTCAAAAATCATCCTTAATCCTTGCTTAATTCATATGGTAAGAACAACCCTTCAATCTCTATTGTTGTCCATTGTTGTCTTGAGTGAGCTTTGTTGTAAAGGGTGAAGAACCCAAATGAAAACTTAGGATTTTTGTGCATATTGATGTTTTGAAAACTAATACTGTGAACAAGAATTTTTATAAAGGAAAGAACAAATTTCAAAGAATGTATAGTAAGAAAAACTTGATGTAAACTAAGGAGAAAACCCTAGATTAGGGCCGGCCATAAGGGCACTTGAAGGGAGGGAGGAGAAAATTGAAGATATATTTCAATGATTCATGACCTTGAACAAATATTTAAGGAAAACATGGGCTGGAACAGAAATTAAAAGTGTTGGATGTTCTTAGAAATTGTATGGATAAATGTTGAATCCCTTATAATTTCTTGTTTGAGAGATTGGTATATGTTTTATGAATGATAACATATATTGTAAATGAAGAAAATGATGTGATTTAAATGAATGAACTAATGAGGACATGGAGCACAAGTTTCGGCCAAGAGAAGAAATTCAAGGGAGAAATTCTGGTTTGGTGAATGTTGCTTGAAAAATAGAAATGATGGCTTGGAATAACCTTGTATGAAGAATAGAAATAAACATTTAGTGACAATATTTTAAAGGAAGTATTGATATCATCTTAATGTACATTGTTCAATGAAAGGAGTAAGAAACCATAAGAATAAACTTGTGGGTATATGTATTAGTTTGGAAGAAGAAAATGTGCAAGAGGCACAAATAAAATTATATGCGTAATATGAACATCTCTAGATAGACAATTATTAATGATCATATAAATATGAAAATGTTTAGGTGACGTAATGTTGCTTAGAGTGGATAATGAAAGTAATTGAAGAAAATTCATTATAATTCACTTAAGCATGTTCGGCAAAAAGAAAACAACAAGGGAAGGGTTATGGTTTAAGGCATTTGACATGCTTAGCAATGCTTGGTATTGAATAAAAGAAAATTTAACATGAGTGTTTAGGAAGTTTTGACCAAGAATTGTTAGTATGTAGCCATATCAAGGAAGAAAGTTATTTCACGTGGTTGTTGTGCTTAATGAATAGTTTCTAGCAAAATAATAATAATTGTGATCAATTTGATGAACATGTAATATGTGTGGTAATACTATTTGACTTGAAATATGTGGAATATATTATATCATGCCAATACAGATAAGAATTGATAATGTTATCTTGAATATAAACACAAAAGGATTTATTGTAGAAATAAGGCCTATATTCGGCCAAGGTAGAAGAAAGAGTTGGTTAGACAGTTAATATTAGTGAGAATGGATGTTGATTTAATGAATTAAAGTGATGACTAAAAATAGCCTATTCATGAACTTGTTTTCGAAACTAATTGGGCATGTGAAATAATAGATATGATGAATGAATTAGAAAGGGGTTTGAGTACTGATTCAGGATGTTCCACTGGAATGTAGGAGAAGCATACAGAGTGGGACCCTAATTCTCACGTGCAAGTACAACAGGAGTTCAAGGTAAGGGTTGCCCCCTTACTTCTTTAAATTGTTTAAATTCTTGTAATGCTAGTTATATGATAGACATTATGCGTATTTTGTACTACTGTGTATCATGAGAAATATTGCTATATAAACATTGCCTATGGGCAGTACAAATATTGTTGCGTAAAAGTTACCACCAAGTAGGAGAAATATTATTATTGTGTGAACATTGCCAATGAGCAAGACATGTTATTACAATGGAATGTTGCCTACAGGCAAGGAAACAAATACTAATTCGATGTGAATGTTGCCTACAAGCAGGAGAAATAATGTTATTATATGAATATGTCCATCCGGTGAATATGACTAAAGAAAGGAAAGATACGGTGAAACAGACATGGATTTGAAATCTGAATTTTGGTCGTAGACTCCAGGATTCGGAGTTCGGATATGGGTCTATATTATGTATATAAAAAAAAGAGAAAAAGAAGAAGAAAATGACCGCCTATGGTCTTGATTAGCCGACCTCGAATAGGGGCGGCTAATGATGTTAACAAATATTGTTAACATCGGCATGACCTTGATGGAAATATAATGAATATTGAACTTGATTAACTATTCGTATCACAAATAGTTAATGATACTGACAACTAATGTCTGTATCAGCAAACCCGTAATAACTTGATTAACTTCCTGAGGAGGAAGTTAATGTTGTCAAGAGAACTTGGCATCAGCATTTCCGAAAACATCTCCAAGTGATGGAGAGCAATTGATTGACTATTTCGGGTTGGAAATAGCTCAATGGCATCGATCGATTAAGTTGGTGCTGGCATTGCTAAGGAATTGATTAGTCTATCCGGGTAAGGGTGACTAATGACACTAATAGGAGTTATTAGTGTCGGCAATGACTGCCTCAGAATTTGGGGCGGGATAAGAAAAAGGGTAAATCAGACAAAAGTTAATGTACGATAATCGAAAAGAAAACCATAAGTAGGTTGTGGAAGGATAGTCGTTGGATGTAGTAAAGGATCTTCTTTTGTGGGTCAACTATGATTATGCCTTATCGAGTGAGTACACATATGCGTAGTTACACGTAGTGGTGACCCTTCATTATCCAGTTGTATTTTTTTATATTTAATATAATTATTCTCTTGTTTTGATGTTGCAGGTCTTTCTCATTCCTGTCAGGAGTAGTGTCCTAGGTGTCAAGCTCTTTTGTATGAATTAGGGAATTAGCATTTCCAATCCTTTTGTATGACTTAGGATTAGCATCCTTATTTCTTCTACGTGAACCTGGAATGAAATGGATGTTGTATTGTCTTTGGATAATTATATGACAGGAACGATGTTAGTGTTCCTTTATCTTAATCATAGAGACCTTCAGAATTTATGTTTGTAATATTAATGTTATTAATCAAGTTTATTACTATTAGTTTGTGTTGTAAATTATATGTTCGAAATGAATCCCTGGATTTGCAAAATATTATGTTTAATAATAATTGTGGTCGCAATGCGATATGGATGGAATGAACATGAGATATGTACAGGATGAGTTGTTGATAACTTGAGACCTCCCAGTATAAGGGAGACTCTGCCGAAATTTCAGCAAAAATTTCGTTACAGTGTAAAATAAAAAAAAAACTCGTATTTTTACGTACCAAATTGTAGGAAATTAATTTTAAATGCTTACGAAATCGGCGGGCGTTACAAAGAGCCTTGATGACCAAGTGGTTACGAGTTCAAATCTCATTATCCCTATTTATTTGATAAAAATTAAGCACAAGATAGTGTAATTTCAAGTCCAAAGGATTTTCACTTGAGGAGATGTGTTAGAGAATAATATATATTATATCTTTGGTTAAGATGGTTTTTTGACATAAATTGATATGACCACATTGGTTGAAAAAAAATTGTTTAGTCCCCGGTATTTTAGATAAGTTCTTATTAACTCATTAAATGTGTATTTGAGTATCATTTCTTTTAACAACTTTAATACTAAGTCCAAGTTTATTAATATTTGTAGTGTATTTTGAACATTGGTATCATAGCCTAGCTAATAGGCAATTAAATAGATTAAGATAGGAAAACCTAGGAAAATATAGAATAAACCATTACCTTCAACCTCTAAACGAGAAATAAATAATACTAGTTGCTGCCGTGGGTTGTAGAGTAAATATGTTTGATTTTGTTATAATTGCCACAAAATATCGAATAAGCAAAAGCATTTGAAGTCATGCTGAACCAAAGCTTCATGAAGCTAAAAAAAAAAAAACTGTGTTGGTGAACTCAAATTGAATGAATCTTAGCAGATTTTGATGGGTGAAAGAGTGTAATTATATAAAACTGATTGATTAACTAATTATATTTAAAAAAGCTGGATCATACATGTATTTCTTTATTTAGACATAACAAAAAAACGTAACAAAAGCCATGTATTCTATTAGCGAACAACAAGACGATGTCACATTAATGTTAAGGTGCAACAGTTCATTGCACTACAGCCAAGCATGGAAGGCAGAGTGCAATCAGCAAATCCTTTGTCACAGAGATAGTTATAAGCGGAGGAACCAAAAAAAATTTCAGTAATTTTCCCAACCATTATAAAAGTGGCAACATCATTCCCATCTAACCACATAACCAACATCATTGCCATCATTATTCCAGCCCTTTTTGGTCATCCTTTTCTAAGGTAGAAGGTTCATTTCGAACCCCAAATCTTTCTTGAATTATTATTTTGTTTTATTGTTAATTTTTTATATGTTTTATGATGAGGTTTGGATTAAGCAATGTTCATTAAATGAATATTTATGTTGAATAAATATCATGCTTATTTAATTATTTTAATTTATGTTATGATGAGATTTGGTGATATATTGAATCATGTACATGAAATTGATTTTGTACTGGAATGATGATCGACCAAATCTTTTTATCTTGCATGCTTATTCTCATGTGTAAGGATTATATGAAATAACATGCTTAAACTTTAGTTTAGCCTTCTGCATGTGTTTGTGTTTATAATTTACTGTAATTTTATTCATGCAAAATTATAGCTCTTATATATTTATAATGCTTTTAGTGGACGATTAACCTTGTTTGATTTTTCTTTATTTTATTGGAAATTACATGATCCTCATCACTCAAAGTATAAAAAAATATATCACCATTATCAAATTTTGCACATGGCCAAGTCCTTTAAAAATATTGAAAAAAACAAGAAAAAAAAATTCATTTTGCATGTTTAACATTGTAAAAAAGAAAAAAGTTTGTGTTTTTAGCATTTTTTACAAAAACAAAAACAAAAACAAAAAATATAGACTCAATATAGGTCATTTCTCTAGATATCAAAGGAGTAGCATATTCCATTTATTTTCAAACAAGCAAAGATTTTCAGTCCAATATTCAGTAACATCAAAGTCAAAAGTATTAAGAATTTTCAATATAATATTCACTAATGCTAAAATTAGAGTATTGTTTTATATTTAATATTCACCAGTTACATCAGAGAAAAGATCATGAGTATTAGTTTCTCTTGGCAAATACTGCAAGTAAAAATCAAGTATTATAGGATAAGTGAACCTTATCAAAACTCCTTTCTTAGACCTTTTCTAGGATTTTGGTTGGCTTTAATGAATATGATATAAGCTCGTGGATCATTCACTGACATGACTTGATCGACAGTTAGTCACACAGAGAAATAAGGAATGATCACTAACCTTAGAATTGTCAATTCATCAAATGTTATCCAAAGATAATTACTACGAGTGGAAAAAATAGACAAGATTATAGAATTGTTAGGTTTAACCTTCAATTCAAGATTTAACACATAACAGTAGACTCATTATCACCATATAAATAGATCATCGATAAATTATGCATAATATATTGTTAGAAATAAAGACAATACTAGCAATGGAGCTTACCTCAAGTAGCATGTTTTAGGATGATAGTATCTTCTCTTTAGTATAATCAGTCTCTTACCTTAGATCTTTGTTAACTTATTAGAGTTTCTAGTTACAATAATATTAGGTGGTGACTCTTCTTTCTAGTTTTGACCTCATTTTCCAAACATAAAATAAGTTTTTTTATAGGATCACTGTGATGTCGGGTGCAACACTTAGAATCACAATTTGAAGATTATTTATTATAGATTTTATGGCATTTCTCTTGTTTATGAAGTATTAACTTTATGTTATATTTTTCAAGTTACAAACTTAAGTAAAGTTTGACTTAGATTTTGTATGGTCTACAGAGAGTTTAATATTGCCTTCTAAAATTATTATTTTTTGTTGTCGTTGTTATTGTTGGCGGTTTGAATAGCCTTGGTCTATTGAGGTTATCTTTCAAAATGATCATCAAGATTTCAATATTGACTTTAAATACACATTTCAAACTCATCAAGATCTTTGTTTAAAATCTCCATAAGTTTGAGGGGACATGTTGGGAAAACAAATCAAGGCAGAATGTTTTAGATTGTATTTCAATTAATACAATCATCAGTCATCATCAGTTATAGAGAAAATCAATTACAACATCAAATAATGAAATCATATATTCTAGATAAATGAAAATTTTAATTTATTTCTATAATTGTGTGGTTGTATTATTATATATACATTTTGATTGATTAATTGTGAATACACATCCTATTAAAAAAAAGTTGTCATTTTTAACAAATTCGTTGACCCTCACGTAATCTATTTATCTATATATATATACTCATAGATAGTTTAGAGTATTATCCGTTTTCAAATTAACCTTGTTTAGATTTGCCTTCCTTGATCACACAAGAATCTACATGGCTCGTTTAGCCACACTTGCACTCATTTTAGTTCTTGTATCATTTAGCCACAGTCCAGAGGCTAGGAAGCATTTGGAAGGCAACTTGGTGTTGAATAGGCTTTCCAAGGGCGCCTCTCCTAGAGGTGAAGGCAATCCAATCACTTCTAGTGCTAGTAGAAAGCTCACCACTCTTCATCTTGCTGAGACCGAGAGATTTCTGCTAACAGCTCCAAGTCCTGGAATCGGAAACTAGTGTGTGGTTGTATAATAATAATAATAATAAATTTTTAAGCTTTGGCTCGTGACTTATCTTTCTAAATCATAGTCATTTAAATTAATTTGAATGAAATTGTCTGTGACTTGAATAAGTTTCTTATATATTTAAATTTGAAATTGAACTCTAGGTATATAAATATCAAAGAATATTTTAAACCATTAAGAAGGAAAAAAAATCATCTTAGAAAATACAATATTTTATATTTTTGGATAAATTAATGAAAAATACTTGAAAATGGTTGTTAGATGTTTTGTATAAATGATAAATTAAGTGTCAAGAGAAGAATTAATTAGTGATGAGGTTTATGATTTTGATGACAAAAAATAGTGGTCTAAATTTTGTCTTCCTTTAAGAACCATAAGTTAACTCTTTTTAATTTAAATTTTTTTATTGTAATATATTTTTATTGATCAAGTTTTTTTTTATATAAGTCAAAAATGCAAAATAAAATTAAGAAGAATAATAGAGTTAAATTAATGTAGACAGTAAATTTGTAACTATTAATTTTTTTATTTAGTTCATGGTTATAACTATTAATTTTTTTTATTTTGATCCCTAATTCTTTTATAGCCTTTTTATTGTAGTTCTAAACTTCATCCCACCAAGCACACTAAAGTCTCCCTAATTGATGTCTCGATCGCATGGATTATAACAAATCATATATATATATCATTTCTATAAGGAGAGATTTAAGTTCCAATTTATAAAATTTTCTATATTCTTTATACAATCCCAAATTATTGTAACTAATTTAAAAAAATCAAATGTGAAAGATTCCTAAGGTTTGGATTTCATCGATCGAATAATTTCAATGAATTTAAACCTGAGTGTTTGCATTTATATTTTGCTAATTACCATGACTAAATTCTTTTTTTGTTAATGTGATATCCTCTTTCAAGGTATAACACCTATGCTTATATTAATTCTATGTCTACTTTCATGATCAAATAAATTAATATAATTCTTGAATGAGGTCACAAAAGTGTGTGTTTATTTCTTACTAGTTTTAAATTTCAAAATTCATTAGTTCATTCAATATATTAAACATGCAATCTATGGCCAATAAATTGCAAGAATAAAAACCAAAATCATTAAATTATAATTAATAAAGGATACTTAATATAACTATATTCAACTCCTGCCTTTCATCATGGTTTTAGATATCTATATTATCTTTCCAACACATCTGGGCTTGTATTGTTCTTACTTTAGAACTCCATATATAAGCTAAAAACAAAATAGTGTCTAGGCTGCAATAACTTCTGGACATATTCAGACTTTTTTGTTTCTTCTAAGTTTTGAGCTTTAAAAGGCAAAATTAGATTCTAAACTCTGTTTAAAGTTTTAAACATATCTCTTAGCTTTCTAGGAAGCTAAGGAACATCTAAAATTACAGTATGTAACTTTAGTTAAAACCCAAAAATCAAATAATGTTCTTGTTTGATTATACCATACCAACTAGGACTTGTTCTCTAGGCTTAGCTTATTTTCTTCATCTTCACATTATCCTAATTTTCAACCCAATTTAATAATTAAATACCTGTAAAATACCAAGAATTCATAATAAATAAATAAACACCTAAAATTCTAGACAAACAAACTAAGAAACATACAAAATAATCTAAATCAAAACAATTAGTACTAAAAAAATATATGAAATAAATTCCCTCACCGATCACAAAGCAAGTTGCACATGCTACCCAAAGTTGGTAACTTCTGTGCTCGTTGGCGAGTGCTTTGCACTTTCCAGCCATTTTTTAATTTATTCCTACATTTTTTTATTTAATCCCTGGTTCTTTGAAAACTATTGGATTTTTTAATTTGATCCTTAATTTTTTTATAGACTTTTTAATTTGGTTCTAAAATTCATCCCAACCAAGCCTATTGAAGTATCAACCATAGAGAAATGAAGGTACGGAAAGTTAAAGAGATTTTTTTTCATTTGTTCTTTGGTACTTAACTCTTGAATTTTTTTATTTTAGTCCCTAATTCTTTTGAGGTTTTGTAATTTAGTCTCAAACTTCATCCCACTCAAACTCAATGAAAGCCGAAATAGTAAGACAGGAAACGAAGGGAAATGGAAATGACAGCTGACTAAACCAGGTAAGCTCATTATGATCATGTCAGGGTCATTATGACCGTGACAATGCGTTTAGTAGGTTAGACCTGATTGGCAGGGGTCAATTCAATGTGGCGTTGTCTTTCCGTTTCGCTCCCTAAACTCTCTTTCTTTTCTTTAATATTTTGATGTTTCTCATTTGAGCCTGATCAAGTTAGGCAAGAGTTGAAACAAAAAAACCATTTATATAATTTTTGGGAGCCAAATTAGGTTTTGAACAGGTTTAATCGCATCACGATCGGGCCTCTTGGTCAAACTAACCATGTTGAGCCAACTTCAACATGATTAGATTTAAATTATGCTTAAAAGTTTTTTTTATTCAAAATATAATATTGACACGCAATTAAATAATGTTGAATGACCTCACACATCACAACATCATGTTTTTTTTGTTTGCATTCATCGGTTAGAGTCCTAGTTCAGTCTTTGTATATCATTAACGTCTTTTGTTAACATTTATTAGCATATATGGTTATCTATTTATTTTATTTAGTACAATGACCAAGTTTTTAATGCATGTTCTGGATTTTTCATTGTCAACAAAAAAAAATCACGTCACCCATATTGTTTTACAATTAAGTTGATTTTTTATTGGCCTTTATTATAGCGCAGGCAACCGAACTAGTTAAAAGTATAGCTAAAACGTGTTGTGTTTTCATAATGTTGCCTTTTAAAGGGTAAAATAGTATTTTCCTTTGGTCAATTTGTCATTTGATAATTGTTCATAGGTTTTATTGTTTTTTTATAATGTTTATGCATAATAAAATGACTCTACTACCCTTAAAAGCAAAAAATCATTTAACTCTTATCAAGGATCTTTTCGAGCATTTCACTTTTTGATATACATTAAAATTACAAATTTAACCTTGGAGTTAAAAAATTTCAGCTATTATCATAAGGGTATATTTTTATTTTCATATTGGTTTTTTTGTAATTGTTGGGTTTGTCAGTGGTGATAACATAATTTACCATTTATTTTGTTTTATTGAAAAAGTTGTTGACACATGCAAGTAGAAAGCACCACACATTTTAGGTGGCACGTGTGGCGCTTTTTGGTGGTAATAAATATGCATTTGTCATGTCATTTTGTTCTCCACTATGTCATCTTTCTATATAGGTGTCGTGTGTCATCTAAAAATGGTCAATTTATCATTTATGGCCCTTTCTCTCTTTTTTTTCCCTTCATTTCTCTCTCCTACCCCCTGAAAACTAAATATATCCCTGATTTTTGTTGGTGTTTCAGAATCCATCATCTTAGTTTTAATTTTGTATTTCAGTCATTTTCTCTTTTGTTAAAGTTTTATTTGTTTTTAATTTAGTCCTTCAATTCTAATTTGTGTATATGGTGTTTTTCGATTCAGTCCTTCTATTTTTGTTTTCTTATTTTTTTTCTTGGTTTTTTTGTCAAAGTTTTTATAGTTTTTAATTTTATCTTTCAAATCAAATTTATGATTTTTTTCAAAAGTAATAGTATTTATTTCAGTTTGGTCCTTCTTCTTTTAATTTCTTATTTGTTTCGTTTGCTATTTTGCCAAATGTTTTATGGTTTTCATTTTATCCTTCAAATCAAGTTTATGATTTTTTTTCTTAATAATTATTATTATTATTATTGTAGTAGGAGTAGTAGGAGTAGTATTGATAATGATACTAACAATATTATTAATAAAACTACTATAGTGATGATAATATTAATAATTGATGTAATAATAATAATTTATTATGATAGTAATAGTGGTCATCATAATAGTAATAGTAATAATGATAATGATAATGATACTAACAATATTATTAATAAAATTACTAATAGTGATGATAATATTAATAATGGTGGTAATAATAAAAATTTATTTGATAGTAATAGTGGTCGTCGTTGTCGTCGTCGTCATCATCATCATAATAATAATAATAATAAAGGTAATAATGGTAATTATTATTATTATTATTATTACCATTATTATTATTATTATTATTATTATTATTATAGCAATGATGAAACCAATAATAGTGATAATAATTGTAGTAATAGTAATAGTTTGTTATGATAATAATAGTTGCAATGATGATGATGATGATGATGATGATAATTCTGATAGTAATAGTAATAATAGTAATGGTAATAGTGATAGTGGTAGCAATAATAGTAAGAAATGATAATATTAGTAGGATGATGATGATAATAATAACACTAATAATTGTGATAATAATACTTTATTAAGATAATAATAGTGATGATGATGATGATGATAATTATAACAATAATAACGATACTAACAATAATACTATTAACAGTAATAATAATGGTAATAATAGTAGTAATGATAGTTTGTTATAATAATAGTGGTAGTGGTTATAATATTAATAATGATGATAATGATAATATTGATAAGAAAAAATAATGGTAATATTAGTGGTGGTGGTGGTGGTGGTAGTAATAAAAATAATAATAACAACAACAACAATAGTATTAACAATAATAATAATAATAACAATGATAATAATGATAGTAATAGTGATTGTCGCACGTGGGCGGCGTCGCGGCGATCGCCCACCACACTCAATGTGTGGTTCTATCTGGAAAATATAAGGAGACAAGGAATTCTTGTCTTTTATTAGTAGAAAAAATGGAATAGGAGTCGCCACCTAGTTTTTGGTTACTATAAACCCTAACCAGTCTCAGAGATCAGGTACAGAGACTGATTGCGTAAAAGAAAGGTATTAGCACCCCAAATACGCCCCACCTAAGGTAAGCTGCATTGTTTTATTGTCTGATAAAAATCTAAGGTCTCATCATGTTGGTCTATCTATGGTTCAAGAAAAGCCCTCCTCAGTAAGGAGATTCTTATCTTATGGGGTAAAACCTAACCGTTCTAATGTCTATAAAAGAACTTTTGTTTTAATATCAGGAATAAATTTTACGTGTAAATTCATAATCCCTAATATTAAAAGAAACAAAATAATTTTTTTGGATTTTTTTGAAATATTGGCCAAGTTCTCGTGACTTTAATAAACTGGTTATTAAAGCTAAAATGCAAGCTAAAACACTTTATTTTAAGTTTTCTTTATTGTATGAAAATATGATGTGATTTTTTTCTTTGAGAGACTTGGCCGTATGCATGAAAATTAAAAAAAAAAAACAATTTTTTTTTAAGTTTTGACGAAAACCGGGTATTTTAATACTGGATGTATATCTTTACGGTATAAAAATACAAACCAATATTAAGTAAAATTCTGTAACAAAATACGCAGGGAAATCACAAAATTTTCTAAAAATATTTTTTGAATAAATTTTTTTTCTGAGTCGGGCCAACTCATTTTGGGTCAAGCCAGACCCGGCCTAAAAAACATTTGAGCCCATCAGCTACAGGGCTAGACTCAACCCAGCCGCGTGGGCTGGGCTGATGTTCCAACCCTAAAGAACAAAAGGCTGGTTGTTGGTTACTGTGTTGAGCACAATAACCAGTGAATTATAATTAGGTGGTTACTGTGCTCTACACAGTAACCACCTAATTATAATTCATTTGCTGCAGAACATGAATTGCTCACATTCTGCATGCAAATGAAGACGAACCAAAAAAATAGACAACAGAGGTGGAGGAAGGTTACCTGGAATGAGGGAGCGTGGTTTCTGTCTTCGGTGGTGGTGGTGGCGGGTCATGACTGAGGACGGTGGTTCTTTCTCTTCTCCTACGTGCTTCCTTTTCATGCCGCTGCGTTTCCTTTCTCTTCTCCTCTTCGTCTACCTCAGCTTCCCCCTGTTTTTCTGTTCTTCTTTTATTATCTGCTGGTGGCGGTGGCACGACTGGGACTGCGGACGGTGGCTAGGAAACCAGGTGGCAGCTGCTGTGATGGTGGTTCTGCGGTGGTTCTTCTTCTCTGTTCTGTGTTCCTCCCTCTGTCTATCTCTATTTTTTGCTTCTTCTTCCGTTTCTCACGGTGCAAGTGTTGTTATCGATGATTGGGAGGATGGTGGCAGCTGGCGGTGGCTCTCTGGTGGTGGCGTTGATGTGCTGCTCCTTCTATGCAAAGATATCAGCCTCTGTGTCTGCTCTTTTGTTGTTTTTTTGTTTTTGGTTCCTTCTCTATTCAGTTTCGTTTCTTCCCTCTCTGTCATTGCTCTTCTCCTCTCTTCTTCCCCCCTTCTCTTCCTTTTTCTTATGTTTTGCCCGAGCTTCTCTCCTCAAAAACAAACTCTCCCCTCTGTTTTCTGCTCTCCCCCCTCTGGTTCTACTGGCGTTGGCAGCGCTGATGGTGGCAGAATGGCGGTGCTGCTGTGGCAGTGGAAAGGAAACACAGCGGTGGTGCCCGGGGGGTGAGGAACGGTCCTTCTTCTTCTCTGTGCTGAGACTACCAGTCTTTGTCCTTCATTTCCCCACATATGCTTTCGCTTTCTATCCTCTGTCTCTCAAAAAAAAAATCCCATGTTTGGTTCTCTCTTCCCCTGTTTTCTATTGTTCCCTCCTTCTCTATCTTTCGCTCTTTTTCTTCTGTTTTTCCCGAGCTTTCCCCCTTTGAATCTGTCATTTACTTCTCTCTTTCTCCAACATTTTTCTCCCCCCCCCCCCCCATGTCCTGTAATCTTCCCTTATATTTATAGAATGTTAAGGGAGAGGGTCACCATACCTGTTCAAGTGTAGGGCATAGGTCTCTGTCTGCCTCATGTTTCTTCTATAATGGTTGCAGGGTATGGTTGTGTGGGTATGAGTTATGCGGGATTTTTGGGCAAGTGGGGTGGAGAGAGAGAGCGGGAAGAAAACATTTCAAAAATCTTCTTCTCCCTTGTCTCTGCATTCGCAGGGGAGAAGAAGCAGCACGGTACCGTTCAAAACAGCACCATGCGATTTTATTTTTTTTAAGAAAAGGAAAATGAATTTGGGAGTGACCCAAAAATGAGTTATGACAGTGATCACGATAATAATACTAATAATAATGATGAAGAATTGAATATATTACTTATTAATAATAGCAATAATGGTGATAGCTATAATGATAGTGATAATAGTATAAATAATAACAATAATGATGGAGTAATAATAGTTATAATAATAATAGTGATGATTCATCATTCAATGTTAGATATGTTGGGAATTGAGTTTCATTGTTTTTTCATGTATAGTATTTCCAATCTAACAACCCGGGTTATGAGTTTGAAAAGTCATCCTCTTTTATTTTTTTACTTTTTTTAATTTTATTGTTTAATATTAATTTTTTAAAATAAAAAATAGTTATCCAAGTTTCTTTTAAACCTATTAAACAAACCAATTCATATTGAGTTAGCTTTTATATAATTTCAGTGGAAGGTCTCTATAGGTAAAGATCCAAGTTAAGATATTTAAATATTTGTTTTCTTGTACAAGTTTAATAGCATTGCAAAAAAAAAAAAAATCATTGCTCTCTTAATGTATTTTATATATATATATATATAGTTTCACTTGCGGCAACTGAGGGCAAACAAATGAAGAGGGCATTTGGCTCTGCGGTAGCTGCTTTTTTTTTTTCAAACTCAATAATATAATGTTTGGTTATAAGCAACAGTTGTGGTTTGGCTCATGGGACCCACTAAAAATGAGGTTGAACCGTAGGTTCGATTGAAGCAATTTTTTCATGCTTCTTCCTGCTGTGTTTTTGTACAGTGCAGAGTTCAATTCCAATGTTCACTTAATTAAGTGAACAGTGGAGAGTTGAACTCCAATGTTCACATGAACAATGGAGTCACTCTCCACTGTTCCGACCGGTCCGGGTCCAATTCAAAGCTAAATGCATTAAACCGGATCCGACCCAATTAAAAAAAATAATTTTTATTTTTTTTAATTGTGTTTTATTCGAAAAAATTAGAAGGAGATCGTTTGATGACGTAGTATTTGCAGAATTTGATCGCAATCTCAATTTTGTTCTTGCCGGGTCCGACCCAGTTAAAAAAATCAATTTTTATTTTTATTTTTAATTGTGTTTTATTCAAAAAAATTAGAAGGAGATCGCTTGATGACATAGCATTTGCAGAATTTGATCGCAACCTCAATTTTGTTCTTGATGATATTTACCTAATGTTGTAGCGCACTTAAGAAACCATGAAAAATATAGTCCTTGTTGGATAGATTTCGTACATTATGAAATTGCACATAGTTTAATGGAACAATAAAAAATATTTGATATCAATATTATTTATTTCATGATGTAATAGCAGTAGTTAAATCTACAATATTTAAATTAAAAACCATCAATATATATATATATATATATATATATATATATATATATATATATATATATATATATATATAACCTCAATTTGAAAAGTATTCTTTTAACCAAACACATTAAACTATTTTTTGTTCAACCTCAATTTCAACCATTATTTTAACCAAACATATATTTTTTCAAATTAACATCAATTAAAAATAATTTTTATAAAATAATTTTTTTTCAAACAACAACAACTATAACAATATCAAATACATACACTCGAAGTAGTTGGATGTATTTTCTCTCGTCCAAAATATTCCGCACGCCTAGAAAAAAATATAGCATTGCCTTCCTAGAGCCCTCTAATAAATGAGGCTATCAATAAACCAGAGCCCCAAAGCCACAAAGCTACAATCGATCAACCCATTGGATGAGCAACCTTGCCTCCGTTCAGTTCGTGAGAACAGAACATTCAGACCATCTGGAAGCCCACGCTTCCATATTAGACCCATGCTCTGTAATCAACCACACTCTCTGGGGAAAAAATCCAGTTTTTAACCTGAGAAATGCCCCTGGCCGAGAAAAAAACACCTCCACACAGTGGTGAATTTGTTTTGTTTTGTTTTTCCAAGCTGATATTGGTAAGATTCTTGAAATTTTGAGACCATCAGCAAGGAATTTACGAAGATAATGCTCCCAATTTGACCTCTCTCCTTTTACTTTGCAAGAGCAGCACCAAACTATCAAATGATGAAATTACACCCCAAACAATCCCCTTTCCATCGATTAAGATTCTGATTCCAAGCCTCCAATACATTTATGCAACAAAATGAAGTGGTACAATTGCTGGGAGACAAGTGAACCACTAGTTTATGGGTGTATTTTTAGATGAACGTGAATTTTAGACCAACTTGCGTATATCGACAATGTAAGTTTGCAGTAGCTATAAAATTTAGGATTTTATCTGAATTCTTAATGCTACCAACAGACATTAATGGCACAACTGTACAGTTTGTTCTATCCTTTTCCATTTCTGTGTAAGAAGATGAACGTACTCCATCATTCAAGCTACATCATCCTCTCTTCCCAATAACAGAGCGTCACAGATATTTGTCATCACGTGTTAACTTGCATGACCAGCCCCACATTAAATAGAGCTGGCATCGTGTTGTCCTATACATGATACATATTCCAATAAAGGTTGTGCATTTCTATGAGCAGGGCTGGGCGGTCACAATTTACACTGTCCAGACACCCAGTAAAAGAAGAAAACGGTAAAAAAGGATTCAAGGTACTACAGGGACATGGTGCAGAAAAGAGAACTAAATAATTGAGGCAAACATGGTAACTTCTAAAGAAAAGAAAAAAAACCCAGAAAGTTAAAACAGTATTTTTTACCAAATCGATTAGAAATATAAAAAAGCACTTAGCATGATGACAAAAATATGTGATTATAAAACCAACATTTATGCTTATATATTACTCTGTACATTGAAAGCATCCAAGACATAGGGAATGCAATGCAGCTGAACAATCCTTCTGTCAATGGCCTAATGTTAACAAAATTGTTTTGAGGATCTTTCATAATTGAAATAAAAGATTCAAAAGTTGTTTCCTAACAACGGTCCACGCGCTTTCTTTTTTCAAAATGGCCACGAAAATACAAAGACAAGCTGCCCCTAGTCACCATGCATACATACAATTCCAAGACCCCACAATAAACACTTAGCAACAAGGCAAAGCTATAATCAGATGTTTACTCAAAATAATCACGACAATGGCCTGCACCGGTTCATTCTTCGATGTTGTGGGTCCATGCTAAGTTTTTATCCACGGTTTACCTTAGCCTGTAGCGGAGAGAGATACACCCGGCACTGAATAACAGTTTTACCAATCCTGAACCCAGGAACTACAGTGAAAGCAACTGATGGATCGACGTCCGGTGCATTTTCTGAAGAAAGAAGTGCATCCTCGGCGACACATTCCATGTAAACTTCGGAGAACGACACCCTCTACGGACTTGGAAGATTGAGGCTTCAGGATCGAAAGAATAGGCCAGGCAATGTAGAAGCCAGACCCGCCTAGCCATTTCCGCAAATGTGGTAAAAAAATTAGTGTCAGGAAATTCACCTGAATTCACGAGGCTTCTTTTACTCAAGTTGCCAAAAAAGGATGTTTCCATCTGGGGGTGAATAAGCTGCAAATACTTGGCACGACAAAAATTGGCAAATTTTGATTTGGGCTTGTGGGCAATGTATTCGGTTGCTTTCGTTGATTTTAGTTCAACGAATCTCTTGAAAAACAACTGTTGCTGATTCTTTTTCTCTGGTGGAGATTCTTTTTGGGGAGAGAAATTAGTCAAATGGAAACCATCGAACATCTCTCTGCTTACGAAGCTTTCGAATGCAAAACATTTATCATCTGCTCTCCGGTAAGCCACATCAGATACAATACATTTGGCTGCAGCATCTAGATCCCAGCCGGTAGATTTCATCTCATCAATCATCAACTTAACAAAGCTTCGAATAGACTTGACTGTGTGTAGAAGAACAGTAATGAAATGGCTGGGACTTAAGCCTGGTAGCCGTAGATTGTCAGGCATAGATAAATGTCCACTTTTATTTAACCTCTTCTCAAGTAATCGGTTTTGTCTATTAGATTCCTCCATTTTTTCTCTCAGATACATGATTTCAGACTCCTTGAGCCTTAACTGAGACTCCAATTTCTTCCCCATTACCTCATAGGTCTTTGAAAGACTCTTCTGCTCCTGAACGTCAGCCAAAACCAGAGCAGTCTCAGGAGAAGGATCAAACTGTTTCTTTATATAGCACTGCTTCAACTCAGACAGATTCTTCAACTCCGAGACTACAAATTGATCAGCTGCTTGAATCCCATCAGCATCATAAGGAGACTGAGAATACTGTAACTGGACATATGCAGCTTTAACACATGAAACGCTAGCGAACATTTTGGCAACAAGTGCTTCCAAGGCCAAACTTTTTTTATGTTCATCATTATTATTAATATCAAATGGCTGAGGCCGGCTAGCTGCACTTTTACGGTGATGCTTATCATGCTTGACCTCTTCTTGGGACACAACTTTCTGAACCCCATCAACAGGAGCAATCCCAGTTGCTGCTCGAAGTTGAATAACTTTGGCTACGTTGCGTGCAAATTTACTCTTCTTCGGAGTCACCGCGGATGGTTTTACAGAATCCATCAGCAGAAAGTATCAAAAATGACGACAACGACGATAGTGATAAGAAGACCAAAAAAAGGAAATTAAGTGATTGCAAATTGAAGGGGGGAAAGTGAGAACAAAAAAGATTTAGGATGATGGTGGTGATGAGAAGTTTATTGAAAAAAAAAAGAGAAAAGCAAATTACTTTAGCACCTATATCGAGGCCATTAATGGAGCAAGTCAAGACTTTAAGACGCTTAAAAAAAGGAAATAGGTGGAGCGAGAAGAAGAAGAAGAAGAAGAAGAAGAAGCCAATTCAAGATGCTCAAAAAAAGCTCTATATGCTTGTCTAAGGTAAACCAAGGACATGCTTGTTTCAGCTGGCCATCTTTTTAAAAATTTTAATTTTTTTTTGTTGTTAAATTATTTGGATGTAATTATATTAACATTAAATTTTAAAAAAATAATATTTTAATATATTTTTAATGAAATTTATTTTGACAAATAATAGTAGTTTTTACTTAAAAATATATTAAAATAATTTTTTATTTTAAAAAATTTATTTTTGCTATCAGATTATTAAAATAATATAAAAAAAATTAAAAAAAAACATGGTTTGAATGACGTTACAGAACAGAATTTGCTCCTCGGTAAGAAAGTATATTTAGGCAGAAATAGTGTGAAAGCATTCGGGGAATTAACAAATTGGACCACCTTCCATTTTTGTATTTGTTTTTTTAATTCGATAGGGCCGGGATAACCACTTTCTTAAACCATTTAATCCTTTCAAACTATCTCGGAGAATCCATCTTCCAATAGGTTAACAACTTGAAACAATCATGCCTCGTTTCAAACAAAAAGATGTCAGGCCACAGTAGGAAAAATGTCCGACACTGAACTGTGTCGAGAATTAAAAAGATTCCAGGGCTGGGTCTTAAGGTATTTCTTCTTATACTTTTTGCCCTTGGGTTGTTCACCTATTGCATAGCCGTTGTCAGGGCAGAGGCATGGAGGTTTCCGAGAAAATACAGGGATATTTTAGGGTTTTTCGACAGAACACGACATCTCAGTGAGCGCACCGAGGTACTTTGAGAAAGTGTTTTTGCTTTTTCTTAACAGTGTTTTAATTGTGTTTTTTATTTAAAGAAATATTAATATTTTTTTTTTGATGATTAATCACATCCCATGCATACTTTAAAAAAAAAATATATGTGGTGGGGAAAGCTTTGAAAGAGCTATCAGCTTAATTAACCTCTCTTTTTGTTTTTCGACTTTGGTTTCAATAGAAGAAAGAGAGATTGAATCTGAGGTCGTTGGTTAGGTGAAAAGAAATCTGATTGGTTGTAGATCCTATTGCCCAAATGGATCTCAGCCGCTAATCAAATCATGATATGAGCTCACCCACATCGGATCAAAGCCCAGAAGACATCACAACCTTCAAATCCAACTTTCAAATATCATAGTCGTCGGATTCAAAGACTTGATCTGCTCTCGCCCACACCAGTTTAAGAACCCGTTTGGCAACGCGTCAGAGGTTGTGTTTTTCCAAAAACACACTAAGCAAACATTTGATTAAAAAAAAAAATACTTACTGTAAATTGCGTGCGAAACACAAGGAGATGGAAAGTAGAAAATTGCTACTTTCTTGCGCGGCTAAGAAATTCAACCATGCTACACTGTTCTGTGAATAGTGGACGCATGTGTCCTCTGGTCAAGGGAGGCATACTTCAATGTTCACTGAACAGTGTAGCATGTGAACAGTGCAAGAGAATTGCACTGTTCACGTGAAATTTTTTTTTTTTAGTATGTTAATTTTTTAATTTTTTTTTAAAAAAAACACTACTATAAAGTGAATTAAATTCACTCGCACTGTAATATCAATTTTATACCTGGTAATACTTTATCTACGCTCAAAAAATTATGAAAACTGTAGTTCTTATCGAATGAATTTTGTACGTAATAGAATTATAAATAGTTTAATGGAATAATAAAAATTATTTTTTATAAAGTATTTTTTATTTCATGATGTAATAGGAGTAATTAAATCTACAATATTTAAATTTAAAACCATCAATATTAATATATATTTTTTAAAATTATTTTATAACCTCAATTTCAAAAGCATTCTTAACCAAACACATTAAATTACTTTTTCTTCAACCTCAATTTCAACCACAGTTTTAACCAAACACCTATTTTTTCAAACCAACCTCAACTAAAAGTACTTTTTATAAAACAAATTTTTTCAAACCACAACCACAACAGTTACCGCAATACCAAACACACTCTAAGACTCAAACTAATCCTAGTCATCCACTCCAATTCCTACTTAATCCCGTTTATTTATTGGAAAAGTAGTTTTTTTTGTAAAGTAAATTCCGGAAGAGTAAATTATTTTTTGATATTTGATAGTGTAATAGAATATATGTTGGAAAATACTTTCCAGTATTTAGTTATGTCATGGAAAATGAGTTGAAAAATAACTTATTAATGTTTTACTTTTTTCAGATTTATTAAAATAATGAGGAATAAATCTTACAAATTAAAAAGTTGAATGAGAATGAAATTGAAAAAAAATATAACTTCATAAATTATCTCAAATAAAATTAATAATAATCAAAATAATAGAGATCAAATCTAAAAAATTAAAAAATTAAAAGATGAAGAAATTAAAATAATAATAATTAACATTTCATAAATTATTTCAAATAAAATAAGTAACAATCAAAAGAATGAGGACCGAATTTTATAGATAAAAAATTTCAATTAAAAATTGATAAGGGAAAAGCAAATAACAATTATAAAAATAAGGACAAAAGTTAATATAAAAATTAAATTCTAAGGGATGAAATTGAAAAATAAATATTCAAAACAAAATATATAGCAATCAAAAGTTCGAGGACCAAATTTGATATAATCAGTAAATAATATGACATTTCTAAATTTTTCACAACTTTCAGAAAGTATTTTCCGTCCAAAATAAAAGGAAAACACTTTCCTGGAAATTAAGCCAAATTTTTCTTTAACTGGAAAATGTTTTTCGTTGACCGGAAAATATTTTTCATTGACCGGAACTTTCCTAATGACAAACAAACACAAGAAAGTTTATAAAATGATTTTCCGGAAATCATTTTCCGGGAAACAAACACACCCCTAGCCTTTGATTCGGTAACTTTAATAAATTCATCCACACCAGATCTCAAGCCAACAAATCAGTTTAAAGCCATTTAGATCTAGACCGTTAGATTAAATCAACCAAATCTGGACCACTCAATCCAAGCGAGCTCACATGTCTAACAAGGATTGCACCACACCTGATCGGGTCCTAGTTGCAAACGCCGTTAGAATTAGCTTGAAAAAAAAAATTGTTTGGTCAAATCGAAGTTTTTTCATCCTCGATCTCCTTCCAGTGGGTTAAGGAGATCAAGATCTATATGATAGGTTGGTCGAATAGTGCAATGCACTATTAAGACATTTTGGTAATTTTAGTCATGACATAGGAAGAACAATAATTTTACCTAGACCAGGGACATTTTAGTAATTTTTCAAGTCTAAATTTTATTTTTATTTTACTTGTGTTTGTAATTAAAAATAATTGTTTTATTATGTGTATTTGTGGAGACTTCCTAATTGAAATGTCCTCGGCACGTCGGAGCACTTCAAACACAAGGGATCTGAAACCCTATTTTTAGGAGAACCAAGGAATGTTGATAATCCACAATTAAACTGGGAGGACGAGATTGTGATTTAATTTTTGAGCATTATCTAAGATATTTGGCGATCCCAATGTTTACTAGGTTTATGTTTGGATGATATCAATGATTTGTTTACATGATCGATAATTTAATTAATTGTAATCATTTAATTGATTATTTCCACATGGTTTGTGTACAAATAAATCAACATAACTTATTTTGAAAGATGAAATCTTGAATTTTGTAATTCGATTTTGATTGTGTGATTAGATTTTTACTGATATGAGATGACTTGGTGGATATTAGTGCTTGATTATTTTTGTGTCCTAATCATTGAAATCATAATCCATTTCTGGGTTATTCCCCAAAAAATTTATCTTTTTTCTTTCCAAAATAAGAATAAAAAACATAAAATAATAATAGCAAGAAGACTGATATTTTGGCAAAAGCAAGCTGGAAGGATTTCAAATGTAGAAAAAATCAAACTGCAATTTTGGATGAAATCGGGAGCATAATTGCACCTCATTATACCCAAAATTGAAGAGACAACGCATATTCAAGATCAAATTAAATCATTATTGGATAAATTTGCATAAAAATTAAGCCTAAATACGTAATTAGATTTTTAATAAGTCAATTTGATTTAATCATGAGCCAAATTAAAGTTTAATTATGTTTAAGAATTAGTTTGGGTCAAATTGAAGGATTTAATTAGGTGCGAGGACTTAATTAGGCTTTAAATAGGTCAAATTAATTTTATTAGGAGCTTAATTGGTGAAAAATTAAGTTTGGGGCCTCAATTTTAGCTTAATTGAGAATATTAGAATTTTAAGAGACCAAATTTAACTTTTACCAAGTCAATTGATTCAAATCAGGGGTAAAATCATAAGAAAATCAAAGCTTTAGGGTTAAATTGAAGAAATTTACAGTCAATGATCATTTTGCAAGAGGTGTCAAACTATTGGGACTCAATTGATTTAAATCATAGGTGAAATTGAAGAAAATTAAAAGTTTAATGGTCAATTGAAAGTTAAATTGCATAAATTCAAGATCAAAGACTAATGAGAAAAGGATGCTAAAATTTGGGGTTGGCATTGAAGTTCAGCATGGGCAAAATTGCATAAAATTGAAAGTTTATGGTCAATTAAAGATGCAATAGAAAAAATTAAAAGACAGAGGATCAAATTAAGCTTTTGTCAAATCCTTAAATTAAAACCCGAAAAGCCAAAACAACGTTGTTTCATTTAAATGAAATGGCATATTTTGTCTAAAACAATACTGTTTTGGTTGAATAATAAGAAACAAAATTAAAAAAATTCCAAAAAATGTTTAGAATTCCTTTCAAAAATTTTGTGATTTTCTCGCATATTTTTCTACCAATTTTGTATAATATTAGGTTGTATATTTACACTGTAAAATATAAATCCGGTATTAAAATACTTAATTTTTCTCTAAAACATTTCTAAAAAAAAATCTAAAATTTTTTAAATTAATTTCTTCTCTCAAAAAACAAAAAAATAATAATAACAAAAAAACAATAATGTTTTATTTTCGTGCATACAGTCAAATCCTAGAAGTTTTCTAAGTATATTTTCATTAAAAAAATTTAAAAAATTCATCTTTCTCATGTTTTAAAATGTCAAATGGATATCATAACTACTTTATGATTATCCGATAGGGTTTAGTCAAAATATCAAAAATCCTTCATTAACTATTTTGTTCACTTTATATTTAAAATGTTAGGATTTAGTTGTAGACTTTAATATTTGAAGGTATAAAATTGCTTAGTAAAGCATACCCTCGGGTATTAAAGATACAAAGTGCAGAATAAATGCGATGCTAAAATTTAAACTTTAAAACGGTTAGGATTTAATCCGATAAGATAGAGACTTCCTCACGAAGAGAAATCTATCTTGAATCTTAGACAAGACCAATGGATAGAAAAACGACATAGAAAAACAATCAAACAACAATGCAGCTTATCTTAGGTAATGTGTATTGGAGGTGATGCATCTTCTCTTTGCACAACCAGTCCCTTACCCAGACTCTCGTAGACTATAGATTTTCTATTAATCATAATATTAGGTAGCGACTCTTGAATCTTACAATCATAATTCTATAATTATACTCAAAATTCTTTCCTTTCCCAATACCTCTTAAAAGGTTAGCGCATCATTCGACGTCGCGCCCGCAACAATTGATATGAAATGAATTTCAAGGATCATCAAATTTATTTGAAAATGAGTTTAAAGCACGTGTATTTTTAAATAGTCCACTTATTAGAGTTTGTTTTTTACCACTTAATTTAAAAAGTTATGTATATTTAAATGATTCATCCATGAATAGTTTATTTTAACCAATTAATTTCAAAACTTGTATTTTCTTATTGATAATGTTATGTTACGTATTTATGGTCAATTTTAAGATAATATTAAATTATAGTCATCATTGATTTTAATTGTTAATTTGGATCGGAAAATTAACAGATTGATCGATTAAAAACTTAGTCCTTTTCAAAATAAAATTAAGAGGGTACTGTTTTGGGTATATAGATTTCAATTTTTTTAAAATGTTTTTAGTTTGAAAGTGTATTAAATTAATTTTTTAGTGTTTTTTTAATAATTTTAATATAAAAAAATAAAATAAAAATATTTTCAAGTAAAAAATTATTTTAAAAAATATTATCTACCACAACTTATGCGCATGACTGATTTTGTTAATTTGGATAGAAAAACTAACGGAATGATGGATTAAAAACTTAGTCATTTAACAAAATGAAAACACGAAATAAGTTTTTTTTTAATAGATAAATATTATAAGTAAAAATTCAATAAGGCAGCAAGTCTAAATCATGTATGTTGCCACGTAGTATCCGTCGGCTTAAGACTGGGAAGTATCAAAACAGTGATAACGAAACAAGACCCTAACTAGACAACTACCATACTATGAAACACGCATAGTATGTGGTTGATAGCTTAAGCTTTCATATCAACCATGGCCCAAGAATTTAAGTCTGACTATAAAGCAATCATTCCTTGTAGGCTTCTCGCATTTTTTATTTTATGATTTTGGTCAAGATTTTAAAAAACACTATTAAATTAATTAAATTTTAAGTTTGTTTTCTAAAAATTATTTATTATAGTATATAAATTTTAAGATTACTGAAAATTTATATAGTTGTTAATTTTAGAATTTTAAAAAATTAGTTGAAGTGCGTGTAAATTCATTTAAATATTTTTAATTGAAAAAAATAACAAAAATAAAAAGAATAAACAAGAAATCTAAGCTCTATCGTTTCTTATTGTTTTATTTAATTTATTAATGCCCATAAATTGTCATGGCTGAAGAAAAAATGGTTGTTTCGTGGTAGTTTCTTTATAACTAAATAAAGTACACAAGTCAAGAATGTAAGTTGAGGTGGATCATGATTGCGTGACCTTTTTTAAGCTATGTGATTTCGACCCCTTGATTTTACTTGGAATCGTAGGTGTAACTATATTTATTATGGGGTTTAGAATTGAGATAATGTGTTGTAAAAATTATTAGAAATTAATATAAATTATATTTTAGAATTTTATTTAATAGTTTAAATTTTTAAATTAAATTGATTTTTTAATATGATATCAGAGCATTGATGGTTAAGCGATCATGAGTTCGAATCTCATTATTTTTATTTGTTTAATAAAAATTAAGCATAAAATAGTATTGGTTTATACAAGTTTCAAACTCAAATAATTTTTGCTTGAGAAAATATATTAGAAAATAATATAAATCATATCTTAAATTTTTTCTAAAAAATTTAAACATTCAGATTGAATTGCATATAAATGGATTTGACACTAATTTTTATTTGCAAAACCTTGTTTCCATCTGACATTTGCTCACACCACAGCTTCTAGCATAGTCATAACCATTCACCACCGGTTCACACCACTCTAGAGCTAGCAAATCTACCTGTATGCATGTTTATCTTGAAAACATGTGTGACTTTATTTTCTTATTTATGTCATCATGTTAGGATTTAGGGTTAGGTCAGAGGTGTATTTTCCTCGCTTTCAACATGCATGTCCAAGACCATTTTGGGAATCTCATAATAGGATTGCGTATATGTCAAGTTCCACTACAAGTGAATCATTAATTATTTTTTAGCCTTAGAAATAAATAGGTAAATTAGGGTGTGTGTATAAACACGTTTAGTTAATGAAAAAGAAGCGTAAACTTTTAGGCCAATCTTTACTATGTATTCTTTCAAAGCTTACTCTTTATTTTCTTAAGATGATATCAGAGCAGAGCGAGGTCTCGGTATCTTATTACTTACTGTTCAAACCCTAAACACCTTCGAGTACCACAGCAAATAAAGATCAAACAATACTAGAAATTAAAACCTCATTCTAAATAGTCAAATAGCAACAACAATAGTTCACATTCAAACAGCTGTAGCAACAGCAGTTCTCGTATGGATCCATCAATTATCCATCAGGGACCAAATCTATGATTCATGTTCTCATAGCCAATAACAAAAGAGGCTTCATCAACGGAGCAATATAGCCACACCTTCAGAGATAGAAAATCCTACAAATTATGCTCTATGTAATCAATGCAAAAACATGATTTTTTTTTTAGTTTAACGTGAGCCTGAAGTTAACGACCATGTAAGTCTCCAGTGACTATTATATGAGTAACCACAGGGCTCGAACCTGAGACCATAAAAGAAACAAACCTCTAGATCCCAAACCCTTATCACTGAGGCACCACCTAGATGGTTTCAAAAACATGATTTTATCATAACTCATGAGTGGAACCCAATTTAGCCGAAGGAGTTGTTCATGCCAAGACTCCCTATCAAGTTTGCGAAAATTTCGAAGATCAGTATTCATAAAAGAATGCATGCACTAATGATCTACCAAATCCAGAAATCATTGGCCCCTCTCTCTCTCTCTCATAAGGTACAATGGCATTCTCACCTGCAATCAAATGAAAACACATGCGTACAAAAAATTTATTTATTTCATTTTTAATGGATTTGCAATAGCATTAGCTGAATTTTGTAAAATTATCTCGTTGTCTTTTTATGTATGTCTATCTGTGAAACAATTTTTTTAAAAAATTGGCTAGTATTTTTTATTTTATTTTTATTAGATGTGCACTAAATAATTATTTACCTACTTTTCTTTAGATGTACACTAAATAAATATCATGAAAACTAAACTGAATTTTTCCTCAACACTATATATAGATTATTGTTGCTATAGACAGAGAAACAATGAGGAGAGCTACGGTAATTGAAGTAGTAATTAAATGTGCTATCTGTTTTTTTTTTAATTAATTATAGCAAGATGGTGCTATGCTGGGATTTTCCTTGCTATTAATAGCCTCCTCTCATCGTTTTCCTCATTTCTCTATTTTTATTTATTTATTTTCTTGTTTCTATAGCACATTATTTGATTAGTCAAGTTTTCATTGTGTTGTGGCATCAAAAACCCATTCACTTGCCTTTCAGACAAACTCTCTTGTATCGTGAATGATTTCATAAAGCAAGGTGTTTTAGACATACCTGTAAATATGGTTTTTTTTATTAGTGAAATCAAAACAATCTTAGAAATAAAAATAGAGCAATTTGATTCTTTTAAGAAATTAGGTCGTTTAGTTTAGAGGTTACTACTACACATTGCATTGCATGGCTATTAGATTCAGACCAATGCAATGAATGACAAGAAAGCTGTCGTTGTTGTGACTCGGAAGATTATGAGTTACGAAAGGAATTGCCGGCCTTTCTTATGTTAAGCTGAAAGGACCGCTTGGCCTAGCGGTTGTTGTATGATCATTTCATTATTTTTTTAGTTTTTTATTTTAAATTAATTTTTTTATTTTTTTAATATGTTAGTGTTAAAAATAAATTTTAAAAAATATTTCTAAGTTTTATATATAATTATGTTTCAAAACTTAATTTTATAAAAAATTAAAATATTATGTATTTCTTTAAAGAAGACTATCACAATATTAAAAACACATTACCCTCGAAGGAAAACACCAAACTAACAATACATCTAAGATCAAATGTATGTGCAATTAGTCATGCGATAAATTAACAGATCTTTTAAGTGTAGCTGAGAATGGATGATTAATTGAACCAGTCGCCCATAGATGGAGGACTCAGTTGGGTTGTGACAAATACAACCTATCGATGAATGGACTTAATTGGATATGAAAAATATTTTTCAAGAAAATCTGTCCTTTCCCTTTTTTATATATATAAATAGCGATTCTTTTCTTTTAATAAATGCCTTTTATTCTGATGAATAGTAGTTCTTCAATAATGCCTCTTTGAGTTATTTTCGAAGCACCATGCACCACCAAAGCTTCATCATAGTCTAAAGACAATGCTGAGTGACGGGCAGGAGGGTTGGCCAGCAAGAATATACTCGAAAAGAGGATGGAAAGTTTTGAGTTTTCAACATACTTTTGCTGATCTACGTTTGGCCATATCTGCGGTGCTCCTTCTGAATGGCGATGTAGCCTTTTCAAAAGCAAAAAGAGAGCTATGGTGGAGGAGGAATAATGACCGAGTGGTGCCACCTTGGAAGGCCAATTGTTCCTTCTACCCTTCTTTTCAGGGCACCACATGGGCATTGAAAGGGTTTGATTTGACAAGACAAACTTTAGCTGACGATACAGTGGGAATGACCGGCTTTTGGCTCTGGACGCACCAATGTCCCATCAAAATCATGGTATCCAATGAATTTTGGGTTTTTCCAAAAACAATTTAGATTAAACTTTTTGGTAAAATAACGTTAAAATAAAATAATATTTTTTTATCTTATTTTTTTATATATAAAAACACAATTTATTAAATATTGTTATTATTAAACGTGATAATTTATAATAACGATATTTAAATGTATTAAAATTCAAAAAATACGATAGTTGTTCCCTTGAACATATACATTTTGCAAGGTTTGTCTTTCATTTAATGAATTCAGTCAGATTTAGATTTACAATACTTGCGAGGTAGTGAGATTTTTATACACCTATCTGATTTTTTACTGTAATACAATGCTGCCATTTATTTCTTGCTACTTATGAACTTTTTATCCAGTTATTTAACTTTGGTCACATCCTGCTAAATAGCAAGCATTGCATCTCACAAGCATTTTGCACATCAAAATAATGAAATCTACCATAGCAAATTCGGTCTAAAAATCTAGGCTTTCACTTTTAAATGCAGTTGAATTGACCATAGCAAAGCAAAATAGTGATTCCTCGATTCTTAAATACATTAAATAGTTGTGAATAGTTGTATGCATGTCAATGTCAACTGCTTGTTAATGCTTTAATTTGCAAGATATACAGTCTACATTTTCTATTGCAGCAATGTTTTTCTCACTAAAAGTTGTACCGAATAACTCAACATGCATAAATATTGATATATTTTCATTTGGTAATGAAAAGCATTCAAAATTAAAATGTTTTATCCACTGGTATTACCTCAATATCAACCAATACCCCAACTTCAAACACTAACCCAACATTCAACTACTACATGGTCTGTCATGGATAACAAAGGTAACTAGCCTTAAGTCCTCACATCAAAGGAAAAAAATATTGATGATAGAAAAAAGTCATAAATTTAAAATGACTTTACAAAACTTATGGTGATCTTAAACCTCTAGAACTGAATGTAATTATTGTGGAAAGAATTATACATGTCATAATATTCTTGATGGGATAAGTAATATGTGGAATCATTTAAAAGTATACAAAAAGTTTCATTTTGTGGTTAATAAGAATAAAATTTTTTTGGTATTAAAACCTAAGAAAGAGGAGGGTGAATTGGGAGATCAAAATATGAGAAATTTTAAAGTAATAGGTTATAATTGTGATGAATGTAGACAAGTACTAGTAAAAATAGTTATAATTGATGAGTTGTCTTTTAATTTTGTGGAGGGTAAGGGATTTAGATTATTTTCTAGGACCATGTAACCTAGATTTGACATTCCTTCCCGTTTCATTGTTATGAGAGATTATTTGAAACTTTATGTTGAAGAGAAGGAAAGATTAAAGACAACTCTTAAGGGTTAATGATTATGCTTAACAACTGATACATGGACATCAATCCAAAACATTAACTATATATCATTAACGGCTTATTGGATTGATAATGAGTGGAATTTGCATAAAAGAATTCTTATTTTTTTTTGTCAAGTTTCCAATCATATGGGTAAGACAATTGATCAAGTTATTGAGAATTGTTTGTTAGGGTGAGGGAACGGCTCATTGGATTGATAATGAGTGGAATTTGCATAAAAGAATTCTTATTTTTTTGTCAAGTTTCCAATCATATGGGTAAGATAATTGGTCAATTTATTGAGAATTGTTTGTTAGGGTGAGGGATTGATCAACTTTTGACTGTTACAGTAGACAATCTAAGCTTTAATAATGTGAGTATTTCACATTTAAAGAATTTGATGAAAGATTGACCAACTAATATATTGCCAAATGAGTATTTGCATGTTAGATGTTGTGCACACATTGTAAACTTCATTGTGTGTGATAGCTTAAAAGAGATTAATGTTTTGGTTGTTAAGATTCAAAATATAATTAGGTTTGTGAGATCTTCACCTTCTAGGCAACTTGCATTTAAGAAGTGTAGAAAAGTTGCATATAGAGTATAAGAAATCATTGTGTTTGGATGTTGCAACTTGATGGAATTCAACTTATCTTATGTTAGAAGTTTCTAAAAAGTTTGAAAAGGTGTTTGTGAGTTTAGGTGAAAGTGAACCTAGGTATATGAGTTATTTTTTGGAGGTTGATTCAAAAAGAAATAAAAAAAACATTGGGCCACCTAGTTAGGATTGGGAAAATGCTAAAACTTTAGTGAAGTTCTTAAAGATCTTTTACTTGGTTACATTGAGATTTTGTGACTCATTACATGTCACATCAAATTATTTCTTCAATGGATTGATTTACATGCATACAAACTTGTTGCAATTGTGTAAAAATAAAGACAATCTTTTAAGTGGAATGATATTGAACATGATGTTAAAGTTTGAGAAGTATTGAGGTTGTGAAGTAAATCATAATTTTTTATTGTATATACCTAATGTTTTGGATTCACATCTCAAGTTAAAATATGTGAAATCTTATTTTGGTGAGTTGTATGATTATGACAAAGGACAATTGCTAACAAAGAAGGTGAAAGATAATTTGGTGAGTTTATATGAGTTTTATTTGAAAGTCGATGATGTGGTGGTTGATAATAAGCATAAACGAGATGTTAATGATGCCATTGATGATATGGAGATAGATGTTAAAACTTTAGCTCGATTCAAAATGCATTTACAGGAGAAAGATAGTGTGGAAAATAGAAATAAGGTTGAGAGGTATTTGGTTGATGATTGTAAGAATCCTAATGATGATAAAATAGATATTTTGGGTTGGTGGAAGAGTAATGCTTTAAAATATAAGATACTTTTGAAAATTGCACAACATATTCTAGCTATTCCTATATCCACAGTGGCTTCTGAATCAGCTTTTAGCACAGACAGTCATATACTCGACCAATTTCAAGTTATTTGTTGTCAAAATTAGCTGCATCATGGACCCATTCCAACTGATATTATAACCTTAATGAATGATTTTGAAATCTAAAAAAACCTTGAATCAAGTAATTTTTCTTATAAAATTGAACATTTTATTTTATGATTTATTAATTAACGCATTTTCATTATCACATGTTTAATTTGTTATTTTGTAGAATTTGATAGAAAGTTACATCTAGCAATGAATGATAATTAGAGATGATGTGCACAATAAAGATTTATTTTTTTGGCTTGGAGTGTTTTATAACAATGTTATTCGTTGTTTTTTTAAGCCCTTTAAAGGTAATGCTTTGTAATTTAAATTTTAACTTATTGATGTATGTTATTTAAACTCTTCTGCAGCAGGAGTCCTACTCACTCAAACAAAATAGAATAAAAATATTAGGAAGGCAAAAAACATATTGAACACAGGACTGACATTAACAATTTAATATAAGTGAATATTTAGTGACAAAAAAACTTAATAAACACAAGATTGACATTAACAATTTAATACAAATGAATATTCGGTGGCAAAAAAAAAAAATAGTGGAATCTTATAAGAAAATTAGACAATATTAACATTAATTTTAAGCTCATCAAAAAGCCTATTAAAAACCCATTAGAAAGTCAAAAAAACCTTAAAAAAACAATATAGGTTTTTTTTGGGTTTTGACATAAAAAATCAAACCAAAACCAGTCAGTTAAATTTAATTTCAATTTATTTATTATTTTTTAAAAAAATAATTTATTATTTTTATAAATAAAAACCAAACCAAACAAAATATAATCACTTCTATACGGGACGTTAGTTGCAGCTGCCTTGGTGGAGTTCCATGCCCTAACTAATGAGGAAAGTGGTGCCTCTTTCCATGCCTTTGGGTTTTAAGAGACAATGAAGAAAGCCCAATTGGTTAAAGCAGAGTACCAGACTGTAGACCTATTTATCTCCCTTATTTAAGCAAAATTGCAAGCACATGTAAATCTTGATGACACTATTTTATTACCATTTTTCTCAATGATTTAGTAAGGGGTTCAACTTCCATGACAACAATTTCCCAAATAGTGTCCTGTACAATGAAGATTTAAACACACCAGTTGGCTTGTTTACTAAAAGCATGTTTGAATTTTTTGAAGTATTTTTTTAAATAAAATACATTAATATAATATTTTTTTATTTTTTTAATTTTATTTTCAACATTAAAACATCAAAATGATTTAAAAATAATAAATTAAAAACTAAAAAATATAAACAAATTTAAAAATACAGTTAAACAGTAATAACATTAAAGACGTTAAACGACAAACAATTAAATTTCCGTTAAACAGTTTTCCAACTTCTAAGTGTTTATTTGGTAACATGAAACATAATACTTTTTAAAATTAATTTTAATTTAAAATCACATTAAAGTAATTTTTTATTTTTATATCAAAATCATTATAGAATAAAAAAAAATCAATTTTCTAAAAATACTACAAAAAAATTTGAAAAAAAAAATGGATACATATTCAAGTCTCTACACTCACCCAAGCCGGACCTTAATCTCCCCCCACTAGCGGTAAGACGTAAAAAATAAAAACCCACAACCTGTGGGGAACCATTGGTTGGAGCGTCTCATGGCCCTCGGCAACAACAATCATTTACAAGAGTTCGGTCCAATACTTTCACCAGGGCATTGCCAACAAGAGAAACACGAGAGCAACGGCAACTTTAGACATTTGTGCACCTGCCTTTAACTGGAGGCAGGTTCACAACAAAATACAAAATGGCGATGGCTAACAGCCAAAAGGTCACAGACAAAAAAGAAAACCCCTGTAGTTAAAACATACAAGTCAACCACTACTTGTTCTACTAAATTCAAAACCTTGAAGCGTGAGTGAGCGTAAGGGTAACTTACAGGAATCCTTCATTAACATGAAGGGCACCAATCCCTGCCCCATTCCCTTCAATGGTCATTAGAAGTTTTCAACGAGTAAATAAATTCCCACGATTCATAGAACTCAGGACCAGTAGCATGCGCCCATATAGATCCACCGATACATGAGAAACTCAGTTAACGGAGCAGGGGAAGAGGAAAAAAAAGAGCAAACATTAACCTTTATGTGATTTGTACTTGATAACTACAAACTACCCCAATATGTCTTCTAACTTCACTTTGGTGTCAACAGGACCTCCATACATCTCTCGACGCACCAAAATTGCGGGGGAGCTCGTTGCCACCACCATCCATCACTCAAGTCGAGACAGTTTAGAAACCAAAGAAACCAAGTTCACTAGCCTTCTCCTTCTCAAAGGTCTCAAAGTACTGATAAATGATCGTAACTGCAAGTAGTATTCCTGTCCCTGATCCGATAGCTCCCATGAAATCTGCCAACACTGTCAGTGCCCCAATGCAAATACCTCCAAAAGCTGCAGCAGTGGGTATGTAACGGTTCAACTCTTTCTGCAAGTTGGACTCCCGATGCCCAGGCATAACCATTTGTTGCTCCTGCATGAGGAAACCACGTTATTATTATACATGTCAAGCTGGTAAAACTCGTCAAGCTGGTAAAACTCAGCAGATTATCGACCCATGAATCCCCATAAATTGAACTTTCATAATTTACAGGAAATAAAACATGATGAGATTAGGATAATAGCTGCGAGCAGGAGCTATTGTGGCAGTAGAGGAAAAACAAAACGTTAATTCTGGCAATTAATTCAAAGGATGCAATATCACCAAATCACAGCCAAAAAGGAAGGGAAAAAAAAAACAATAAACAAACAAGGAATGAACAGCAATCATCCAAAGTTCAATTTCTCATGCTGGCTAGACACCACAGAGATTGATACTTAAAAGAAATTGTTTTATTAGAAAATTCTGACAGAAATCCATTACTAGCAGGCTTCTGGTAAAGCAAAATGTAGAGGCACAGGCAGACTTTTCAATCCAGAGTAAGCATGATAAAGTAGGATACACTTTATAATTGGTCAATATCCTTCCTAGTCTGAAGTCCCATTCAAAATTTGTGCAGGAAACAATGAACTCTTAGCTTAAAAGTGGTCATATTAAAATTCTAAATTCAGTGAGCATGACAATTCAATCTCAATTTCCACCTCTGTTAAAGGCTAGGGAGAGACAACCCTTGCAGCAAATCCACATTCAATGGCATTGTACACTTTCGTTTTTTCTTAGGATGGCCTTTTGACATTTTAAGTGTCTTATCTATATTCTCCAAGCCTTGGGCAAAGTACACTTTAGTTTTTTCTAGGAGGTCACTATGGTTCAAATTCCTAGCGTTGGTGTTTTCCTCCTTGCCTTTTTGGTTTAGGAAGAGGAAGAGGGAGAGAGAGAATGTCCAAAGACATGCAGGGGAGATTGATTTTCACATTTGAGAGAGAGATTGACCAAAACAAATTCAGACAGTCGTTCATCCTTAAGACTGGGTGCCGCTAATTACAATTATGCAACCTGGATGGGAGACAGTCAAACATGACCAGACAGTAGTTGGGAGCTCCAGACCAGCACATGCTGTCATTTTACACATTATCATTACAATATAGAGAAAATGCAGTACAGCTAGTAATAGTTGGGCTCAGGTTCATGAGACAAAGAACTTAAGTATTGGGCTAAAGGTGCTAGTGCATATGCAGGTAACAAATAAAAATAATCCTTGGAACATGCAAACACAGAAACCTGATGACCACATCAAAATTTACCTTATCCTAGAATTCAGAAAAGAAAAATCCCTGCATGACCTAGTCAGGCTGCCCATCTTTATAAATTCTAAGGCATTGACTATACAAATGAAGAGATTAAGTACAAAGGAGGAGCTCCCATTTTCATAACCATGTGTTGGAAAAGGAAATTTCCTAAAATTGCAAAAAAGGGATTCACCAAAAGCCCTCAACTTTACCTAATCACATTCTAATCCATTAACTGAATATGGCTAATTTGCATATTGTGCAATCAATTCTGCTTAAATACATAATGGGACAGCTAGAAGTTAAGTTAATAACAGGCGACGCTAACAACTGATCAAACCATAACCAACCTTTTATATAAAATACATTATACAAACAATAGCACATGATACCCTTAAATACTTGGTAGATACTTTAAGCTTTGTAATCAAGCTTCTACTGATCAGATTCAAATTCCGATGACTTAGTAGATACTTTAAGCTTTTATTTCAAGTTCTTTTTACATGCATTTCGACACAAAAAGACAACCACCTATACTTTGAACATAAATATGTTGGCAGGTTTAGTCCTGTATCTTAACAAAAAAAAAGGCACATCCATGACTCAAACCAACAACAAACCATGATTATGGTTGAGCTTGGTATTGTGGTGCCTTGTAAGCCACTTAAGCTACAGTACAAGGTCTCCAGTTGGGGCACTCCACTGCAGGTACCTTACCAGTGGCTTATAAGCAACCAAAATACCAAACACCTACTACATGTCTTTGACAGTAGATTTAAGCCAGTATATTTGTTGATGAACCTCAAGAGTCCTAAAATTCTGGATAGTACAATAACTGGCTTGAATTTTAAAAACATTTACATCATTGTCATGTCTTAAATAAATGGATCAAACAAGATAAGTTGCAGTTGTTTAAGTGGATCCAACTACTCTTCAGTTCTAACATGAGATTGAGAGTTTGTTCAAGACTCTTTGATTATTAGGTCACCTGCTTATGATCCACACACCAAATATATGAAGAAGTTTGGTTGTTTGACATGTAGCACGCATAAAGTTGCACAGAAGACTTTCAAAGGATCCACTAAAATGTCAGCAAAGACAAGCCCCATACAATAGACTGAAAATCCTAAGATACAAATGCAACCAGAACAAAAGGTCAAACTGAAATCATATTATGCAATGCAAAAGCTGAAAAGATGTGTTGTGCTAAATGCAAAGTAAGAATTTTTTTCATCATAGAACATATGAAATAATAAAGTCCACATACCTTGAGCTGCTTGGCCACGTCTTTGGCAGATGATCCAGACACTTCAATCCAAGTTTTTGAGAAGAGGGCACATGCTGACAACATAAACACGAAATAGAAAAGTGCATGGAAAGGATTTGCTGCCATATCAGCTAAGCTGCAAAAAATTAGAACAAACATGTTAAACCAGCATTAGCATTGCCAACAGCAGAGAGTTATTGGCAATCAAATATAAGGCAGGAAAATTATTTATGAACTAATATGAGTGCAGATATATAAACCAAATGGACAAAAAATCTCGAATGAAACAATCTTAGTTACCTTGAGGGCGCAGTGATATAATATGCAAGGCCACCAACAGGGACAAACTGACCACCTGAATATTCAGATTCCTTCCATTTGCCCAAAAGATTCACAAGGAAGTTTCCACTGTACCTCCTGTACAGCAACTGTAAACAAGCAAGTTAATAGATGAACTGGAAAACCAAATCTCAAGCAGTACATAAAACCATATAACCTGAGTACCTGAGAGATGAAGTAAAGGTTAGATACAAGAGCAGACTGCAAAATAATGGGCATGTTTGAGGTGTAGAACAACTTGATTGGATATGAACCCTGCTGCCCACGAGCATTCTTTGACCTCACAGGCAAAACCACACGGAACCCTTGGAAGTAGATGACAATGAGAAAGATAAGCACTGTAGCAAGCAGATTTGTCACATTTGGAAGATTCTGCCGGTAAAATGCTTCTCGGAGAGCACGAACTTTGTCCGTTCGAGTTATCAGAAGATGGAATAAAGCAATGACAGCTCCTTCAAATTCAGCACCTCGCCCACTATTAATGGTGGTTGGACTAAATGCTTTCCAGATAATATTTTCACTGAAAATGAACAGCACTATATAAGTATCCAAATTTTCATAGAGATGGTAAGGATAACTCCACAAAGCACATTAATCTCACAATACTCAACATAGAGAAGGAAATTACACAAGTGGATCCATAAACAGAAGAATCAAACTCACCAGATATTGGTTGCAATGAAAAGAGAAATTCCAGAGCCCAGACCATATCCTTTCTGGAGAAGTTCATCCAAACAGATCACAATGATCCCGGCAAAACAAAGCTGAATGATGATAAGAATGGCATTTCCTACTCCAAGTTGGCCAACACTTCCATACATCCCTGAGAGCACATATGCCACCGCTTCACCAACAGCAATCAATATACCCAATAACTTCTGTGCACCGTTCCTGTGAGAAGCAAGCATTCATCATGTCAATGCAAATAGCACAAGCATGTTGCATTGCCACAAAGTAAAAGATAAAAAGCCATCTTAGTGTTTGCTGATGAGGGAGGGCCCCAAGTAAGGCACAAGCATCCCTGATCACAAGGTGCAACATGGAACAAAATCATCCTAGAAATTGACTGAAAATGCAGTACACTTAAATGCAAATCACCACCCAACCAAAATTAATAAATTAAGACAATTTATACATAATATCAAGTAGCCAAGTGAAATGAGGCATCTTCTAGTTTTTTCCAAAGTTCATTGTTCACGGAAAGACCATTACAATAAATTTGAACCCGATTGTAACAAGCAACGAAACACCAGCAATGCCACTTGGATGATAATATGCATAATAATATAACATATAGCACAAGACACTCTAAGAGGCCCCCATCACAGAATGAGCATAGAAAACAAAGCAACTTCAACTGAGAGAGCACCAACATGATTTTATCCGCACAAGGATACTTACAATAATGCACGATCTTCACGGACGTTGTTATCCACTTCAATGATCTTTGAACCAGCAAGCAGTTGCATCACTAGTCCAGAAGTCACAATTGGAGTGATACCAAGTTCCATGACAGTACCACGGTTCGAAGCAAGAATGACACGCATCCAATAGAAAGGATCCGCACCGGTTGTTGAATGAATGCCATACAACGGGAGTTGACTGCATACTAAGAAAATGAAAAGAGCAATCACAGTGTATATGACCTTCTCACGAAACGGGATTTTTCTGTCAGCACTCTGAACTTCGGGAAGAAATGAGAGAAATGGTCTGACAAGGTGAAGCACCCTAAATCCACCTCCCATCTTTTTTTATTATTCAGCCTATAAATAAATGACAGATAGATGTAATTAATTATCACAACCGGATCCAACTAAATATCACAACTGGATGTAATTAATTCAGGATGAATAAACAAATCGCAAAAACTCGCAGAAATAGTAAAAATCTAAATCTCGCCATCAACATTTAAAAAAATTAAATATTCTAATCAAACTTAATATTACGGATCATTTACAGGATTACGAGATTCAATTCAATCTCAAACAACCTAGACAAAGCTAAACAAACAGATCTGTATGCATCCATAAAACAATTCAGTAACTCTCTGTTCGGATGCCGAGAAACTAAGAGAAAATTTCATTTCAGATCTCTTAATAAACCAATCAGACCAAACTGTATAACATTGACACGGATTCAACGAAATCAGATCGGAGGAAAAAAATATAAAAAGTGTAAATCGTGAGATCTGAGGAACTAACCGTACGTGATCGTAACCGTAGAGAAATGAAAAGTATCTGGATAGAGAAAAGGAGGAGAGCTGTGATCTGAAGGTAGAGATAGTTTTGGTTTTTTTTTTTTTACTTTTTATAGGGGATTGATATAGCAGTGGTGTTCGCGTGGCGTAGAGGCCACGAGATCATGCCAATAAATGAATGCCACGTGTGAATAATAGTGATGTGGATTTAACGTGTGGGGGAGTCGGCACGTTTGACCGAGCAGATTGATCGGGTAAAACAGGAACACTTAATTGGCAGGTAATGAATGGCGTGGCAAGTTGATTGATCGGGTAAAAAAGAAACACTTAAGTTGGTCCAATTGGTACAGTGAACAAATTTATTTTTTAAATTAATACAATTAAAAAAATAATTTTTATTTTAACACAGAAATAATGGAAATGCATGAATCACATGTGTCACCTTTAGGTCACACATAATAGATTTACGACTCAGAGATTATCCATATATTATATTTGCAACAAATAGTCGCGCGTATATATAGTGTTTGTTTTTTAAAAAGTGGTTTATGAAAAATTACTTTTTAAACTTTCCTGTGTTTATTTGTCATTAGAAAAGTTGGTCAACAAAAAACACTTTCCAGTCAAAGAAAAATTTGGCTTGATTTCCAGAAAAGTGTTTTTCTAAAAAATTTAGGCGGAAAACACTTTCTGGAAGTTGTGAAAAATTTAGAAATGTCATATTATTTGCTAATTATATCAAATTTGATCCTCAAATTTTTTATTGCTTTATATATATTGTTTTGAACATTTATTTTTCAATTTCATCTCTTAAAATTTAATTTTTATATTAACTTTGATCCTTATTTTTATAATTGTTATTTGCTTTTCCCTTATTATTTTTTTATTGAAATTTTTTATCTATCAAATTTGGTCCTCATTCTTTTGATTGTTACTTCTTTTATTTGAAATAATTTATGAAATGTTAATTATTATTATTTTAATTTCTTCATCTTTTATTTTTATTTTTAGATTTGATCTCTATTATTTTGATTATTATTTATTTTATTTAAGATAATTTATGAAATTATATTTTTTTCCGATTTCATTTCTATTCTACTTTTTAATTTGTAAGATTTGTTCTTCATTATTTTAATAAACTTGAGAAAAATAAAACATTAATAAGTTATTTTCCAGCTCATTTTCCATGACATAAACAAACACTGGAAAGTGTTTTCCAACTTATTTCCCATTACACTACCAAACATCAGAAAATAATTCACTTTCCCGGAATTCACTTTCCCAAAGAAAACTACTTTCCAGCAAACAAACATGGCCATAATAAATTTATAATAAGTAATCGTGTGTATGCAGTACATATGCAACTAATTAAAACCTACCACGCTGCCGGTCTCAACCATTTCAGCTTCCTGCCCGATAAAAACACAGTTTTACAAAATCATAAAAACAACATTTATAGTTCAAGCCAACGAAATCACCTAATTTTTATAACAGGTAAATTTATAATTACAAAAAACTTAATCTTAACACCAAATAATTCATCACAGTAAACAAAATCAATTCAATTACAAATTAGTTAAATTACATAGATAAACATCTAACAAATTAACATGTTGATGAGCCTGCACCATTAGAACCATGAGCATGTTGTCATCGTGCATGATAAACACAGCTATCCTCCTCTATTGTGTTGTCTGACACGACCAAAAGATTGATGTCTTTTCCCAAGTGCAGGAGTGTCGAAGTAATAAATAACCCGGCAAGACCGGGGTCGAACCACAGGGAGATTAATTGTATAAATTATAAACAACAATAATACAACAACAATAGTAACAACAATAACAATGATAATGATAATAATAATAGTAATAATAATAATAATAATAATAATAATAATAATAATAATAATAGTAATGATTCTATTAATAATGATAATAATAAAGATGAAGAAGAAGAAGAAGTTGATGAGAACTTTGAGATGGAAGATTAACGTAAGGATTAAACAATGATAACAACAAATGTCAAGGTTAGAGGATCCACTAATGGTATTTCAAACAAGTATAGCATAAACTCTTATTGTTCAATTGGAAACCACACACAAGGAGGTTCCAATCAGATTATAAATTGTTAACATGATTACATTAGCTATCTTATTCGAATAATGCTAATACTTGTAAATGTTTTCAGGCATTCATAATTATAACTTATGTTAACAACAAATCAAGTTCCTTTCATAGCTCAGGTGTCGGTTATACCATACAGTATGGGCTATGAAAGTGCCAAGTATTTGTTGTACCAAGTGTTATACAACATAAATCTAGATTAACCATTTAACAAGCAAAGTATTAAAAGTGAATAAGATAACAAATATAAAGCATGTTAGTATCCAACATTAAAGTCCATGTTGAGTTTATATTATACTTATCCTTACACCATTAGTGTAACCTTTTCACCTTGACATAATTAACTTAGCTAGACATAATGAAAGAAAGAAACATAAATAAACAAGATAAGAACATAAGTAAGATAAAAGTTAACTAAGTAAAGGAAAGGAAATGAAAGGCATAAACTTGATATTAATGAAAGCAAAGCATAAGCAATATAAAGAGAGAAGGCAAGAGCATGATCTTGATCTGAACACCAAGATGCCTAAATACATGGCAAATGCCTCCTTTTATAGGCCAAAATTTGGAACTATTGATTTGTTGACTAATTGATGAGTGGGTGGCCACATCTTAACTTGGTGACAATTCTTATCTTTTTGTCTGCCAAAAAGTCATTGATGACATCATAATTTGAACAAACTTAAATCATGAAAGTTCTAGGCAATTGTCTCATCTTTCCAGGTTAAAAATTTGAGATCATTTGGACTTCTAGAACTTGAGATATGGGCTGAACACTGAACAGTGTCTGGGCTGCAGGACAGATTTAGACTTCTTCTTTGTTGCTACAATTTGGACTTGAAAACGGCCTTGTTAAATCTTGGGCTCCACATGAAAGTTGTAGGCCTATGTCTTATCTTTCCATCCATATAAAATGGACCTAAATCCAAGATCTACAGCTCCAGATATGACCCAATTACCGAACAGTGTTCTAGTTTGGACTGCACCAGCATCTCTTTCTAAGTTTGGCCATCTCTTTGTCCTTTCAATTTCAGTACTTCAACTCATCAATCAATTCTTTCATTTATATGATAGGCCTGCATTTAAGATGAACATTTACCATAAATTAAAGGTATCTTATATAATTAGATATGTTATTATAAAACATGCTTTAGTTAAGGAGTTATTGATACTTCAAGTGCAAAATGATGATATAAAACCTTGATAAAAATGCACTTTTAAGTACTAATCACACCCCCCAACCAGCTTATTACTAGTCCCTAGTAATTAAGGCGTTAAAATAGAAAAACAATTTGCAAATTCCACAAAGCAAGGCATTCATCATTCAACTTCCATTAATCTATCCAGATAAACAAACTCTCATTAAATTTTATATCTGCTCAATATCTCTTAAACAAAATATTAATAAACCTTCCTTGTTATGTGCTCAATGTATGAAACATAGATGATGGGGCTTTTATTGGAAGAAAACAATATTTTGTTCTAATGTTAAAGGTTAACTTCCTTGGGTTGGGATTATTTTATTTTATTTTACTCTTTTTTTTTCTCTTTTTTTTTTAATATCTATACATATAACTTAAAACACAATGCATCTTTAACCCATGTAACGAGCTTTCGGCTAATGACTCCCAGACCAGTTGGTCTTAGGGCATTAGGTGTTGAGACGCCCCTACGAGCTTAGTAACTCGGGTTGCAGATACTGATACGTAGATAGTGCAATGTTTGATTCCCTTAAGCTTTTCTCCTTAACCCATGTAACAAGCTTTGGGCCAATAGCTCCCAAGTCAGTTGACTTTAGGGTATTAGGTGTTAAAACACCCCTTCAGGCTTAATTGCTTAGGTTAGGGAGGCTACGAAATCAAACTTATCTATGTTTTTATTATCATCATTTTCTTTTTCTTTTTTTTTCTTTTTTGTTTTTTTTGTTTTTTTTGTTTTTGTTTTTTTTGCAAATTATAGACTATCCCTATCCCTTAGTTGTTACCTTTAACAAAAGAACATAAATAATGTAATAATCCAATGTGCAACCCACAATCATATGTTAAAGTGTGTGTGTGAAAATGAAGGTTTAAGAATACTTGTTAAATGAGTATATGAACAGAATTAAGTGATAACAATGCGAGAGTTTGTAAACCTGAATATTTCAAGAAGTATTCTAATAGGCCTTGTTATGAATATTGCAAATAACTATTAGAAAATGTTTACTAAGATGCATCTCAAGAGTCAATAAAATTCCCCCTTACTCTGCCATCCTAGTAATAACAGTTTTGCCAAATGGTTTTTAAAAACAAAAACAGTTAGTTGGTTAGTTTTTTTTTTTAATACTACTACCCTCTCCCCCCAACCAAAACGAGACATTGTCCTCAATGTCCTAAGGTAGAAAGATAGAGTATAGAAGACATTACTTGAAACAACGAACACTAACAAACCTGAAACACACTTAAACAAATATAAGAAATAACATAACAAAATACTATGCTAGAAATAAAACCAAAAGACACAAGGATTCACAAACGAAGGCTCAAATCCAATCTAAGCTTTTTACGGCTTTCTGTAGTTGACCAATTTATGCGACTCATGGAGGGATCAATTACAGGGCTGAAAGATTGTAGTTTGTCGATCAATTGTTCAGCAGTAGCAGCAGAGATTATGATTTGTCGTGCGAAGATGTTAGAAATTCCTGTTCCACAGCTTGATCAAGAAAAGACAACAAATTATCATAAAAACCATTAACATTGAGCAAACCTATAGGTTTATAGTGAATGTGAAGTTGGGCCCAAGAGGAAATATGAAAGATCTCTTCCAATGTGCCCAGACCACCTGGTAAGGCAATGAAAGCATCAGCATGGTTAAACATTGTATTCATTCGATCAAACATTGTGGAGACCTGTAGTTCCTCTCCAATTGTTCTTCCAATGATGTCCCCTTTTGTTAAAGCTTCGGGGACGACCCCCAAAACTTGACTACCTCCTAAAAATGCAGCTATTGCCACACCCCCCCATTAACCCAAGGCTACCTCCCCCATACACTAAATGAATCTTTCTCTCAGCTAGTACCTGACCAAGATGATTTGCTGCTTCTAAAAAAGCTATTTCCTTCCCAGGACTGGATCCACCGAAAACACAAATATTTTTTATGTGATAACTTGAGGAACCTGCCATTTCTACACGCTTCTATATCTGTCTAATGTAAGGGTTGAGTAGAAATGAGGGGAAGGAAGAGAAGATTTTATAGATGAGAATTGAAGATGCAATCATATCCACCTATATGTAGGCCAGCTGGAGTCTCACACTCTCTCTCTCTCTCTTATTTATTTATTTATTTATTTTGAAAAAGCATGTGTATGTACAGGTAGTTGTGATTGTGGCTCACATCTTCCCTTGGTTTTACGTCCAAGAACGGCTTAAACGCCCTCTATGGGTCGGGGATAGGCTTCCCATCCAGTTTTCTTAAAAACTGGCAAACATGGTCTTTTTTAGTCAGATTCCCAAGACTAAGTCTATCATGTTCTTTATGAAAATGGGGCCATAAATCATGAATTGCACGATGCACATCTCCACTAGGATGCGTCTCAAGGGTCAACAAAAGATTATCTAAAGACCCCTTACTCAGGCCATCCTTAATGAATTGTATTTTATCTTCACGGTTTATAGATACCATTCCTAAAGAACGACATGTTGCATTACAAGTCCATCTGGCACATCGGTGACAGACTTTCAGTCGTTTTGCACGACGTTTCTTTGCAAAAGTGCTTTTACCTGTTCCAGGCATGTGTGAAATGAAAGAATTGGAGGACTCACCTAATAATCGGACCTTTGCTTCAATCAGCCAGCGAATATCTTCAGGAATTCCATGATTCATTAACAACTTCAATCTTGCACACCTAGCACGGTAAATTTTTGTAATCGCATTCTGAGGCAGAGCGGGAAAGTACTTTTTCAATTTTTCAAGAGTGCTGTCCATTTTCAAATGAGAATTGGAGAAGAGATTCAAAGAAGAGAGAAAGAGCAAAGAATTGCACAAATATATACAGATATCAGTTATTATGGGAAACTGAAAGAACCGACTTAAGTCACGGAGTACCGTTATCCGCCATTTGACCGGGATGAGAGACTAGCAAAACAAGAGTCACACCAAAGGAAACACAAAAACAATGTGAGAAAAACAAAATAATCAACCTTTATCTACAGGATCATTCAAACCAATGGATTCATTTTCACTAGGAAAATTATCAAAGTAAGCTTTCAAACGATGTCCATTTACCTTAGAAACATTGTCATTCTTTGGATTCTCAATATCAAAGGCCCCATAAGGATACACATGTTTCTCAATAAATGGACCGCTCCATCTTGATCTTAACTTTCCAGGAAATAAATGGAGTCGAGAATTATAAAGCAAAACTTTTTGACCAGTATCAACTTTTTGACAATTTTCACAAGTTTTGCAGAATGCATGTGTGTCCTTGAACATGGTGGGCCAATAAAATCCATTTTGTAAAGATTTTCGCAGCTGGTCTTTTTTGACGAGAAATGACTCCCACATGCTTCAGAATGACAAAAGTTTAATGACATTACTTACCTCATTGTCAGGAATGCATCTTTGAAATATTTGATCAGGACAATGTTTGAATAAGTTAGGGTCATCCCAATAAAATTTCTTCACTTCATTAAAAAACTTACCTTTGTCTTCGGTACTCCAGTGAGTTGGCAAATCTCCTGTAGCAAGAAAATTGATATTTTTAGCAAACCAAGGCATTGAACTAAGAGAAAGTAAGGATTTATCAGGAAAGTAATCATCGGTTGGTGTGATGTCAGATATCGAATCTGTTGTCACTCTTGACAAAAGATTCGCATCAACATTTTCGGTGTCTTTTTCATCAGTGATTTCTTTCTGAGAATAAATCATTTGCAAATCTTCAAATTCATCAAACTCAGTATTACTCAAAGTAGATTCAAATTGATCATAAACCAATTCTTCAATAAAATCTACTTCTTGTAAATCATTATCATCTCCAGGTTGCTTGCAAATGTTGAAAATATTCATCTCCAATGTCATGTTCCCAAATGATAGCTTCATCAGTCCATTCCTACAATTAATTAATGCATTAGAAGTTGCAAGAAACGGACGTCCTAAAATAACAGGAAATGAATTACATGCTTCAACAGGTTGTGTGTCCAAGACAATAAAATCCACAGGATAAATGAATTTATCGACTTGTACTAACACATCTTCAACTATTCCTCTAGGCACTTTTACAGATCTATCGGCAAGTAAAAGAGTCACAGAAGTTGGTTTTAACTCACCTAGATTGAGACTTTGAAAAACTGAATATGGAAGTAAATTCACACTAGCTCCAAGATCAAGTAAGGCTCTTTCAATTTTATGTTCTCCAATAAAGCATGAAATTGTAGGACAACCAGGGTCTTTATATTTCAATGCATTATTGTTCTGAAGAATGGCACTTACTTGTTCGGCTAAAAAGGCTTTCTTTTTCACATTCAGTTTTCTCTTCACAGTGCACAGATCTTTCAAAAATTTAGCATAAGAAGGAACCTGTTTAATAGCATCCAGCAAAGGTATATTGATCCTTACCTGTTTGAAGGTTTCAAAGATTTCAGAGTTGTGATTGACTTTCCTTTGTTTCGTCATGGCATGAGGAAATGGAAGTGCTGACGGAGAATCAGTCTTTTCTTTGCAATGATCAGATTCAACCCCTTCCTTACCCTCAGAGATTGACTCATCATCATTCTCACAAGGTTCAAGAATGGGTTTTTCAATAACCTTACCACTGCGAAGAGTGATGACTGATTTGACGTGATCCATGTGTTGGCTTCCCGAACTACTTGCATTCGCATTGTATTGCCCCTTTGGATTTTGTTGTGGTTGAGATGGAAACTTACCTTTCTCTTGGAAACTGAGAGCAGATGTCAATTTTGCAAGAGTATCTTTAAAATCTGTCATGCTTTGAGCAAGTTGAGTGTTAATTGCCTCTTGCTTTTCCATAAATGCATGCAATGTTTCCTCAAGATTTCTTCTAGGAGGTGGAGCATAAGGAGATGCATATCCATGAGAATTTTGGAAATTATGATGTGCTTGAAACGGTGGCTGTGAAGTTTGAGCATTATTGTTCTCACTCTTCCAACTGAAATTTGGATGATTTCTCCAACCAGGGTTATATGTTTGCGAATATGGGTTATGGTTGGGCCTTTGAAAACTGTTTAATGCATGGGCTTGTTCATGGAGACATTCTTTAAAAGAAGGCAAGGTTGGACAGTCATTGGTTGAATGTTCGTTGGTTTCACAGATTTGACATGCAATGTCTTGAACAGATTTTAATTGACCACTCTTTTTCAATTCTAGCGCTTCGACTTTTTTAGCTAAAGATGCAAACTTGGCTTGGAGGTCATGATCTTCACTAAGGTTGTACATACCCCCACTAGATGTATGAGGTTGGGTTTTACTTGGTGCCTCATAAGTACCTGTGGTGTCCTAATTTTATGCATTTTCAGCTAGCAAGTCTAAGTACTCCATTGCTTCATTAGGGTCTTTATCTTCAAAAGTTCCATTGCACATCAATTCAACCATTTGCCTATCTCTAGGTGTTAATCCTTCATAAAAATATGAAACTAATCTCCATGTTTCAAAACCATGATGGGGGCAAGTATTAAGCAAGTCTCGATACCTATCCCAATATTGGTAAAATGTTTCTCCTGGTTTTTGAGAGAAAGTAATGATTTGTCTTTTGAAAGAGTTTGTTCTGTGGGATGGAAAAAACTTCTTTAAAAATTGTTGTTGCATTTCATCCCAAGCACAAATGGATCCAAGGTCTCAAATTTTGTAGCCATGTTTTAGCTTTATCTTTTAATGAAAAAGGAAAAAGCTTCAATCTAATGGTGTTCATGCTACAATTTGAGTCATTATACAGTGTTGCAAACCTCCTCAAATTCCCTTAAATGCAAGTATGGATTTTCTAAATCTAAGCCATGAAAAGATGGTAAAAGTTGAATAATGCCTGTCTTAAAATTAAAATAAGATGCATCAGGAGGAAAAACTATGCATGAGGGTGCACTTGTTCTTGTGGGATTCATGTGGTCTCTAAGTGTTCTAACCCGAATATTCTCATTATTATCAATATGAAGTGATTGGTTATCTTCTTCGGCCATATTTTCTGAAAATGATGAGGATACCTTACAAAGTCTACCACTTAATGTACGTGACCACACTCTCATGCACGTGTAGGAAGAGAATAAAGGTAAGAAAAGAAAAACAATAGAAAAAGAAACAAAACAAAAGAAAGAAAGTTAGATACAAGAAAAATAAAATTAATACTATAATTTGTACAAGAATTTACCTCCCCGGCAACGGCGCCAAAAACTTGACACGACCAAAAGATTGATGTCTTTTCCCAAGTGCAGGAGTGTTGAAATAATAAATAACCCGGCAAGACCGGGGTCGAACCACAGGGAGGTTAATTGTATAAATTATAAACAACAATAATACAACAACAATAGTAACAACAATAACAATGATAATGATAATAATAATAGTAATAATAATAATAATAATAATAATAATAATAATAATAATAATAATAATAATAATAATAATAATAATAATAATGATTCTATTAATAATGATAATAATAAAGATGATGAAGAAGAAGAAGTTGATGAGAACTTTGAGATGGAAGATTAACGTAAGGATTAAACAATGATAACAACAAATGTCAAGGTTAGAGGATCCACTAATGGTATTTCAAACAAGTATAGCATAAACTCTTATTATTCAATTGGAAACCACACACAAGGAGGTTCCAATCAGATTATAAATTGTTAACATGATTACATTAGCTATCTTATTCGAATAATGCTAATACTTGTAAATGTTTTCAGGCATTCATGATTATAACTTATGTTAACAACAAATCAAGTTCCTTTCATAGCTCAGGTGTCGGTTATACCATACAGTATGGGCTATGAAAGTGCCAAGTATTTGTTGTACCAAGTGTTATACAACATAAATCTAGATTAACCATTTAACAAGCAAAGTATTAAAAGTGAATAAGATAACAAATATAAAGCATGTTAGTATCCAACATTAAAGGTCCATGTTGAGTTTATATTATACTTATCCTTACACCATTAGTGTAACCTTTTCACCTTGACATAATTAACTTAGCTAGACATAATGAAAGAAAGAAACATAAATAAACAAGATAAGAACATAAGTAAGATAAAAGTTAACTAAGTAAAGGAAAGGAAATGAAAGGCATAAACTTGATATTAATGAAAGCAAAGCATAAGCAATACAAAGAGAGAAGGCAAGAGCATGATCTTGATCTGAACACCAAGATGCCTAAATACATAGCAAATGCCTCCTTTTATAGGCCAAAATTTGGAACTATTGATTTGTTGACTAATTGATGAGTGGGTGGCCACATCTTGACTTGGTGACAATTCTTATCTTTTTGTCTGCCAAAAAGTCATTGATGGCGTCATAATTTGAACAAACTTAAATCATGAAAGTTCTAGGCAATTGTCTCATCTTTCCAGGGTAAAAAGTTGAGATCATTTGGACTTCTAGAACTTGAGATATGGGCTGAACACTGAACAGTATCTGGGCTGCAGAACAGATTCAGACTTCTTCTTTGTTGCTATAATTTGGACTTGAAAACGGCCTTGTTAAATCTTGGGCTCCACATGAAAGTTGTAGGCCTATGTCTTAGCTTTCCATCCATATAAAATGAACCTAAATCCAAGATCTACAGCTCCAGAGATGACCCAATTATCGAACAGTGTTTCAGTTTGGACTGCACCAGCATCTCTTTGGCCATCTTTTTGTCCTTTCAATTTCAGTACTTCAACTCATCAATCAATTCTTTCATTTATGTGATAGGCCTGCATTTAAGATGAACATTTACCATAAATTAAAGGTATCTTATATAATTAGATATGTTATTATAAAACATGCTTTAGTTAAGGAGTTATTGATACTTTAAGTGCAAAATGATGATATAAAACCTTGATAAAAATGCACTTTTAAGTACTAATCATTGTCCAAAGCCTAAGCCTTCCCAACCTTGTCAATTGAAGAACGGTACAATGAGAACCAAGTTTTGAAAGCACAATGCATAATATCGTCAGTAGCATCATGAATTGCGATCGCAGCTCTCAAACCCTTGCATATTAAAAAATTCACCTAATATATTAGAAAAGATCATATTATCATTTATAAGATATAAATAATATTTTTATTACATGTTAAAAAAACTAATCCATACATACCAATTTATGATATCTTGGTTCACAAAGCTTATAATTATTCGAATTAAGTGTTGGCTAACACAAAGTGTCACATGGACGTCTCATAACATGCTTCCATTGTGGTGTTATGAATCACCTTGTTATGTTCATGTACCAAGACATATAGAGATTTAACTTAATATACGAATATAGCTATGTAAATATGCAATCTCCAATAGGATTTGATTCTTTCAAAACTAATATCATCATAGGTAGCATTTGAAAAGACTTCTTATATGATCTAAACAACCTCTCTAATATTTTCTATTTAGCTAACCAAGCTTTTTTATACGATATATTATACAAAAAAACTTTATGGATAGTTGTCTGGATGGTTGCAATTTTAATATTTATTTCAGCTTTGACAATGGTAAACATCATATTAATAGAATTATTGTGACATGTATAGGGCTCTTTTAATTTTGAAATCTCAAATGAATCAGAATTTTTGTGATATCTCCCACGCAAATACCATTAACATGATGGTTTATACTTACATTGTAACTACACATAAGTTGTGGTTGAACGTTTCACTTTGTATTGAAGTGAATTTTTTTACATGTCAGCACTTAACTGCATTGGTTAAATCAACCTTGGTTCAGAATATTTGTCCAACCTCTAACTTGGTACTTAAGCTTGAATTCCTACGACTCAAAACCCAATCAAAACTCATCATATGAGTAGACCTACTAGCATCTTCGAATTCAAGAATATAGGGTCTTATTGTTTGGTTTATTGGTTTACCTTGCTCTTCTTCCTCAACTATATTGTCAACATGGCAATCATCTTCCTCATCCTTGATTCAGATTCATCATAACAATATGGATTTATTACCATACCCAACCAAGGTTCCTTGTATATCATTTCTTGAATCGATGTTATATTCATTGCATCATCAATTGTTCTAGATGGACCTGCTGCGTGTGATGATTTTGTAGTCATTTAACTGTAACTTAGGACCCGAGTCAACTCCAAACTCGAAAAGTTTCCTACTTTTGGGTTTCTACTTAAATAAAGCTCTAGTATTTACAACCAATTTACAGTGATCAACCTAACCATTGCATTAAAACCTATATCACTAGTAATGGGCACACCGACAGAACAATTCGGATGGCCCCCACCCAACATCCTCTAAGTATTATTAACATCAAATTCCGTTAAATTCTACCAAATTCCTTCACAAACTAAATTTTTAAATTCATCAAATGAACTATCTAATCCCAAGCTATATAACTCGGTATTTCTTCCATGGTAAATGATGTTATTATTATTATCGATGATTTTACCACTATAATAACATAGAATTCACATTATAGAAGACATGTTATGTGAAAATCAAAACAAAACACAATGTTAATTTTTCAATATAGGAAATTATTCAAGTTACATTAAAAAATCCAAAATTAACAAAATCATTAACTAAACCCTAACACTAACATAATCAACACAACATAATTCATTTATTTTTCATACCAAATCAGACAATGGATACACTTACTTAACTAATTTTATACCTAATGAATCTCAAATTATAGTTCAATTAAGCAAAATAAACAAAAACCCCAACCTAAACCCTAAAACCTTTATCCTAGAAAATTCATAAATTAGCCAAGTAAAATAACAAATTAATAGAGGTGAAGGTGAATATATCTCAAATTGGTTAAATGGGGTGCTTGTAGGTGGTGATGGTAATGACGATGGGGAGAAATCGGTGGTTATCACGGGTGGATAGTTAAAGAGAGAATTGACAGCTGAAAGAGAGAGAAAAGTGAGGTTTGTCATGGGGAAGAGAGAGAGATAGTTTTTTTAATGGTAGAGAAAGAGATCATCTTGCTTAAGTTAAGAGCGACGCCATGAGGAAGAAGGAGCAAGGGAAGAAAGAAAAAAGTAATGAGAGAAGAAAAGAAAGGGAAATTGTCTTCAAAATAATTAACTGGGTGGTCACGCATGCAGTACATATGCAACCATTGTTTCTGTGCTAAAGTGACAATTATTTTTTCAACTATGCTAGTTTGGGAAATAAGTTTGTCCACTATGTTAATGTGGGGAAAAAAACTCAATTTTAGGATTGTTAAATTAAACAAAACCTAAAAAAATCAATTTTTCATGGTAGATGAGGACATAAAACATTATGGATTGAAACAATATAATGATGATATTTCCCTTCTTTACAAAAACTAATGGCCTAGTAAAATTAACTGGGAAAAATTGGGTTTTTTGTATTTTTTTAGCATAGTAAAATTACTTAATTACCTTTAAAAGTTAAAAAAAAAACTAGCATCCAGGGGCTTATTCGTCTTTTTATTTTTAAAGCATGATGAAATGACATACTTACACTTTGAATAAAAAATTATTAAGCAAGGGTGTAGAGGTTTCTTATATTTTCAACTTGTTTTTTTTTTTTTTTTTGTAATCAAGTTAAAATAGGAGCAATTTGGTATTTTAATAAATATAAATATTGTTTTATAAGAAAAATGGTTGGCGCATGTAACACACATGTCAACGGATAAAAAACTTTTTTGCCATGTAGGTGATGCATGAGGCTTCTTCCTGTGGCCTAACAACGACTTCTAGGGTGTCATTTGAATCGTCATTGTTGACCCTTCATCCCAGGGTAGCGCGTGTGGCTCATGAACCTTTGGTTCGGCACAACAACCTCTTTTTCATTATTTTCTCTCTCCCTTGATAAGTTTTTCCTTCAAATTCCATCACTGTTCTTTTGATTACTATTTGTTTTATTTGAGATAATTTTTAAAATTAAAATTACTTTTCAATTTCATCCTCCTTTAATTTGTTCATCTATTATATTTGGTCCATATTCTTTCGATTGCTATTTTTTTGGTTTTTTATCCTTATCTTGAATTATTTAATTTTATTTTATTTAATTCTATACCAGATTTGGTCCTCATTATTTTGATTGCCATGGTTTTTTTTTTTTATCATTTTCTTGATTTATTTCATTTTCAAATTCATCCCTCATTGTTTTATTTTATTAATTTTTATACCAGATTTTTTTTTATTTTTTTAAATGCTATTTTTTTATGTTTTTTAGTTTTGAATGATTGAGAATTTCACTTCATAATTATTTTAGATTTGTCCTCTATGGGTTAACCTGATTTCATAACCCGAGTCACAAGTTTTGAAGATTACCCTTATTTGTCATCGATATTTTTTAAAATTGATTTTTTTTTCATTTTCATCATTCGACATTAGGTTATTAAGCCTTCGACTTCATGATTTCTATCACTTTCCTTTCTATGAAGTTATTGTGATCTCATAAGGATGCAGGTAGTCGAGTTAACCCGGGTTGACTTGGGTTTTTTTTTCTTCAATTTTTCCTTTTATTATTTAGTTCGCTTAATAATTGACTTCCATTGTTTTATTCAATTTATTTTATATGAGGTTATTTGACACGATCAAAGAGTTGATGTTTTATCCCAAGTGCAGGAGTGTCAAAGTAATAAATAACACGACAAGATCGGGGTCGAACCAAGGGGAGGTGAACTATAATAATAATAAGAAGAACTGTCATAACCCAATTTTGGGTTATTCCCCAAAAATCACTTTTTTTCAAAATAAAAATCAAAAAAATAAAATAAAGGCTGGCAACGTGGAGAAAGCAAACTAGGAAATCAAGCTGCAATTCTGAAGAAAATTCAAGACCTAATTGTACCCCATTATGCCCAAGAATGGAGAAAAAATGCAAATTCAAGGTCAAATTAAATGATTATTGGATGAATTTGCATAAAAATTAAGTCCAATGACATAATTAAATTTTTAATAGGCCAATTTGATTTAATCATGGGCCACATTAAATTTTAATTATGTTTAAGAATTAATTTGGGTTCAATTGAAGGATTTAATTAAGTGCAAGGACTTAATTATACTTTAAATGGGTCAAATTAATTTTATTTGGGGCTTAATTGGTGAAAAATTAAGTTTGGGAGCCTAATTTGGGCTTAATTGAGGAGATTGGAATTTTAAGAGACCAAATTTAATTTTTTTCCAAGTTAATTGATTGAAATTAGGGACCAAATTGCAAGAAAATTGAAGTTTTGGGGTCAATTAAGGGCTAAATTGAAGAAATTCGCAACCATTGACCAATCTGCAAGGGGCGCCACAATTAAGGGGCTTAATTGACAAAAACCGGGGGCAAAATTGAAGAAATTGAAAGTTTAATGGTCAATTAAGGGTTAAATTGCATAAATCCGAGACTAAGGACTAAATTGTAAAAGGCGCGTAACTTCGGGGTTCCAATTGAAGTTCATCAGGGACTTAATTCTATTAAATCAAAAGTTTAGGGACAATTAGGGGGTCAATTGAAAGAAATTGAAAGATGGAGGACTAAATTGAATATTAGTTAAAATCCCTAATTCAATCCAAAACAACGCCGTTTTGCATTAAAAAAAAGAGAGAGAAGACCAGACGACTCGTCGTCTGGTCACCATTCATTTTCTTTTTTATTTTTCTGGAAAAACTAGTTCAGTCACCTCCTTTGCAAGTGCATTTAATGCACCTAACATCCACCAAATTTGCCAAAACTTGCACGAAACTGATCACCAGACATCCCTCTACGTCGGGGTATGGTCTTCACCGGCTTACTAGCAAATAAACGGACGTGGCACCACCCTAAAGAGGCCAACTCAGGCAGCCTGCAGCTGTAGATTTGACAATTTGACAGTGCATGATCTACTTTGAGCCAACAGTTGGGATCCTTCCCATCTGAATCAAGGGCTGAAATTTTTCTCCATTGTAGACAAGATTGCCCTCTTTCATCGCCTATAAATGGAGGTGGATTTGATGGCCTGAGGGAGGAGAAAATTGGGGTCCAAAATAAGCCAAAAAATCAGCTTCTTCCCAGTTTCTGCAACTTTCTCTCTGTTTTTCTTTCTTTCTCACTGCACCTCTTCCACAGCTGCCTTCTCCCACGAGAATACCAACACACTCGGCCTACACACCACCACAAATACCAGCTCCACCATAGGAAGCCTGCACGACCACCAAGCAGCCACCGCGACCCCCTCTCTCTCCCCTGCAGACTTGTTTCATCCTCCTCCTTCTCTGCTACCGCAACCTCAACAGTAGCAGCAGAGGCAAAACCACCTCTTCTAGGGGCTTTCATCCTTAGAAACAGCAGCAAAGGTACTCTCTCATCACAACGGCGACTTGAACAGCTCCAGCCGTTAACAACTCCAGCACCGACCACGACAGCTACTGTAACGTGAGCAGCAGCCACTCCTTCGAGCGCCACCAACTCTTCCACCAGCACCTCCGCCAACTTCACGCCAGGCTAGTGACAGCAGCTCCTTCTCTGCCACAAGGTAGCCTCCATCTTCACTCCGCCCGTTTACAACTTTTGTAACCGTTCAGTTGCATGCAGAACGTCAACAGTAATTGTTCACATTTTGCACATAATTAAACTTTGGGGTGGGCCGGACCTGTTCCAGCCCAACCCAAGTGGTTGGGTCGGTCGCCCACCCCCTTTAAGGAGCCTGTTTGTGGGGCCGATTTCAGCCCCACCCGGCTGGGCCGGCCCATCCCACATATTTAATATTATATAATATATATTATATTATAATATTATTTAAAAAAAACAAAAAATTCAAAAAATCATTTAAAAAAAATGTGATTTTCTCAAATATTTTTCTATCAATTTTGCATAATATCGGGTTGTATATTTACACTGTAAAATACAACCGATATTAAAATACCCGGTTTTCTTCGAAATATTTCAAAAAAATAAAAAAATTCAAAACATTTTCAAAAAGAAAAAAAAAATATTTTGTCGCATACGGCCAAATCGTAAAATTTTTCCAAGCATATTTTTCATTTAAAAAAAACAAAAATTGCATCTTTTTCATGTTTTAAAAAATGAAAAAATGGATATTGTAATCAGTTTATGATTATCCATTAGGATTTGGCCAACATGTCAAAAATCTTCTCTCTTCTTTTCAATTTTTTTAGGATCCAGATGTAGACTTTAATATTTATGGGTTGTAAAATTACACGATAAAGTACACCCTCAGGTATTAAAGATGTAAGGTGTAGAAATGCGATGCTAAAATTCATACTTTAGAACGGTTAGGATTTAACCCAATAAGGTAGAGACTCTCTCATGAAGAGAGATCTACCTTAAGCCTTAGAAAAGACCAACAAATAGAAACCTGACTTAGAAAAACAATCAAACAACAATGCAGCTTAGGTAGGGTACACTAGGGGTGGTGCGTCTTCCCCTTGCACAACCAATTCCTTACTCAGACTCATGCAGACCATAAGTTCCTAGTGACCATAATACTAGGTGGTGAATCCTAAACATTAATCATAATTTTATGATTAAATCTGAAAACCTTCCCAACACAAAACACACCTCACATAGGAGGCACAACAGAGAGCCTCCGCCGTCGCCAGACGACGTCACGCCCCTGCGACAGGATGACGAATCCACTAGGGACCACCTTGTCTGGTCGGACTAAGCTTTGCTTATTTGATTGTTTTCCTTTTTGTTGGTCTTTAATTTTAGCTTGTATTTTTACTGCTTTAACATTTTAATTTTGTGAATAAACCCAATTCTAGGTTAGATGGGGAGTAGCGGTCTACCTCATGACTTTCAGTCGAGGTTCAGATTCGTGAAACATCCAACTATAAGCTAAGTGTTTACTCGGTAATGGCGGTCACACTGTGCCCCAACCATTCCTTGTAAATCCTTATACTGCCTTTACGTGAGGTGGTCACTAGGCAGTTCCTAGACCCTTTTAAGACCAAGTAGAAGGCCTACCCATCATGTAATGACCTAGAACCTTCCTTTAGAGCATGAACTCCTTACATATTCATTCTGTATGGGTTTTTTGCCATTCATACCTAATGTGCATCCACACACATACATCCATCAATTATAAATAACATACATACTTGCATCAGGTTGAAATATAGGTCCTTAAAAAGCCTACAACACCCGACTCTAAGCGAGAAACATGGAAGATGAAAAGCATGCTCACCGTGACGCCCATTTCCAAGAAGAGTTAGAGTCTCTGAAAGCAAGCGTGGCTCGCTTCACTAGCTTACTCGAGCAAACACTTAGAAATGCCTCTAGTGAAGGTCCTTCTAACCAGCCAGTTATTTTTGTTCAGCCTCCGGCAACAGTTTAACCTGAAGAAACAATGAGTGAACATGGTCAAGAACCTCCATACAATCCAGCATTTGTGCACTCAATGCCACTAGCACCAGCCCCTACAGTCATAGATCCATTTGCCAATGAGTCCCATAAAACCAAGTCATCCAATAGCATTGATCAAGATAAGATGGCGGCGTTGGAAGCTCGGATTAGAGCCATTGAAGGTGTGGACTTGTACGATCCAGTACGGGCAGCAGAAATGTGTCTGGTCCCAAATGTGGTTGTCCCTAAAAAATTTCGTGTTCCTGAATTCATCAAATACACTGGAACACAATGCCCTATAACTCATCTCAAATCTTACTGTAATAAAATGGTAGAAGTAGTACACGATGAAAAACTACTGATGCACTTTTTCCAAGATAGCTTAAGTGGGGCGGCGTTAAGCTGGTATATGAGATTGGACAACACAGAGATCCAAAAATGGAAAGACTTGGTGGATGCTTTTGTCAAGCAGTACAAGTACAATATGGACATTGCACCTGACAGAACCAGTTTGTCCAATCTAGAGAAAAGGGACAAGAAAAGTATAAGGGAATATGCTCAAAGGTGGAGAGACCTAGTTGCTCAAATATATCCTCCACTCCTGGATAAAGAAATGGTCACTTTGTTTGCTAACATGCTCAAGGCACCTTACTACGAGCATGTAATGGGTAGTTCAGCCCAACAATTCACTAATGTTGTTGCAGTAGCTAAGCATATAGAACAAGGAGTCTAGAGTGGTAGAATTCCTGTGCCAACTGTTGAAAAAAGGGGCTTTGAAGGTAAAAGGAAAGAGGTTGACCATGTTGAGGGTAACTATAGGGGTAGGAAAAACCCATTCCAAAATTACCATACTCCATCCTATTCACCCCAAATCGCCGACATCAATTTCAACTCTGCTTTTCCTGCCAGAAAACCTGAGCCTCAAACCAAACACCAAAGAATCCAAGAACAGCTACCTCCATTACCATTGCCCTTAAATGAGATGTACCAAAAGCTACTGAGCATCGGGCACATAGCTCTAGAACCCTTTACACCTCTACAACCACCTTACCCCAACTGGTACAAGCCTGACCTCACTTGCAAGTGCCATGCTGGGGCTGTAGGACACAACATTCATACCTGTAGTGCCTTCAAAAAGAGGCTCGTGCATTTGATCAAAGCTGGGTGGATAACATTCGAATGAACTCCAAACGTGAGTTTGAACCCTCTACCCAATCATGCTTCAGGTATTGGATCGGTGAATGCACTGGAGGTGGAATGCTCTGGAAACCTCAAAGCACGAATAGGGTGTGAAGAAGGCAATATGAATTCTCGAGGATAGAGACGAAGTTCTGCCATAAGATGGGAGGATGGCGTCTGCCCCTAATAATCGCCTCCATTTGATCATATCTGTAAAGTTATTTTGATTTTGTCATATTTTAACCTGTTTTAGTCTTATTGGCAATTCAGCTCATAATGCCACAAGACTCTCTGTCAAATGAGCCTTTCTTGCTAATAAGATCATATATTCATAATGAGCCTTCATTTTTGTTGTTTTATGCAAATAACATACTGAACACGCCTTTTATTCACAAAACCACTACACCAAGAATTCTTAAAGTAACAAAATCCATTGTACCAATCTAGCCTTAGAATCCTTTTTTGAAAGAAGATATTTCAAAGCTGCATAATCACTAAAAACAATAACAGGTGAGCCAACAAGATAAGATCTGAACTTGTCACATACAAATACTACTGCAAGTAATTCCTTTTCAGTGGTAGTGTAATTCATTTGAGCATTATATAAAGTTTTACTTGCATAGTAAATCACATAGGGTTTCTTATCTTTTTTTGTCCTAAAACAGCACCTACGACATAATCACTAGCATCACACATTATTTCAAAAGGTAATGACCAATCAGGAGGTTGAATGACAGGAGCAAAAGTAAGCAAGTTTTTAAGTTTAACAAAGGCTTCTTCACATTGCTCATTCCATTCAAAAACATTCTCCTTTGTTAAAAGGTTACACAATGGCTTAGATATGACACTAAAATCTTTGATGAACCTTCTGTAAAAACCAGCATGTCCTAAGAATGATCTAACATCTTTAATAGATTTTGGTGTTGGCAAGTTGACAATTAACTCAATTTTAGATTTGTCAATCTCAATTCCTTTCGATGAAACAATGTGACCAAGTACAATGCCCTTTGTTACCATAAAATGACATTTTTTCCAATTCAGCACAAGATTCTTCTCTTCACACCTGCTCAAAACCTTTTCTAAGTTAGTCAAACAATCATTAAATGAATTGCCAAAAACAGAAAAATCATCCATAAAAATTTCAAGAAAACGTTTAACCATATCACTGAATATGCTAAGCATGCATCTTTGAAACGTGGCTGGTGCATTACATAATCCAAAAGGCATCCTTCGATATGCAAAAGTTCCAAATGGACATGGAAAAGTAGTCTTCTCTTGATCTTCCAATGCAATTTCAATTTGGTTGTAACCTGAATAGCCATCTAGGAAACAATAAAATTCATGACCTGCAATTCTTTCTAGGATTTGATCCATGAAAGGTAAAGGGAAATGATCTTTTCTAGTCATTGAATTAAGTTTCCTATAGTTTATGCACATGCGTCAACCAGTAATAGTCCTAGTTGGAATTAACTCATTTTTCTCATTTGTTATCACAGTGACTCCAAACTTCTTGGGTACAACTTGGGTAGGACTTGCCCATTTGCTGTCAAAAATAGGATAAATGATTCCATTATCTAGAAGCTTAATGACTTCATTCCTCACTTCTTCTTTCATATTAGGATTAAGCCTTCGTTGTATTTCTCTAGAGGGTTTAGCATTTTCCTCCAAATAAATCCCGTGTGTGCAAATCAAAGGACTAATTCCTTTTATGTCAGCTATGGTCCATCCTAATGCATTTTTGTGTATTTTCAGAGTTTGTAATAACTTACCTTCTTGATGTGCATTAAGTTTGGAAGAGATTATTACCGGCAAAGTTTCATTTTCTCCCAAAAATGAGTATTTGAGATTGAATGGTAATGGCTTCAAATCAGGTTTTGGTGGTTGAACACTTGAAAGTATAGACTCAATTGATCGTGGTGGCAATTCTTCAATTTATGGTCTCCAATTACTTGTCTTTGATTCTTCCTGAAAATAAACCATTTACAAGTCTTCAGATTCATTAAACTCAATTTCATTGGAAGTAGTTTGAAATTGATCATAAACTAATTTTTCAATAAAATCCACTTCCTGTAAATCATTATCATCTCCAGGTTGCTTGCAAATGTTAAAAACATTCATCTCCAATGTCATGTTTCCAAATGATAACTTCATCAGTCCATTCCTACAATTAATCAATGCATTAGAAGTTGCAAGAAACAGACGTCCTAAAATAACAGGAATTGAATTACATGCTTCAATAGGTTGTGTATCCAAGACAACAAAATCCACATGATAAATGAATTTATCAACTTGTACTAACACATCTTCAACTATTCCTCTAGGCACTTTTACAGATCTATCGACAAGTAAAAGAGTTACAGAAGTTGGTTTTAACTCACCTAGATTGAGACTCTAAAAGACTGAATATGGAAGTAAATTCACACTAGCTCCAAGATCAAGTAAAGCTCTTTCAATTTTATGTTCTCTAATAAAGCAAGAAATTGTAGGACAACCAGGGTCTTTATATTTCAAAGCATTATTGTTCTGAAGAATGGCACTTGTTCGGCTAAAAAGGCTTTCTTTTTCACATTCAGTTTTCTCTTTAAAGTGAACAGATCTTTTAAAAATTTAGCATAAGAAGGTACATGTTTAATAGCATCTAACAAAGGTATATTGATCCTTACCTGTTTGAAAGTTTCAAAGATTTCAGAGTTGTGATTGACTTTTCTTTGTTTGGTCATGGCATGAGGAAATGGAAGTGCTGACGGGGAATCAATCTTTTCTTTGCAATGTTCAGATTCAACCCCTTCCTTACCCTCAGAGATTAACTCATCATCTTTCTCACAAGGTTCAAGAGTGAGTTTCTCAATAACCTTACCACTGCGAAGATTGATGACTGATTTGACTTGATCCATATGTTGGCTTCCGGAACTACTTGCATTTGCATTGTATTGCCCCTTGGGATTTTGTTGTGGTTGAGATGAAAACTTACCTTTCTCTTGAAAACTGAGAGAAGATATGAATTTTGCAAGAGCATCTTTTAGATCTGCCATGGTTTGAGCATTTTGAGTGTTGATTGTCTCCTACTTTTCAATGAATGCATGCAATGTTTCCTCAAGATTTCTTCTAGGAGGTGGAGAATAAGGAGGTACATATCCATGAGAATTTTGAAAATTATGGTGTGTTTGAAACGGTGGCTGTGAAGTTTGTGCATTATTGATACCACTCTTCCAACTGAAATTTAGGTAATTTCTCCAACCAGTGTTATATTTTTGCGAGTATGGGTTATGATTGGGCCTTTGGAAACTATTTAGAGCATGGGCTTGTTCATGGAAGCATTCTTTGAAAGAAAGCAAAGTTGGACAGTCATTGGTTGCATGTTCATTCGTTTCACAGATTTGACACACAAAGTCTTGAACAGATTTTAATTGACCACTCTTTTTAAATTCAAGTGCCTCAACTTTTCCAGCTAAAGATGCAAATTTGGCTTGGAGGTCATGATCTTCCCTAAGGTTGTACATACTTCCATTAGATGTATGAGGTTGAGTTTTACCTGGTACCTCATAAGTGCCTGTAGTGTCCCAATTTTAAGCATTTTCAGCTAGCAAGTGTACTCCATTGCTTCATCAGGGTCTTTATTTTCAAAAGTTCCATTGCACATCAATTCCACCATTTACCTATCTTTAGGTGTTAACCTTTCATAAAAATGTGAAACTAATCTCCATATTTCAAAACCATGATGAGGGCAAGTATTAAGCAAATCTCAATACCTATCCCAACATTGGTAAAATGTTTCTCCTGGTTTTTGAGTGAAAGTGGTGATTTGTCTTTTGAAAGAGTTTGTTCTGTGAGATGGAAAAAACTTCTTTAAAAATTGTTGTTGCATTTCATCCCAAGCACGAATGGATCCTGACCTAAGATTTTGTAGCCATGTTTTAGCTTTATCTTTTAATGAAAAAGGAAAAAGCTTTAATCTGATGGTGTTCATACTACAATTTAAGTCATTGTAGGTGTTACAGACTTCTTCAAATTCTCTCAAATGCAAATATGGATTTTCTAGATCTAAGCCATGAAAAGAAGGTAAAAGTTGAATAATGTCTGGCTTAAAATTAAAGTGAGATGCATTAGGAGGGAAAACTATACATGAGGGTGCACTTGTTCTTGTTGGATTCATGTGGTCTTTTAGTGTTCTAACTCGATTATTCTCATTATTCTCTTTATGAAGTGATTGGTTATCTTCTTCGGCCATATTTTCTGTAAATGATGAGGATACCCTACAAAGTCTATCACTTAATGTACGTGACCAAACTCTCATGCACTCCCCGGCAACGGCGCCAAAAACTTGACACGATTAAAGAGTTGATGTCTTATCCCAAGTGCAGGAGTGTCAAAGTAATAAATAACCCGGCAAGACCGGGGTCGAACCATAGGGAGGTGAACTATATAAATTAACAAAAACAACAAAAACAACAACAACAACAACAACAACAATGACGATGATGATGATGATGATGATGATGGTGATGGTGATGATGAGTTAAAGAGGACTTTGAGATGTAAGATAAATGTGAAGATTAAACAATGATAAAAATAAATGTCAAGGTTAGAGAATCCACTAATAGTATTAGAGATAAGTAAAGTATAAACTCTTTATAAATTATCAACATGATCATATTAATCATTTTATTTACGTAACACCACACTTAAAAATTTTATCAGGTATTCATGATGCTAACTTATGTTGACAACAAATCAAATTCCTTTCATAACAACGATGTCGGCCGAAGACTATGAAGGATCAAGTATTTGATGTACCAAGTGTTATTTAACACAAATCTAGATTAACCATTTAACAAGCAAGGTATTAAGAATTAATAAGATAAAAATTATAAGACATGTTAATAGCAAACTTTCTTGGATATAAACATTAAAGTCCATGTTGAGTTCATATTATACTTATCCTAACACCATTAATGAAACATTTTCACCTTGACATAATTAACTTAGCTAGACATTAAGAAGAAGAAAAGCATAAATAAACAATATAAGAACATAAACATGATATAAGTTAACTAAGTATAGTAAAGGAAATGAAAAGCATGAACAAGAGATTAATGAAAGCAAAACTTAAGCATTACAAAAATATAAAGAGAGAGCAAGAACATGATCTTGATATGAAGAACCAAGATTCCTAAATGAATGGCAAATGCCTCCTTTTATAGGCTAAAATTTAGAACTATTCATTTGGTAATTGATTATTGATGTAGTGGCCAACTGTTGATATAGTGGATTGGTGGACAGCAACACTCAAACATTTTGGCTGGATGAACTGACATTGCTGCAATCGGAATTTCACAAAGTGTTCCTCATGAAAGTTGTTGGCAATCATCTTATCTTTCCACCCATAAACTTTCAAAGCATTTAGATCACTAGAGCTCGAGATATGGCTAAAATACTAAGTAGTGCTGCTGGTGGACATGGTGGATAGCCCTCAAGCTCTTGTCTGGATGAAATGTCATTTTTACCATCAGAATTTAAGCAGGTCGTCTTCATGAAAGTTGTTGGAAAATGTCTTTGCCTTCCACCCACCAAATGTCACATCATTTTGCTCTCTAGAACGCCAGATATGGGTAATATTCTGAGCAGTGTTTGGGCTGGATTGCAGGACATATTCTGACTTCTCTTTTGTGGCCAAATTTTGGATTTGAAAATGGCAGATTTGGGTCTTCCACTATTCATTAACATTATAGGCCTATTTCTTAGCTTTCTATCCATATAAATTAAACTGAAATCCAAGATCTACAGCTCCAGATATGACCCAATAACTGAACAGTGTTCCAATTTGAATTGAATCTGTATCTCCTTTGTAAGCTCCGCCTTTTCTTTGTCCTTTCACTTTCAATAGTTAATCACATCAATCAATCCTTTGAATTGTGAGATATGCCTGCATTTAAATGATCATTTACCATAAATTAAAGTTATCTTATATTATCAGACTTGTTATTATAAAACATGCTTTAGTTAAGGAGTTATTGATACTTCAAGTGCAAAATGATGATATAAAACTTGATAAAAATGCACTTTTAAGTATAATCATTATCTAACCTCACAATCTGGTTGCAAATTTGACATGCTGACTCGAATAAAGTTTTTTTTGTTTTTTTTTTAAATTGATTTTTTTTAATCTGTCCTCCAACGTTTGATTTACTGGTAATTAAGCTTCTTTTTTTTTTCTTTTTATGAGGTTATCTTGTTCTCATTGAATTTTTGCTTTGTAACCAAATGAGATTGTTGAGACCTTTTAAGAAAATTTAAAGGGTATCTTTTTATAATATTGGCAAATATTCATTTTTTTCTCGATTAGCCATTGTTATTTTTTTTTTCCTTGAATTTTTTTATAGTCATGTTGTTACCCATTTTTGGGTTCCCGCACAAAAATGAGAAAATAAAAAATATATATCAAAAGATATTCGGAAGAAATCCAAAAAATAATAGCAGTGAGAAAAGGATACTAAAATGCCTATAAAATAGCTAGAAATTGGTTGAGAAGGTTCATAAAATACAAGGATTGAAATTTTACAGTATATTTTTTACTGATGAGAACCAATTTGAAGAAGAAAAGTCCAAAATCAGATGTTTATGGACTCAATTAAATTTTATTGAAGGTTTAATTGAATTTATGGAGGGTTCTATTGCAAGAAAAATTGTTTAGTCAATTTTGGCTTTATTTGAAAGAAATTAAAGTTCAGGGGTCCAATTATAATTTATCCAAGGACTTGACTACAAAATTTCAGAATTTGAGTGACCAAACTAAAAATGGCCATTTCACATCTTAAAAAAAGCACCGTTTCAAAAGACACTGTTCATCACCTTTTTCATTACACTAGGGAAGCCATTTTAGCAGGAAGAAACAATTAGCCTCAGCTGCCCACGATGCAATACGTTACTGAAACGTATGGCATTTATTCGGCTATAAAACCTGAGAAAAAATGTATGCCCCTGCCATCGTTGTCCATTACCATTACTCCTGCAATAATGGTCCTTAATGTCTTTATTATCAAGGAAAACACATGCTTTCTCTGGCTAGAAAAGCCAAAGAAGGGACCGAACAGAAGGGGGCAGAAAAAAAAAATAAGGAGGAGAAGGAGGAGAGAGAGTATAGGGGAGAAGAGAGTAGAGGAGAAAGAAAAGGCAGTTAGAACACAGAGAAGAACTAGAGCAACAAAAACAGAGAGCCAAAGTGAAAGAAACCAATAGAGAGAAAAAGGGAGATGAAAAGTAAAATATAGAGGAGAGACATAAAAAAAAACAAGAAAGCAGAGAACCAAGAACGAGTGAACGAAGAAGCAAGGAAACTAGAGAGAACAGAAAAACCCAACAACACGCAGAGAAGAAAGACAGAAGCATTGTCTATAGCATGCTATTACCATCGTCTTCGACTTTGTTTTCGCCTCCAGGTTTGTTCTCCTCGTCTCTGTACATGCATTTTCATTTGTATTTTACTGTTCAAATGAATTATAATTCACTTGAATAGTAACTACTTCCATTTGCATTTTAATGTTCAAGTGAATTATAATTCATTTGAACAGTAATTGAGCAAGCACGCGTGAGGAAGCTCACACGTGCCTCTTATTTGCCCAGCCGGGTCACTGACAACTAGGCCTGCTGGGTCCAGCCTAGCCACATGGGCCGAGTTGGACCCAACCCAATAAATAAATAAAAATGAGATTGGTGTTTTTTTTATCGTGTATTTATTTTGTGATTGTAAAGGTATAAATTTGGTATTAAAATACCCGGTTTTCATCGAAATATTGCAAAAAAAATGTTTTGTTTTCATGCATACGGCCAAGTCTATAAATAAAAAAAGTCATATCGTATTTTCATACGAAAAAAAAATTCAAAATATGTGTTAGCATGCATTTCGGCTTTAATAACCAGTTTATTAAAGTCATGAGAACTAGGCCAACATTTCAAAAAATCCAAAAAAATTATTTTTTCTTTTAATATCTGGGATTACGAACTTACACGTAAGATGTACTCCTAATATTAAAATTAGTTTCTTTGGTTAACGTTAGAACAGTTAGGTTTTACCCAATAAGATAAGGATCTCCTTATCGAGGATGACTTTTCTTAAACCATAGACAAACCAGCAATTAGAAATACAATAATACTTTAGATTTTATCAGATAATTAAATAATGCAGGTTACCTTAGGTAGGACGTATTTGGGGTGCTAATACATTTTCTTTACGCAATCAATCCTCATACCTGATCTCTGAGACCAATTAGGGTTCCTAGTGACCAAATACTTGATGGCGACTCTCATTCCATTTTTCCATTGATAAAAGACAAGAATTCATTGTCTCTTCATGTTTGCCAGATAAATAGAATATGCTATATGAGAGTGGATTTTTCACCGCAGTGCCGTATATGTGTGATAATTATGTTATTAAATTAACCGAACAAATCATTAAAATCAATGACTTGGATCCTAAATTTTTTTTACTCCTTTAAAAACGTTATCATCACATGGGAATTCTCTTTTTGTGTCAGGAAAGATTTAATCACGTAGTGTTGGACACTTATGTAATAAGATATCATCATATTTTTAGATTTTGATATCATTATATAAAACAAATGGATTTAATGGATTACCACGTTACATTTATAAGCTGGGCTAGATTTGTATGTTTTTCATGAAAAATAAATAATGATTAATTGTTGGTTTTGGGTGAGTTACATGAGCTAAATCCTTCAAGCTTCCGTGATACTTAGATGCGTTGATATAAGATTGAAAATTAATGCAAAATTTTGTAAGGTTACTTATTATGAAAATTATTAAAGGTGTAAAAATTATTTTTAAAAAATATTAGGTGCATTAATAAATTTTGGGTGAGTTTACATTAATAAATGAAACGTTAAATTGTTAATGATAAATGAGAAAATATTTCAAATATTAAGTTTTGAGGTTATAAGCTGTAAAAGATTTTTTTTTCTCATCAATTTTATTCATATATAATTTATATCTTCCGTTAAATTATTGATATTAAAATTTGACGCAACCTTAATTAAATTTATATCTAAATCATAGACATGTAAAATAACTTTAGTGGCCCAACAAACATCTATTACAACAAATACTACAACTAAAATGCTTAGGTAAAATATTGTAGGAATACATCATAGCCAAAAAAAATAAATCACCCTGAAATGTCTTTTTTTCAATTGTTGCCTTTTATGTCTAAATTAATGATTAATCTGTCAAAATCTCCTAAGGAAAGGTGAAATTTGACCAAAAAAAGGACCAAAGTATTAAACAATGAGAAATCTCATAATCAATTTCAAATTCACTAAAAGAAATTTGGTTTAGTTCCCTACTTTCATTTTCTCTCCTCTATAGTCTTTATAGCTTTTGCAATTTTAATTTTGGTTAAAAAATTCATTTTCTTAATATTTCAGCCTTTGAGATTAAGAGAGAAGAGAGAAAATAACCTAAAAAAAATGAAAGAGAGAGAAAGTTGTTAGTTTAGCAACTTTTATTGAAATGTTTTTTTAACCTTAAAGTTGTCTAAAAAAGTAAATCTAATTAAGAGAAAAAAAAAACTTTCTCGGTATAACTGTGTGTTTTTGGATTATTTTTTTTTGTTTTTTAGGTTGATAAATTGATTTTTGACAATTCTAACTTTTTAGGTGTTTTTAGATGAAAATGAATTGAAAATGGATTTTTAGGTAAAAAAAAACCCCTTCAATTTTACAATAACTACGAACTCTAAATGGTCTTCCTAATATTTGGAATTCAGTGCTAAAACAAGAGATGAACTTCATGCAGAGATCGTGAAGGTCAATGATAAAACCAGGTTCAAGGCTATAATACCATACCCTAGTAGATCTATGAGAGGTTGTGAGGAGAGTTTTATACATGCCATCACTCTTTTATGTTACGAGTTCTCGGATGCTTCTAATATTTTGTATATGTTTTCTAAGACCAGTAAGTCCATCATAATTATCTAAATTAGCCTTTTCAGCAATAAGGTTTTTGGAGAGATGAGTGTACCGATATATGACAAAGTGGAGAGTCTCGCACCTGGTGGAAATGATGTTCAATTTTAGAAGTAATCTCATCTTGCATCTGGTGGGAACATTCGAGTGCAAGTTAGAGGAGGATTGATGGAGATAGTTACACTTGTGGCTAAAATCTATGGACGAGTGCTTTTCATGGAAAAAAACAAGCTTCTTCATAGAGTTGAAGTGTTATGTATACTTGCACATCATTTTGTCCTATTATTTATGGAATTGAAGTTATCTTTGTGCATCTTGTACACATAATGGAGTTGTCTATTGAATTTCATATTGATGGAATGGAAGGGTATGAAGTTATTCTTGTATGGCTAAAATGACATTGTTGAGCAGCTGCACTTGTTAGAGACCTAGGGAACTAGAGTCCTGGTGGTAAGGAGATCAATTACTCTTTATTTTCCTAGAGTTTTCTTAGTCATGAAAAATATTTATAATGGAGAGTGAAAGATAATGAACAAGCTTTTATTTTGTTCTTGTGCACTCGACGTCGCGACGACCTTTAAAAATTAAATTGTAAAAATAGCAATTTTTTGGCATCTTGTTCTTAGACGAGAAATGTCTTGTTTAAGGAGTCATCACCTAGTATTATAGTCACTACAAACCCTAAATGGTCACCAAAGATTCTATAGTATGAGATTGGTTACACAAAATGAAAGATATTATCACCCCCTTAAGCATTATACCTGAGGTACGCTACTAGACTGCATTGTTGGTTTTGTCTTAAATTGTTAAGGGTTTGTTGTATTAGGCTATCGATGGTCTACTTGTAATATTCCTGACTCTAGCGTCAATGAATATTTGACTACGGATACTTTCAATTTTGGTGTTGGTAAATATTTCGTTGCAAAAAAAAACGTATAGTGTTTCTGACTCTGACGCTAGTGAATGAACCAGTAAAATGAATTAAACGCAAAGCTTACATATATTTTTTATTATTATTTTATGAATAAAAAAAGACATGCATGTATCGCATAACAGATTTGCATTTCACAGTAAAATTCATAAATCAAATATACAGTGAAATCATAAAAAAAACATGAGGGACCCACAAATAAATTCAAAAGGGTCCACAAATCTTTTTTTGAATTTTTTTTTATATTCAAAAAGCTCTGTTTGGCTAGATATCAAAACAAAAAGGAGTGAAATAAAAGGGGTAAAGCATTAAGGTGTGTTTTGCTAAACACACCCTTGGCCCAAAACAAATTGGGCTGGTTGGGCCAGAGGCCGAGGCACAGCCCGACCTCAGTTGTTCTCTGTTTTTTTTTTTTTGGGTCTGGATTTAGGCTAGTCATACGAGCTGGGTTGGATCCAGCTAGCCCGACCTAGTCACGGGCTCAAGACAAAGCTAGTCACTGTAGCATGCATGCGTGAATTAATCATGCATCCTTGCAACATTGACAGGGTAATTATATTTTGCAAGCGGGGAAAACGAAACAAGCTCACCTGGTGCAGTTGGAGATGAAGCTATGAAGACGATGGTGAAGCTCTTTATGTCTGATCGGGTGACGCTAGAGACTGGTAGCATGGCAACCGTCTCGACCTTCCCTCCATTCTTCTAGTTTTTTTGTCTTTATTCTCTCCCTTTTCCTCCATGGCTCTGCCTGGCTAATACTGCTCTCTCTTCTTTTGTTTCTTCTCTGTTTTTTGTTTGTTTTTTTCTGTGTCTGTGTTCTTTTCTTCTTTGTCTTTTTGTCCTGTGCCTTTTATCTTTGTTCTCTTTTTTTATCCCTTGTGTTTGCTCGTTTTCCCTCTTCTCCTCTGTTCTATGTGTATCTTCGTTATTCTCTATATATGATCCCCCTTTCCCCTTTTCGTTCTCTCTGTCCTCCCTTCTTTGTGGCCTTTATCTAGCTTTTATAAAGCCAAAGAATGCCATGCATTCGTACCTCAGTAACGGCATGCATCATGGCGGTAAGAGATATCATAGGCAACTGAGACATGACCCACGATCTGCTGCAATTTCTGTTGAATCGGTGGCATGAAAAAGATGAATAGTTTATTTTGAAACAGCACCGTTTTCACCTGAAATGGATATTTCAAATTTGCCCCCTGAACTTCTAACATTTAGCAATTGGGACCTTATGGAAATCTTTTTTTTTTAATTTCACCCTTGGATCAATTGCAAGTGAACCTCTGGATTTCGATACCATTTATAAAATAGTCTTTAGTTTCCAATTTAATCAATTTAGTCCTTAATTGGCTCTTCAACTTTTAATTCTTTCAAAATTACCCCTGGAAAAATCAATTAACCCCTTATGGTATCTTCACCTATTCACTGTGGTCATTGGATTTTAATTTCTTGTAATTGTGACCCAAATTAGCCCCAAACTTTAGTATTTCTTCAATTAAGCCTTTGATTGAATTAATTAAATAAATCATAGTTTAATTAAGTCCATAAACTTATCAATTCTTCTAATTTTTTAATCAAATTGACTCTCAATTTTATAATTCATCCTTATTAGTCCTCAAACTTTCAATTTGTGCCGTCTTGACCCAATTCTCAAATTATTTTTCATTCATTTATTTTTTATTTTTTATTTATTTTATTTTAAAAAAAAAATTCAAAAATTAGGTTATAACAATTCCTATAAACAACACCACTGATATATTCATGAAAAAATGTTAAGCTTTCCATGGCTGAGTTGATTGGCTTAATTGGTGGTTGTTTGATTTGCTTAAAAAAAAGTCTTGTAAGGCATAGAAAATTTCCTGATGCTTAAGTCAATATGTGTATGTAGAGAAAAAAAAATATACAAGAAGAGAAAAATAAAATGAAGGTAATGGAGTGTGTATTTGGCCTATAAATTGTATAGCCTAGTCTAGTTTAAGTTGGATTTTATGGTCTTTGGCTGACTTTTAAGGTCTTTGGCTAAATGGGACTTGTCTTGTTAGAAATTTCTCCCTAACTTATAGGCTTGGCTGTGCTTTGGCTTGCTTGCCTGTGTGACTGGGTGTATTTATACACCCAGTGTCAAAAACAATTTCAAGGCAAAAAGTACGTATCATTCATGTAAAAATTGGTGTTGATATTGGTTGTTAAGTTGGTCTGATTTGTTAGTGCTCTCGATGTCGCCATTGGCCAACCATGGTTTCTTGTTAGTTGATGTGTCATATAGTGGTTGTTGTGCCACACATGTAATTGATGAAAATGTTAGTGGTGGAGAATGTTATTGGTGCAAAAAATGGTGTATGGTCTGTATAGAAAAACTCGTGTGCATAGAAAAATCATGTGTATGAAAAGTTTGTGTGAACGGCTCATGGAAACCAAAAAAAATCCATAAAAAGGCATGTCGGGTAGGATTGGACAAACCGAGTCTTCGATAGATTTTTATGTTTAAACTCCAATCATTTCGGCCAAGCACAAATGACTTAAGAAATATATTATTTTGGAAAAACTTCCTTTTTTGCCATCGCTTTGTTTATTATGATTTGTTAATTCTTAATTTTCTAAAATTGAGTCAAATTCTATAAGTTTTCTTTAGCATATAGCATGTTGTTTAGATTGTGATTTGTTAATCCAAACAAATTATTTAGTTATAACTAACTAATTAGTACACCCCGCGTTACGTTACGAAAAGGATTCCTAGCTAATTTGCTACACAAAATTAGAAGGTTTTAGCACTATCGATATGTTTTTCGGTAACATAAACATTTTTAATTGAAAAATTAAAAAGATAATGCTTGCATTTTATAAAACAAATTGAAAAATATATGAACTCACAAATCATAGAAACAATTTTTAACACTAATTAAAGATTAGAGTAAGAAGTTGATCTTCATTGCAAGAAGCAAAAAATAGATGCACTTGTAAATATTTTAACCTAATGATGTGGGTAGCTTTTCAAATTTTTTATTTAATTGTGTGAAATTAAAAACATATATTCATAAGAAATACAATGATTTAAATTTTGTAGAAAATATATTTTTTAGTCGAAAATCTCTTTTTTTATTCATGTATTCTTTTATTTTAAAAAAATCAAATACTTTTTTATTAGCAATATGATTTATAAAACAAAACATGAGAAAACAAATTAGAAAAAATTCTATTGGTTGGAAATACAAAGTAAAAAAATGTATCCCTCTAATCAAAGCTTTGTTTTCTCATTCATATGTTACCTTTATATATGTCGCGGGGGTGTGAGCGTCGCGACGTCGTCTGGCGACGATGGAGGCTCTCTGTCGTGCCTCCTGATGATGAGGTGTTGTGTGTTGGAAAGGGTCTAGGATTTAATCATAAAATTATAATTAATGTTTTAGGAGTCGCCACCTAGTATTATGGTTATTAGGAACCTATGGTCTGCGAGAGTCTGAGTAAGGGACTGGTTGTGCAAAGGGAAGACGCATCACCCCCAGTGCACCCTACCTAAGGTAAGCTGCATTGTTGTTTGATTGTTTTTTCTAAGTCGGGTTCTATTCGTTGGTCTTTTCTAAGGTTCAAGGTAGATCTATCTTCATGAGAGAGTCTCTACCTTATCGGGTTAAATCCTAACCATTCTAAAGTCAGAATTTTAGCATCGCATTTATTTAAACCTTGCATCTTTAATACCTGAGGGTGTACTTTATCGTGTAATTTTACACCCCACAAATATTAAAGTCTACATCTGGATTCTAGAAAAAAAGATTGGAAAAAGGTTTTTGATATTTTGGTCAAATCCTAATGGATGATCATAAACTGGTTATGGTATCCGTTTTTTTGGATTTTCGAAACATGAAAAAGATGCAATCTTTTAATGAAAACATGCTTGTAAAATTTTTAGGATTTGGCCGTATGCATAAAAACAATTTTTTTTAAGGGAAATTTAATTTAAAAGTTTTTGAGATTTTTTTTGAAAATGTTTTGAATTTTTTTTTTTTGAAATATTTTGGAAAGAAACCGGGTATTTTAATACCGGATTTATATTTTATAGTATAAATATACAATCCGATATTATGCTAAATTGGTAGAAAAATATTTGAGAAAATCACAATTTTTTTCAAAGGATTTTTGAATTTTTTTAGAAATTTTTCGTTTTTTTTTTAAATGAAATATATAATATAATATATATTAATTAAATATTATTAAAGTATGTGGGCCGGGCCGGCCCAGATAACTGGGCCAGGCATAAGCCTAGAAAATAGTGGGCTGATATCGACCCAAAAAGGTTGGGCCGATCTCAGCCCATAATATTTTTTAGGGTTGGGCCAACAACTTGCCTGGCCCAGATGCAAATTAATTATTTGTAGAACGTGGCATTTGTTTTGGTTGGTAAGCATCCTAACCGTTGGTTCAAAGCGTGCACCTCGAACTGCCAAATTTGACAGTCCAAGACTGCCTGAGGTGGCCACTTTAGGCCAGTGATCGGAGCAGTTTTCATGTTAAAAGGCCTAAACGGACGATACACGGTGATAGAGGAAGTTCAAGTGACCATTTTGGTGCATGATTTGTCAATTTTGGTGGACGTATGAGGCATTAAATGCACCTTAAAAGTAGCTCTTGAGCTGTCATTTTCGGGCAAAAATCGGGGAAGACAATGAACAGTGACCAGACGACGCGTCGTCTGGTACTTTTTTTTTTAACACAAAAACGACGCCGTTTTGCATTAAAATTAGGGATTTTTGCTGGATTTCAATTTAGTCCTCCTTCTTTTAATTTCATTCAATAGAATCCCTAATTGACCCTAAACCTTTGATTTAATGCAATTTGGTCCCGGCGTAACTTCAACTTCAGCCCTGAATTTACGCGCCTTTTGCATTATAGTCCTTGGTCTTGGATTTATGCAATTTCACCCCTAATTGACCATTAAACTTTTAATTTCTTCAATTTGACCCCCGGAGTTTGTCAATTAAGCCCCTTAATTTTGGCGCCTTTTACAAAAAGGTCCTTGGCTGTCAGTTTCTTCAATTTAACCCCTAATTGACCCCAAAACTTCAATTTTCTTGCAATTTGGCCCCTAATTTCAATCAATTAACTTGGTAAAAATTAAATTTGGTCTCTTAAAATTCCAATCTTCTCAATTAAGCCCAAATTAGGCTTCCAAACTTAATTTTTCACCAATTAAGCCCCAAACAAAATTAATTTGACCCATTTAAAGTATAATTAAATCCTTGCACTTAATTAAATCCTTAAATTGGACCCAAATTAATTCTTAAACATAATTAAAATTTTATTTAACCCATGATTAAATCAAATTGGCCTATTAAAAATTTAATTATGTCATTGGACTTAATTTTTATGCAAATTCATCCAATAATAATTTAATTTGACCTTGAATTTGCATATTTTTTTTCTCCATTTTTAAGCATAATGGGGTACAATTAGGTCTTAAATTTCCTTCAAAAAATTGCAGCTTGATTTCCCGGCCTACTTTCTCCACATTGCCAGCCTTTATTATTATTTTTTTATTTTTATTTTGAAAAAGAAATGAATTTTGGGGAATAATCCAGAATTGGGTTATGACAATATATAAAATGTTTTTTTTCATTAAAAGTATTTTTTTAAAAATTAAAACCTATTATAATTTTAAAAGCAAGTTTCAATAATTAAAAAGCATCTTAAATCAATAATTTTTATATGAAATATAAAAAAATACAAAATATGAGAAAAATATTTAAAAAATTAATAAAATATATATTTTATTTGTATTAAATTTTTATGAGGGATTTTAAAAAAACAATGAAGCATGTTAGGTTCATATATAATTATTAAGAAAGTAATTGTTAATATTAACTTAAAAGCTAAAATGTTATTATTATAAATAAATCTAAAAGTATGGAGTATTCACTGTGAAAAATGCATTGTAGATCAAGACATTGTGGACAAATTCTTCAGAATGTTTTTTTTTCATTTCTTTTTTTCTTTTTTTTTACCTTTTATTGAACCAAATTGGAGGCCAATGTAGGCTAATCTTGTAGGGGAGGGTGAGATTAAAAGACATGGGACCAAAGTTAAAGAAGCGAAGGACATATAGGTAGCATTTTTAGAATTTGGGGTAATTCCTATTTTTCTCTTAAAAAAACCAAGAAACCATTTTATTGAGGGTAATGGTCCATTTGGCATTCTAGAATTTAAATGGGGTAATTACATCCTTTTGTTTTTGTAATGCACAAGGAAAAGACCTTTATACCCTTAAATTCAATTTTTTTAAAAGCTTATGTCCAAAGGCGTTTTCATTTGTTTTTAATGAATAGTAGAATAACTCACATGCACTTAGGAGTGGATTTTATATAACTTAAGTTCAGGGATATTTTTGTATTTGCACTTAGGCTTTTTTGTAATTATCAAATTGATTTAAGGGTAATTGTGTAATTTAATATATATAAATATTATTAAAAAAAATTGTTCACACGTGTGTTGCACGCATCAGCGAATGATGGCCCTCGCGCCTTTCAAGCGACATATAAGGGGTCGTTCAGTTATCAAACGCCGTCTTTCATGATAACGTTTGAATCGTCTTGGCATTACCTCCTCAAAGAGGTGGTGCATGTGGCCAAAGGCCGCTCGGTTTAGCGTTGAAGGCCTTTTCTTTTTTCTTCTTCCTTCTCTCCTTTTTGATTTTCATGCATGCCTTTTCAAAATATCAGAGAGGCCCTTCAAATTTTTTTCTCTTTGGATTTTGTTCCCTTTTTTTATATAACTATTTGTTTTATCTGGATTTATTTATAGAATTGGAATTCTTTTTCAACTTCACCCTTTCTAATTTTTTTTATCTTTCAAATTTAGTCTCCATTCTTTTGATTACTATTTGTTTAGCTTAAAATAATTTTTAATTTTGATTTTTTATAATTTCATCCTCCTTAGGTTTTTTTTCCTATCAAATTTAATCTTTATTCTTTTGATTGTTTTTTTTTTCACTTTAACAATTTTTTTAAATTAATTTTTTTATTTCATCATTCAACATGAAATTGGTTTGGAATCAAGCTTCTTGGTTGAGCCCAGGTCTAAGATTTCACAATTGCTAGTTTTAGAAATTAACTTGTGTTTAAGAGGCTCACCTAGTTTGTCTTGGTTTTTTTAAATAGATATTTTTTTTTATTTTATCATCCAATATTAGATTGGTTTTATTTTTTATTTTTTTGGTATTCAACATTGAGTTGTTTTATGGTTGAGTTTCACAATTTTATTCAATTAGCTTTCATTAATGATTTGCTTTTACCTTTTACTCGACAAATAATCATTTAATTGAATAAAATATTTATCATAGAAAACAAAGTTATTAAGCATGACCAAGTATATGGACCTGTGTTGTGAGGTCAAATATCTTAATCTTAGTTATTTCTTGATCAAGTGTTAATTTTAATTAATTAGATGCATGTATAATCATTTCAATTTATAATTGAGAATTTTTTATATCCAAAAACATGTTGGAAAAACTTGCATATTCATTTGTTTTACTGAAAAAAATTATATGATCCGCAACAAACCATGAGTCAAATGACTAATTTGAAAACTGTGACATAATTATATAATTATTTTAATATCATTTGAATAAATTTATTTAAAGTTAATTCTATTATAAAATTTAAAAACAAATTAGGGCCATTTTCTTTTTTTAAAAAAGATAGGTGTGACTAGCCTAGAGAGAATGGTTGTGTGTCTGACCTAGAATTATAAAACCCAAGCGCACTTGGGCTTGGAAGGCCAAGTTCGTTTGCCTAGTTTTTTTTTCTTTTAAAAAAAATAGATGATATATCTTTTGCCCATATTTTTTTTAAAAAATAGCATGAACAATATGTCTTTCACATAGACAAATGATCCATCATTTACCTGTCACATTTTTCAATCATTAAAGGTGTTTCAAGTGATAAAAAAAAATTAAGGTACAAGTTTATGTACCCAAAGAATTAAGTTACAAGTTTATGAATTTTAACATTTTTTTTTTTTTACCAAAAACATAAAAACTATCATATGGACCTTTAATTCCTATTTCTATTCCTCTTTTTTTTTTTAAAAAAAAAGGTAGCTTTAATTTTAGCCACCTTTAAGAAAAGGGTAAGCTCTCTTCCTAACCATAAATTGGCTAAAATTGATGTACCATTTTTTTTAATTGAAAAACTAATATAAGGAAAAACTAGTAATTAAGGAAGGAAAACTAGTAATCAAGAGAAGGAGACTTAAACAACTGAAAAGGCGCAGCCAAACATGCAAAATAAAACTATTTCTTTTATATCATTTTTTTTATTTTTATTTTTGTCACTGTAAACCTTACAGGTCCTTGACTACTAGATGCTCCGAATGTGAAGCTGGATATCAAAAACTAATAACAGAGAAAGCATTGGAAGTGAGATAGATACCTAGAAAGGGAAAGAAGGAAAAATAATAGTGAAAAAACTAAAATAATTAATTAAGAAATAAAAAAACGAATAACTTTTTAGCATATTTAGTAAGTTTGCATTGTTATTAGTCTTAAATTTCTTTTATTTTACAATATAATTTATATATTTGATTTAATGTACATACTAAATTAACATCCTTGAACACCTTATACCGCAAAGAATATTTAGGCAAACTAAAAAGAGCAAATAAAAGGTAAATGTTAAGAAATAATATTAATTATATTTTAGAGTTTCATTTAACAATTTAACCTTTTAAATTATAATGATTTTTTAATATAATATTAAAATTTTAATGACTAAGTGCTTAAAAATTCAAATCCCAGTATTTTTATTTTTTAATAAAATCAAACACAAGATAGTAGTAATCTTATCTAAGTTTCAAGTTCAATTTTTTTTTTTTAATATTATGGACATATTTCTAAACGTGATTCACGGGTGAGTGGCTACTTCTAAAAGTCAAATTATAAGGAAGAGCCTGTTAACTCATGATTCATTGTCGACTGTACAATTATATATGAGTTATGAAATGCAAGTAGTAGAATTCGAATGAGTGATGTTGTTTTTTTCTAATTGACTTCTTATCATTGGATTATTATTAACTAAATTACAAGTTTGCAAGGATTTTTGCTTAATATGATTTTTTTATATAATAAATAATTTGTAATCTAGTTTTAAAGGTAACGAGAACACCTATAATTAGGTTAATATATATTCTAAAATAAAGGAATGGTTATATAAAATTAAACTAAATATAATCAGTAATGGTGAAGGCAATAAATAAATAGTTTCTAAAATTAGAGGGATTATTTAATTCAAAAAAAAACTAAAAAGACTAATTTTAGCTGAATTATTATATTTTTGCTTGAAGAAGATGACAAAAAAGAAGAAGGATGCAAGGCAATAACCAATCAAGAGTATCCACGATGACACAGACGACAACAAAGATGGAACCCCATGTAGAAGATCCTAACCATCTCTTTCCTCTGTCCTCCTTTGAAATTTCACTTTCTATTTATCCTATCTTTTTATTATTATACCTCTAAAAGAAAATGAAAAAGAAAAAAAAAAAAAGAGGATAAAAAATCCACATGCAAAGAGAGATGCCAATAAATAAATAAAATAAAGCTGCTTTATTACACAGTAATCACTGCTAGAAACGAGCTAGCTATATAGCTGCCAAGTAACAGCTACAACGCACAGTGCTGCCAAAAATAATGTCCGTCCCGTTCTCTTCTTCTTGATAATCTAACCCCATAAATTTTACTGCTAGACTACTAATCTCTCTCTCTGTCGTTATTTTTTGAGTTTGGGTTTGTCTGGAGAGAGAGAGAGCTATGGGAAGATCGCATTTCTACTCTACTTTTATAGCTCTGCTACTTTCTGTGGCTTGTACTTTTCAATTCCAAGCTCATGCTGCTCCTCCAGGTTTTTCTCTCTTGTCCTTAGTTTTGATATGTTTTACTTAGAGGGGTTTGGTTATTTTTCTTTGATTTTTTCCTCGTTTGTGATTTAGCTTATTTTTTTGGTATTTGGATGCTTAGCACCTTTGATTAAGCACTTGTCTTCTCTTCTCAAATGGACCACCACTGTGGCATCCTCAAAAACACCCCATTCAGGTTAATTTGAATTACCCTTTTGTGTTCTCTTCTTCTTGTTATTTCATGATCAAGCTTTATGATAATTTTTTCTGCGTGGTTTGCTTTTTTTCTGCAGATGGGAATGTTCTTCAGTTTGAGGATGGATACTTAGTTGAGACTGTTGTGGAAGGAAATGCAATGGGAGTGGTTCCTTACAAAATACGCGTTTCTGAGGATGGTGAACTGTATGCTGTCGATGAAGTTAATAGCAACGTTGTTAAAATCACTCCACCATTGTCACAATGTATGTATTTATGCTTGTTGCTTTCCTTTCTTTTGTTGCAGTTTATTGGTTTTAAGCTGTGTTTGAATGCTGTGAAAATGTTTCAAGACAGCCAATTTATTGTTGAGGTTATGTTTCTTTATAGTTTAGCCTTTCAGGGCCTGAAAAATAGTAGATAATTCATTCTGTTAAGCATAATTCAACCGTTTGCTGCAAACAACGTAAAACAGATGTATCGATGGGCCTGCTATTGTTGGCTTTCTCAAAAAGTAGAATGAGATAAAGAATTCTTTTAGGTGCATTTCCTATTTTAAGAGCAACTCAGTTTAAAATCCAACTCTGTGAGCCTATATGATGCCTTCTTTGCACTGAGTGAGGAAACAGCAATTCTATCCACAATAAATAAATGAAGGTTTGGATTTGAGCTATAGATTTGGTGGACTTTTTGTGTTTTGATCTGTAATTTTATTTCTTACAGATAGTAGGGCAAGATTGGTGGCTGGGTCATTTCAGGGTTACACAGGACATATTGACGGAAAACCAAATGAGGCTCGTTTTAATCATCCCAGAGGTCTAACCATGGATGATAAAGGGAACATATATGTCGCCGATACTTTGAATCTAGCCATTAGAAAGATTGGAGATGCAGGTATGAAGAGTTTGCACAAGATGTGAAGTTGTAAATATTAGTGTTTTTTATGAGAAAATGACTTAATTCAACTACATATACGGTGTGTTTGGCATTGCTTGCGTGGACAAATCTTGTATGGTAGCTTCCCCCAAACCATAGTATGGGATGTGGTCAGTTTTCCATCCACTCATACTGCACTGATAGCCAATCATTTTTGGGTTTCTAAATCATGTTTTGGGTTGAAAAGGCCTTTTATAGCACCCTAATTCTGTGCCATATATACTCATAAGGTGTATAGTTCTGTATGGAGTTACTGGCATGTGATCAATTTTGACAATCCTTGACTAGTTATAATGTAAAAGATGATGCACTAAGATTTGAAAAATCTTAATTGTTGAAAGTTGAACATTTGAGTGTATATGATGGAATAAAGATGTTAAGTTTGGAAATTATCTGCAGGTGTCACAACCATTGCTGGGGGGAAATCAAATGTTGCAGGTTTTAGAGATGGGCCCAGCGAAGATGCCAAATTCTCAAATGATTTTGATGTGGTGTATCTTCACTCTACCTGTTCTTTGTTAGTTGTCGATAGAGGAAATGCTGCTCTTCGGCAAATCTCGCTTAACCAAGAGGATTGTGATTATCAGTCCAGTTCATTTACTATGACAGGTATGATTCCATATTCTTTTTTATCACCTTTCTTTTAAAGATGGGGCAGTGATTAAGTCATGTTGCTGGTTTGTGGCATTAGATTGTTTAAACTTTATCTGGAATACAGTCCATTTCAACCAAGCCAAGAACTACACGTGGAACAGAATTTAAGTTTTGAATCTAACTTTACCAGCCTAGTCTCTAGTTTGACCTTGCCATGGATTAGTCATTGACAGAAAATGTGTAATATGGTAGTTGGCTGCAGGGGAGGTGTTTAGTTTATCATAGTGAAGAGATGTACACATCCAATCAATAGAGTGCACAAGGAAGACAGCAATAGAAAGCAACAGACTAGTGAGCAAAACAAGGTGTTGGGGTGTTCTCTTTGATTATCCATGCCTTTGCTGCCATTTGAATTTTTGTCTTCCATGATAAAATCTTTAGCTTTAGTGCAAAGATATACTCAAATTTTCACATAATTTGCGACTTCCTGCTGTAACACCACATAGGAAACAGAGAACCACTAAAACATAATGAGCTATGGAACCAAAATACCTATGGGTCAATCAACGCAATTCATGTGTATGCTGCCCTACTCTGGTACAGGATTTGGTTGCTTCATGCTGGTTGTAACTTTTTTTTATCATACCGTCAATGGTCCACCGGTCATTAACTCCTGTTGAAAGATTGTGCAATGCATGGTATTCGTTTAGTGAATGTCATTTAGTCTTTTTGGATACAAGTTCCCAAGCATGTGCTAATGATCCTAGAAATGTGAAAAAATGGATTGGTTCAGCAACCAAAAACATGATTGCATTTTGGTTTCAACATTGAATCTCCAAGTCTCATGCCCATTGTCCAAGGCCCCAAGCATATCTCCCATACCCAACCCAACCAAAAATTCTTTATTTTCTATTTTAGGCATTTATTTTTGTTGTAATGTTTCTTGAGGTCAATGGAATTAAACACTGTTTTACATCACTTGGATTTTGAATGCCATTTGGGACTATCCCTTACTGACTGATGTACTTCATGGATCTTTTGGAAGATGTGATTATGGTTGTTGGTGCCGTCTTGATTGGATATGCTACATGCATGCTTCAGCAGGGGTTTGGGTCTTCTTTCTTCTCAAGAATGGTATGATTTCTTATGATTTGTCTGATTTCCTCGAAATGGTTAATCTGGGATTCAAATACCTACTTGTTTCATCCTCACTAGCCTTACGAAGATATCATTTCTTTCCTTCAATTCAGTAACTATCTGTTTGGCATTCCATTAAGTAGCCAATTTAATTTTAAAAATAATTCTGACACGGAAGCAATCTTGAGGGAAGCTTGTATGCTGCTTGAGAATGTATGAGCATCTTTTTGGCTGTAGTTATCTGATTCTATCTGTTGTTGAACTGTAGATTAGAAGTGAATTTGGCTTTGTTTCCATTATCTGTAGCATTGATATAGTTTTAGAAGTTGTTTTGGTTTGGTTAGGGAAGGTTAGAACATATACTAGATTGTTACTCCAATGGAGATGCATGTTTTCAGTTGCATCATAATGTTTTTCCTTTTGGATTCTTCTTATCCTGTTCTCTAAATCCAATGTGTATAATGCAGAAACAATCTTCAGAGAGTGAATTTAAAAAGAAACCAAGTAAGGAAAAACCCATTCCTATTATGGAGAACATGAAAGAGGAGCCCAAGTGGCCATCTTTTGGACAGCTTTTGATTGATCTATCTAAGCTTGCTCTTGAAGCATTGGTTGGTATACTCCTCTGTTTTGTTCCTTCTTGGAACAGACCAGGTGAAGCCAGAACAGGCCTCACCCCTTTGAAAGATTCTCTAACACTGCCTGAAGATAAAGTTGAGCCTCCATCAGTTCAGAGGCAGAGTACTCCTGCTCCTGTATCTGAAAGTCGCCAGGGCCATACTCCAACTACAAGTGATAAATACTTGGAAGGGAAACCACCAAAGATCAAGTCTGCCAGTTTTAAGGATCCTTCTTTGTTAAGCAAGCATTGGTCTTCAAAACGACAAGAATATGCAGGATTCTATGGTTCAGGTGACGTTCCGTCTCATGGTGAAGCCAGAACAGGCCTCACCCCTTTGAAAGATTCTCTAACACTGCCTGAAGAGAAAGTAGAGCCTCCATCAGTTCCGAGGCAGAGTACTCCTGCTCCTGTATCTGAAAGTCGCCAGGGCCATACTCCAACTACAAGTGATAAATACTCGGAAGTGAAACCACCAAAGATCAAGTCTGCCAGTTTTAAGGATCCTTCTTTGTTAAGCAAGCATCGGTCTTCAAAACGACAAGAATATGCAGAATTCTATGGTTTAAGTGAGGTTCCGTCTCATGGCAGGTCAAAGAATCACAAAGAAAAATCAAGGCATCGCCAACGAGATAAAAGTGGTGAAGCAGTTTTCGGAGCAGTAGGGGCTGAGCCAAAACCTGCTGAGATGAAGCATGTGGACTACGAAAGTCCAAAATTTGAGCATTACAATATCAGAAACAAGTATGGGCCTGATAGCTCCTACCGATTTTGATAGACTACTACTCTCAGTATTATACTGCCTGTCAAATCCAGCTTAGCTTGTTTTTTTCTCCACCCTTTTTTGTACCCTTATGTCTGTTATTGAACTAATATCTAATTCAAGTTTAAACTTGTAAGCAAGGGTTTATCTGTCAGACACGTTCATAAAGGAGTTCATGATATTTCTTAAACTGGCTGCTGCAACACAATCCATCTGCAGAACGGGTGCAAGAACTGATGAGCATTCAGGAGTTGAGCTGCTGGTAGTCCAAAAGGGAATGATCATGCATTCTTGCTTTCTGGAAGCATATATTTGTTCAGAAGAAACTCTCCGTGCGAAGGTTGAGCGTCTTTGTAGACTCATTTTGCTTTCTTTATGTAGTCGGCCTTTTAAATCTACAAAACTTATTTAGTATATGCTTGTACTCTAGATTATTTTGAAGTATTGCATTTAGAGGGTGGGTTTAGTCTGGCATTGGCATCATGTAACAATTCATCATCATACAAGGATAAGTTTATGAACACCGAAGGTGTATTTATTGCCATTGATAATTTTTTTAAAAGTATTTTTTTACTTGAAAATATATTAAAATAATTTTTATTTATTTATGATATATAAACACAAAAAGAAATGGTCTTGAGATTCTGGTGGTTAGAGATGATTACTTTGTTTAGTTGGACTGCAAGATTTATGCACGGGAACAACTTTTTACACCATTTTTTTCCCTTGTCAATCCATTTCAATGAAGGTTAATCACCATAAAGAGAAAAAAAACTATATAGATTCTGAGGTTATTTTGTAGAAAATATCATTTGAGCTCTGTAAATCTCAGAATTATTGAAGTTTTATATGGTTGTTAACTTTAAAACCTGTGAAATTAGTCTAGGTATGTACAAATTAATCCGGTCATCTACTGTAATCTAAAAAAAAAAAAATCATTCGCAACATGTGATATGCTTCAGACTGATTAGGATTAGTTCCTTTGTGAGGGATAAGAGCTCGACTTATCTTGCATCACTGAAAGTGGATTCATTAAAAAAATAGCAACGACTGGAAAGTGGGATTGATAATTGGAATTTGGACGGTGACACAAAACAAGAAGATCGAAAGAGCTAGTGCTGATGTGATGTATATCAGCATTTCTCCCAGAGATTTTAGTGGAAATCAAGGAATTCACGTGATAAAGAAAAATCTATCAGCCCAGAACCCTTTTGCAGGGTTCGTCATTTCTAAGGTGGCACAGTGGCGGATACTTTCAAGTGTGCCATGATAGATAACTGTAAAACGCTGTTGGGTTTTCGCATCGAGCCATGCCGCAGGTCAAAATCTTCCCGGCTGCCATGTGAAGTGACCAGAAAATATCCACTAACGTCACTATTTTGACCACTTGGTATGTTTTTCTCATGCCTCCACTGTATCCATCTACTTCTTTCCAATGAAACGTGTAAAAGTTTGGCAATGCTATTCTGATTTAAAAAGTCAATAAAAATTATAGTTTTTAGAAAATTGATCCGGAAAAAGATTTTGATTATTAGGTATATCTACAAATCAATGGATGAGTCAATGACATGCATCAATTTCAACATAACTTCTAACCTCTGCACATTTAATTGATTCAAAAAACCAAAAAAATCTATTAATCAAACAAGATTTAATTGACTTATACTTGACACGGTCGAGTTTGATCAAATCATTCATTTTATTTAAAATCTTGTCGAATTAAATAAATGTTTTATCATTTTAAAATCTCGACCGATTTGATTAATAACCCAACTTGGGTTAAATTTTATTCTTAATATCCTGAATTAAATCATCATATCACGAATTCAAATATAAAAATCTATTACTAGTAGGTTTAGTGCAAGGTATCACTGTATTTTAGATTAGTTTAATTCTAATATAATACTTGAGATTTAGGTTTTAACTCGGTACATCGATTATTATAGGGTTGTACATCTGTAGCAGGATTAATGCTTGAACTTCCTTATACATATAACAACAATTCAACATACAAATGAAAACTCGGGCTATAAAGCGAAAAAAAATAGAAATTGGACAAGCGGCTAGGGCTAGCTGCTGGATCTAACCCTTTTCTATGTTTTTGTTTTTTTCTTTTGATTTGTTTTGCACTCAAAATACTATATTAATTCATTTACCTTTTGTTTTGATATAATTCTTAAATAATTTTATAAATTTTTATTTGATTTTTAATGTTTTTTCAATTATTATGTATATGATATTAAAATAATAATATTAATAATAAATTGTTCATGAAGATTTGATTCAAATATTTTTCTAAAAAATTAAATACATTTGATTTAGGTTTTTTTTTAAAAAAATTAAATAGATTTTAAACATGATTTATCACATTTACAATTCTCATAGGTTTTATCATATTTACAATTCTTTTAGCTTTTAATCACGTATAAAATATGAATATATTATTTTGATATTTTTAAACTTGCTTTAACAATTATATATATATATATATATATATATATATATATATATATATATATATATATATATATATATTAACAAAACATTAATTTCAATTAAAAACATTAAGATCACTAAAATAAACAAGAGATGAGTTAAAAAGAAAATTGATTTTAGACTTGAGAAATACTAATTATGTGCTTATTTAAAATGACTTATATTTTTAACCAAAAAAAACTATTATTTTATAATTAGTTTTAAAAAATTAAAAAACTAGATATCAAATATTTTAATATGCATCTTTATCTTAACTTTCTAACTCTATCCTTAGTTTAAATCAACAAATTTGTTATCATTTATTAACTCATGTAATTTTTTATTTAGTTTATTGAGCACACATATTAGCATTTTATTTTGCAATAAAAATTTATCTTGATGGGAATCTGTTTCTTCAAAATGACCATAAGGTATAATAATATTGTCAAAGAATTTCTTGAGACCTATATAAATTGTTTTTGTATTTAAAAAAGATTTAATCCTTCACAACATAGTACGAATATGCAAGTAATGAAATAATTTATAATAACATGTTTGAAACCAATCATTTACTATAATTAAATTTAATTATAGTATTTAATTTAAATTTAATTGATAAAATAATTGAATTCACATATTTTTAAAAATAAGATTCAATTTTTTTTTTCTATATTACCAATCATCACCTTTTATCTTTTTTCTTTAAAAATCTTGCAAAAAAACAAAGGTTGGTGGATAGATATTTGATAAAAAAACTAATTTTAACATTAAAGTTTTATTTTTTTGGAATTGTAAATAATATGAATTGATCTTTGATTTATTTTTATATACTTTTTAAATAATAAATTTTATTTAAAATTCAATTTTTTTTTTACCATCAAAATAATTTTACACATGAAATTTCATTAAAATATTAAATTTCATTAAATTTAGAGTGCTCGAAATATTCTTTAAAGAGTTCAGACAATTGTTGTCACTTGTCAGTGAAAATATCGTTAAAAATCAACCCGCCCTATAATGAAACTGAGAATTCCGAAAAAGCCCCTTACTCAACAGATTACCTACAGGCAGCAAACAAAGATCATGACAGCCAACCATCAGCTTCGCTCTTAACCCCCTTTCTCACTCTAAACATTATCTTATAATTAAGCAATCATCATCCACAATTAAGGTAACCCTCTTAATTAATTTCTGTCACATATCACCCTCATTATTACAAACCTCACCGGAATAACCGCACACAGCTCTCACCGGAAGCTGAATATAAATAAAATACCATCTCCCCACTCCCTCCCCTCAAAAAAAAAATATATATATATATATATATATATATATATATATATATATATATATATAAACCCCTCTGTTTCACACTCTAGAAACCAGCAGGGACCGAAGGGAACTTCATTTTGACTTGCATTTCAATGAAGCTTCTCTAAGAGCTCTCCCTCTCGAAAACAAAATTCTTTTATTGAAGTGATTTTTTGTGTTTAAAAAGCAAATACAGAATGGGATGTGCTGGATCCTCACAAGCCAAAGCAGACGGTAACCTCACTCTATCGTCTCTCTTTCTCTCACCCCCTCTAATTCTCTTTGTTTGTTTGGCAGCCGAGAAACCTCAAGGAAAAAAATTAATCAAGAATACATAATGTTTTGGATTTTTTTATTATATTAAAAAGAAAAGAAAAGGGCAGAAACTAATCGTAACTGATTTTGGACGTTATTTGTTGCATTAACAAGATTGTTAGTTTTCTGTTTTCTGTACTGTTATTACAATGCACTGGTGACTTCTGAAACCTGGATGATAGAGAGAGTGATTTGGTGACGGTGATTATAGTTTTTCAGATTTAATTACTACTTAAATGTGAGATTTCTCAATATCAGGATTTAATTTAGGTCGAAATGCTTCTCTTTGTGAATTTGAGATTTTCTCTATTGAAATTAAAAACAAATAATTTAATTTCTTTGCGAAACAGAAACAGAAAGTTGAAGATTTCATTCATTTTGGAACATATTCAAGAACTGAATGTTTGACTGAATGCCGTGGTTGCTTTCTTTTTCTTGTAAAGAGTTTTAATACGGATTTGTAAATTGATAAAATCCAATGAATCGGAATGAGTATAATTTGTTATCGGTGCTAGACCTCTGTGTGATTTTGAAGGGCTATGGATGATTGGTTCAGTCTTTTCGTGTTATCTATTAAGCCTGCTATCATGCAAGAGGTTTGAGACCAATCAGTGATTTGAGCGGCATTTAAACTAGCTGCAAATTACAGTTATAGGCGAGTTTATTATTTTCCGGATTTAGGACTTGAGGTGATCGAATTACCAAACAGATGTACTAGTAGTATATCAACTGAAAATATGTTGTACATGTGATTGCCGCTTCGATTCCAGCTTAGCTTCCATTTATGCAAGTATTGAAAAGCTTTAATTACTGTAATTTCGTTAAAATATGCTTGTTTTTTAATGAGGTCTAATTAGTATGTTTGGTAAGTATGTTCTGTAGGCACGTGTTATAGCTGGAATAGTGAAATCTTCAATTCACGAGTTTCTATGCACCGCTGTTTAACGGATTTCTGGAAATTTCCGCAGTGGTCTCAAGCTTCTTTTGGTCACCATATTTATGTAATCTAAACATAAGAGTATTTGCTAAGCTGACCTTTTAAGTTCATGTCTGTGAGTGAGAGAGATCGTATGTTTCCATGTATGTGTTTATTTGTCTGTATACTCTTAAGTGGGCTTATAATTTGTATGTTTATTTTGTTTTTCTAGGCTATCCTTTTTATTGAAAATGCAGGATTAGATAGACAATTAAGGAGAGGAGGAGAATTGAATCTTATCTCTAGAATATTTCCTTGCCATCTGCTTTTTTACATTGCCACTTTTATGTAAAATAATGAACCCAGAGCACTCAAATTTAACCGGCAATCCTATGTAAAGCACCTTTTCTTTTCCTTATATATATATATATATTTCAGTGTACTTTGTGGTATGATTTGTCATATGCATAATAGTCATAACATGCCTTTTTCTATCTCTTCCTTGATTCCATTAATAAGGGATGACTGTTAGGTAACAGTAGCCATGAAAGAGAAATATTTGAATGCCTATCAGTTTATTAGGTATTCTTTATATAATCATGGTAATTAACAGAGGCGAATGTCATATTTGTGATTATGACAGGGAATGCGAAGAAAATCCGGAAGCCAAAACCTTGGAAGCATCCTCAGCCTATTACAAAGTCTCAGCTTTTACAGATGCGCGAGGAGTTTTGGGATACTTCGCCTCACTATGGTGGAAGGAAAGGTACCTTTTCTGGAATGTCATACCACTTGTGGTTCTTCACTAGGATTTTTCATAGAAATTAACCTTGGGTTGAGTAATATATTATTTTTTATAATGATTGAATTTGCCATAGGAATGAGAAGAAGATAATAATTGATCTTTTGTTGAATAGGTGAAATCTCTGTCCTTTTTTTCCCAACTAAAAAAAATAAAATAAAAATCCAGAACATTGAAATACAGAATAAAAGTAAGAAACCTTGAGAGCAATTACATTGAGAAGTGCAGGTCTAAGTTATTGGAAACCATATAGCGGGAGTTTTGGGAAGAACCTCAGAAATTGCCACCACAATACACTGATTGGACTGTGTGATACATATTTGTTCATCAATAACAGTCGCTGAATGTTTAGGAATGAACATAAAGAAAACAATTGCAAACTATTCTTAATTGCTTTGCTACATAAAATATTCAAGCTGAAGGGATGTTTGATTTGGATTCCCCTATCAGTTATTAGTTATTACCCATGAATTGTCTGTCATGTCTCTAATCAAGCAATCAGCGTGCGTAATTCGAGCACATAATTATTTTTAAAACATTAATCTGCTGACTGAACTTTAAGTTTTGACCTGTAATGAGGTAGGGTATCATTATGCCGCAGTATCCATGAAGATTTTGAAAGGACTATTCTTGACAGTTCATTTATAGATTTACAATTAGTAGGCTCCTTTCTGTTGATGTACAAGGAATATTGGAATATTTTAGAATCTACTTCAGAGTGGAGATGTGCTTTGTAATTTTAAGGTTCCACTTTCCTTGACGACAGTTTGGCCATTGGCATTGCTGGTGTGGTGCTTTGTAGATTAGGTTTCTACTTTCCTTAATACTGTTTTTGCCATTGCCATTGCACAAGATCTATTTCTTCTCTCATATAATAATTTACTTGCTACTTAAGAATCTTAACGCAGCTTGCAAAGCCTACCACATATGCTTCTATTATCCGGTCTATATTTAGGATACGTTCAATTGAGTAGAAATTATCTCTAGCATTGACAAAAGAAACGAAAAATAAAAAGGAAGCAAGCGATAGGATGGTTTTGGAATAATGGATGGAACTAGTAAAAGAATTTGAAATGACAATTCCTAGGATTTTTATTTAGTGCCAACTGTGCCTTGAGGATCAAGTAAAAGTTGTAATTGGACCTGAATATGCTATAGGCTGTACAGGTTACCCCAAAAAAATTACTGTAGGCAACTTTGACTGGAGCCACTGCAGACTTGTGTCTCTATATCAGACAGTAGTCATACTGATACAGTACATGTGATGATATCAAACCACATGCCGACCTAGCTTGTCACATTCCAAGGCTTTATCATAACATCATTAACTATTACTGAATCAGCATTTTTATCATTTCAGTGGTCAGTGAGTTTTTTTTAATTTTTTTTTTATGTTATAGAAATTGGGGTTTAGAGGGGAGGTTACCGCATATGAAGATTAAATTTATCACTTCAGTGATTAGTAGCTGTGTTTACTTTCCACAGTTGATAAAAAAAGGGATAGAAGAGAAGTTATCAAATATGAAGATCAGATGTTCATTATGCTGTCTCACCATCTATCTAGTCTTGCTAAAAGTTGTTATGAATGAAGATGAAAGGTTTGAATTTTCTAGGACAAAAGATAAGATCCGGTTGACTTCACATTATAAAAAATTGTTTATAATATGCTTTCCAATCATTTATTGTATCTGATTCTGAGATATAGATTCCAATTTTCTGGATGCCAGAGATTTGGGATGCTCTTCAAGCTGCTGCCGAAGCTGAATTATCCCTTGCACAAGCAATTGTGGACAGTGCTGGTGTCATCATTCAAAATGCCGATTTGACAGTATGCTATGATGAAAGAGGTGCTTAATCCGTCAATTCCTTATTGCGTAACCTTTTGTGTTCAACACCAAATCTCTCTAAAAAAGTGGTGATTTTTTTGTTTGCAAAAAACAGAATTTACGGACTTCTTTCATTTCCACAATAAGAGTATCCTAAATTTTTCTTATGCTGCTAAAGTATTTTATATTGGTCTTTCCATGTATGTGATACAAATTTGATATATTTCTTACTTTGATGTTGTATTCAAAATGTTCCCGCAGGTGCAAAGTATGAACTACCCAAGTACGTTTTGAGTGAGCCAACCAATTTGATCCGAGAAACTTAAAACAGAGAACAGAGATCAATTAGCACTATGTGTGCACGGATTGGATGTAAATCATGTAAATTATCTCGTAAAATGCCTTTCAAAAAGTTGGGTCATTTTATTTCTTTACATTTGCCACTAGATTTTCCTGCTGTGCTGTAAGTTATTGTCGTTAACTGACAACAGCATAACAATTGTTTGTGTTTAGTGAAAAGATGTGTTTTTTTCACAAAACCTTAATAGCCAGAGGTTGGTTGCTGGGCTACTGGGCGGTGTTGTTTGGTGCTTGACCATATTATTGAGTTGAAATTTATTATATGATGATGAGTTCTCTCAGAAATGGGGCTTTAAGGAGTTTTGATTGGTTTATGGATTTTATAGTTTTTCAAACTAGAATAACTTTGGAAATCGTATCAAAATGATTTTTCTTTTTAGATTCTCTTTATTTTTTATTTCAGAATATTGAAAAGTATTAAAAAATATCAATAGCTTTTCAAGGAAAATGCATTTTAAACACTTAGTTTACTGCATTTAGGAGCAGAACATCATGAATTATACATGCTATTGGATTTTCAGGCATGGAGTGGAAGCTAAAGAACTTGATTACTTTTTGCAAGAAAAAGAGATCATGGGTGTAATTTTGGCAAACCGGAAAGGTAAGCTTCAGTTTCTACTGTTGAGTGCTTTTCTTTTCTTCTATTACTTCACCATTGTTGCGCGTTGGAAATGCTAAACGAGTGGGGATGTGCGAGCGCCTTTCCTTGATGCAGACAGGTATCTTTGGTCAATCTTTCTTTGTACGGTTTTAGGGGCTTAAGTGTTTGTTAAAATTGCCTTTGCATACGGTTCTAATTGCCATTCGAGCTTCTCATTATGCTGTAATAATTATAACTGAATATTTGGCAGAAGAGATTTCACGCGAGCAATTAGTAATGATAAACATGTATTGATTTCACACAACACAAGGTTTAGCATATCGATTGCCTCAAGGCCGTAATCCTCCTTTCACAAGGCCAAAAGGATAATGCAAAAAGAAAACCACAAAAGAGGGAAGAGGGGGCAAAAGGACGAAAATAAAAGAAGGTTATCAGATGACGTATTCATATTTAGTTGGTTTGCTCAAACCCTCTTGAAGAATGATAGGATGTTGCCTTGTTTAGGGTCCTTGTTCCCTCCCTTCTTGTTCCCTGCTTTGCTTCCTGGATTAGACGGAGCACCGTTTCCTGCTGCTGGAGACTTCTTAGTCAGAGGTGCCCTGAATGTACGAGACAAGATTAATAGTGCAGTTACCAGGTACACGCTAAAGTTTCATCACCAAATCCTAAATGGCAATTGACAACAAGAATCAACTAGGCAAAGCATACACCGAATACATGCAAGTGAAATTATAATGTAATAGTTTTGACCTGTTGTTAACAGTATTTGTAACTGCATTATTTTCTGCTTTCTTTTTCGAATCCTGTGGCTCAACTTTCTTAGTTTCTGTCTCCTCCCCTTCCCAGACTACCTCAGTTACTGCAGCAGAGAGAGACATATATTAACAAAAAAGGAAAACAAGAAATTAGGTTTTGTGGAACATTTCAAAACTAGAGAAGAATCCAAGGAATTTAAAAGAAAAGGAAAACAAAAACAAAGAAGAAATAAGCAAAATACAAAGATTTAACGGGTAGGATATAGAGCTTTTAAGCAAAAAACAAAAAATCCAAGTCATCATATTTCTTGGAGGATTTTCTGGAATTTGAGAAGGATGAGCAAGGGAGTACCTTCTCTTCCACGCTCATCAATTTGTGTCTTTAGCACTTTTCTCCTTTTGGGGGAGTTTGGAGCAGCACCAGCAGCCGTATCCTTCTGAGCATCACAGAAGGTGAAGTCACTCTGGATCTTCTCCAAAGAGGAAGTTTTAGAGTCAATGCCTTTTCCAACTGAAGAATCATCTCTCAACAACTGATTAGGTGCTCCTTCAGTTGATTTCTCTACCTTGATCACTGGTTTATCTTCTGCTTGCTTCTTGAAGTGGGGCTTCTCCAAAACCAAGGCTGTACTGCTTTGGCCCTTTGGAAGTTCTGGTGATGCTAGATTGACTGCATCTTCAAACTCATCATCGGAATAATCTAAAACTACCCTCCTTTTTCTACTGTTATCCCCATTAGAAGTTCGCTTAAAATTCACACCCTGAGCCTCATCATCACTGCTCCCAATTTCAATTTCTTCACAAGCAGAAATTTGAGCTTCTGCACTCACTAATAACATGTAATAAACCAATTCAGAAATTGAAAAGGAAACAGCAGATAAGAATTAAATCCCAGGTGTAGAATAGGAGCTTGTCTTGCAGAAGTCACATCAGAAAATCCTACATCCTAGTTAAGCAGACAATTTCCTTGTTGTATGGCAACCAAATAAAAACCTACCAGTAGGATTTGGAATGTGCTTATCATTATCAGCTTGTGCACTAGATGGCTTTGACTTGGCAGATGCACGACCCCACAAATTTGCCAACAAACCTCCATTTCCAGAAGAGGTTTTATCACTCTGGCCTTTCTTCTTATTGGCAGGCAAGAGAGAGACCTTTTCTTCATCCACAGTCTGCTTGGTAGCCAGATCATGAACTCCTGTTCCATTCCTTTCACTTTTGACACTGTTCACCAGATTGGGAGATGGAGGACCAACCTTTGGGCTTTGCTGAACTGTGGTTTGCTTAGATGGTGGAGCTGTAATAGTTTGACACACTTGAATTACTGGGATTTCCATACTTTTGATTGCAGCAGGTCCATTAGCATTGTACTTAACAGAGGAATTAAGAATCCCACAAAATCTGCAGAAGAAAAATTCAAGCACCAAGGAAAATAAGCTAATTTCTGCCGCAATTCATGAAAAGGGAGAGAGAGGGAAACCCTCAATCTGGAGCCATCTAAGGCTTGAAATATCTCATCTCATTACCCCCAACCAATTCCCACCCCCAATAAGAACACATTTGTGTGTGCTAATTACATTAAAAAATGAGTTCAAAGTGCATCATCAACAAACTTGACATAACCAGTCAACTCTCTTCTAGAACAGTTTAGTACTAATAGGTTTGTTGCACGAGGCAGGTCAGCAGTCAGAAAATTATTGAGGACCATCGGTTCAGGCTTTCATTGTCTGAATATTTGCAAAGTAATAAGCTGTTACTACGACAGCTGCATTATTGTAAAGGCTGCATATGAATTTCATAAATGAAATAATAATCATATCTTGCAATTCCATGATCTACACAAGTCAAGTTCTTGTAAGATACTGGAACTGATTGCAGACTACAAGTGCATCATACCTGTTATCTCTTAAGCAATTATCAACTGTGAAGGATAGCTTGTAGAGCTTTTCTGCCTGAACAAATTCGGCATTCCAAAGTGCAGCTGGATCTTTTGGGATGCAAGCTTGAACACTATATACCTGAACTGAGCAATTGCCATTGAATTCTTGTTTAGCTTCTGCAAGAAAAAAAATCGAAAAAGGAAATCTCAGCATATCGCTGTATCCTTGTCTCAGGCACAACACTCAAGTATGGATGATACTAACAAACCACGAAATAATGCATGAAATTTATGTACCAGCAACGGGTGCAACAGCATCAATCCAGAATCAAGTAGCCAAGGTATTGAAATAGACAAAAACAACTTTCATCACACATATTCATGTGAATGCATAATATGCTTGTTGCACTTCTATAATTCTTTGTTCTAATCAATAGAATTCAAAGAATTCCAACTACATTTCCATGGCCAATTCGAAGGAAAGAAATTCTAACTGCTAAACTCTCTTCCAGGAAGAGGGATCATAGATGAGCCAAGGGGGAAAAAAAAAAGCTAAGTGAAAAATGCTTAAATTGCTTAGGCGAAAGCACAAACCTATGGTTATGGCATACTAACAAGTCACCTAATGATTCTTCCAGGACACATTATTGCAAACCTAAGAGCAGCAGCTAGCAATGCCACCCTAAAACCCATCTATTATAATGGGATAGATGGAAATCCTTGCGATTTCGAGTATCTCTCGTTTCTAACCAACAATAACTACAATGATGTTAGCACCATTCAAAGACCTGACCTTCAAGTTTGGGACCGGAAACAAGCCTTATATGGTAACTTGAAGGGTTGTTCTTTAACCAACCGGATAGAGTGTATACTACTTCGAATCCACTTCCGCGTGTGTTAACAAATTCTTGAAGCAACCTTAAGGAAGCAACACCAACCATTTGTTAATTGAATGCACAAACCAGGAAAATAAAAATAAAAATCACAAATTTCAGAGAGGAAAATTACCTTTTTGCAGCATTCGATGAAACCAAGAAATTTCGACTCAACCACTTGTATGAAACCTGAAACCAAGTGATTAAATAATTAATTAACTTTCTAGATTTACTAAAACCGACCCAAGATTACAACAACAAAACCCAGTAAAACTAAGGGGATTGAAGAGGAGTAGAAGTACCACTTGGAGTTTATCAGAGACAAGAACTTCAATTTCATCGAGAATGCCTAGGGTTTCCATTTGGGACATAATTTCTTTGGGTTTTGGGCTCAAAGAGGAATTAGAGATGGAAGAAATTGTGCAGGTGGTTGTGCGGGTGGGTGTGCTGGTGGATGAAGAGAAAGAAATTACCCACTCCATCAATCAAGGACAAAATGAGAGGGTTTGATTTTCCCTCTACAAAGACACTGGTTTTCCCGCCATGTTGTTTTTGGGGTCTGCGTTCTTTTTTTCAAGGGTGGAATAGCAATGCAGGCAGGTGACATATATCACCTGTGTTTTCCATGGATCCATAATCTGGGCCAAGGGTGCATCAGCTAGGCCCATAATTTAACAGGAAGAAAATGGATTGAATTATAGTGCTTGTACTTGGAAATAAAAGGGAAGATTATTATCCTAGAGAGTATTGAATATGTGGATAAGGGGGTGGATGTGGAGATAAAAGAGACCTTTAGAAGGTAAGGATAACGTTATGGAGGATGGATATTTTACATAAAAGAGAGATGACTGTGCTGCCTTCGTCATCCAAAAAAACTCGTCTGCTCTTAAAACTAATTTAGATGAGGATTGATTATACACCATTCTTTTATGTACAACTAAAGAGAAAGTATATAATTTGATCATTAATGATGATAATTACAAGAGTATGATATTAATAGAAATTATAAAAAAAATTGCAGCTCAAGATAGAAAAACAACAAAGACCCTACATGCTAAAATAATTGAATCGAGATAATAAGATAATAGTAAATAAATGCTATTTTATTTTATTTTTTATAGATAAAAAATATTTTGATAGTATTTAGAGCGTGTTTGGCAGTGTGGTTGCGAGTGCTTTTCAAATAACTTTTCGTCCCGAAATGCATGCTAATGATGTTTTTTTATTTTTTAAAAATTATTTTTGACATCAGCACATCAAAACGATCCAAAAAGTATAAACCGCACTTAATTTTAGTAAAAAAAAATTTAAATTTTGACGAAACGTAGGTAGAAACGCAATACCAAACGTTCCTTTAATGTGATGTGATGTGCTGTGCTATGTATAAATATTTTTCCATAGTAATATGACTTGAATATCTTGTATGACAAGCAATGTAATATATATACCACAGAATCAAGAAAAAGCTTATGATATTAATGCTTAGTAAAGAGGGGATTGTTATGATAACCGTAAAAATATATATTATTTTTATCTTAGTTTCTGAAGAAGAAAAAGAATTAGAGTGTGAAGAATCAAAGTGGTACAGAAAGAAATCAGTTTGGAGTAATGAAAAAAGATTTTTTAAAAAATTATTTTTCTTAGCTATTGCTATTTTCTATTTAGTTTAAAAATATTATGGGATTTTTATTTTTTTTTTCTATTTAGTTTAGTAAATCCAATATTGAGATTAATAATTTTATTTTTTCTTTTTAGTTTAGGAATCCCTAAAATAAGTCTATAATTAAGACTCTTGTTTTTTTTTTTTTTTTAAGATAGATCTAGAATGAATTGAGTATAAATAAAATTGTTTAGCTTATTTTTCAGTAAAATATATCAAATTTTATTGTAGAAAATAAAACTAGAAATTAGGTTTGTTGGTATGTTGAACTTATTTAGTCAAGCTCGGTCTTTCATGTTGCTGTCTTTTTTGTTTTTTATGCTTCCGTGTGCATCACATAAATAAATACACACAAATATATAGGACCCACACGTATAGCGTAGTCCAAACAACTAATTCATGTGAGATGTACTTTTATTTTCTTGTTGAGCAAATTGCATGATTACATAGGAAGGAATTGGTTGTTGTATTTTTTCTTTGTTTTTATCTTTAAAAAATATTTTTAAAAAAATTTAAATTTTTTTATTTTTTTACTTTAAATTAATTTTTTAGTGTTTTTAGATTATTTTAATGCGATGATATCAAAAATAATTTAAAAAAAAATAAAAAAACATCATTTCGATACTTTTATAAGTAAAAAACATTTGAAAAACAACCACGTTATGTTGTATATTGTATGTTGGAGCAATTTTTTTAAAACATAAAAAAAATGTCTAAATAACAAGAAATTTTTGGTTGGCAATGGGTAAATCTTGAAATTTTAAACTTGATTTTTTATGTCGCTTGAATTTTAAATTAAAATGTTTAGAAGTTTTTTTATGTGATATAATTGACTTGATGAAATTCAAAAAAAATCCGAATGATAAAAAAAAAATGTTATTTAACTTTAAGAAAAAAATAAAAATGATATTTTTTTAAAAAAATATGGAGATAGTGACATTTTGATTCAATCCGAGATTCGTAACTTAACCTATCAAACCCATAATTGGGTCATGAGCTACAATGAGTTTAAAATAATTTAAAATTATTTTTTATTTAATTATATAATGACAAAAATAATCACACATAAAATCAAACTCCAACTTAATGTCGGGACGTTTGTTTGAGACCTCAATAACCCTATAAAAAATAAATTAAAATAAATTATTAAACCTAATTTGCAATCAATTTAAGTTAACTTATCAAATCAACGACTCGGGTCATGAAATTCAATGAGTTTAATATTTTTTTAAAGTCTTTTTATTTAATTATAGGATGAAATAATAGATACTCATAAAACCAAACACTAGTCTAATGTTGTGATGTTTGTTTAAGATCGCGATAACCTCGTAAAAAATAATTACAAATAAATTATGAAGCTCAATTAGCAATTAACCCAAGTTAATCTACCAAACTCGCAATCCAAATCATATACCTTTTTTCTTTGTTTTCATTTTTATTTTATTTTCTTTGATGTTTTAATTTTTAATTATTTATTATTTTCTCAAAATAAAATTTTTTCAATAATTAATAGTTTTGTTATGATATTTCTATAAATCATTAACTAAAATTAAACACCTTTCTAGCATTTTTGTTGATTATCATTGACTCTTTTAGTTTGATTTTAAAAAAATAAATAATTATTTCCGTACATTTTATTTTTTATTAATCAAGATCAAACATATTATATTTAAACTTAAATATAAAATACATATACGGTGTTAAATACTATAAAATACGTATTAAATTAAAAATTTTCACAATTAATATTGAATTTATTTTTATTTTGTTCCCTTTAATTTTTAAATTAAATGAATTACTAAAATATATTTTATAGAATTATTTGCAACAAAGAGTAAGTGTATTCCGAGTTATATCTAGAAGACAACTATCATAGCGATAAATTTTGTGCTCAAAATTCCAGCCCCCATGCTGTAGTCTAGTCTTACTAGATTCAGTCTTTTCTCACTTGCAAGTAAATGAAATCACCACAAACAAAGCAAGTAAATTCTTTTCCAACTTTTTATTAACTATTAATAAAGGAATATATATAAATTCGTGTGTTTAATATATACAAAACTTACTTGCAGCCTATTTATAGAGCTATTACTCCCCCCCCAGCAGTTTGCACCAGTTCTTTCCCTGAAACCCAGCAGATTCATCAAAATTAGGTAATTATGTTCTTATGGTTCAAGAAAACACATTTGTTCGGCGTTATAGCTATTTGTGCTGGTGGTTCTCACGATGTCTTTGATGGGGCATCATTTTGCACCTTCATGAAAGCTCGGTCAACTACTGCTTGTTTTACATCACAAGCAGCATATCCCAGTTTTATTGCTCCATTTCTCTTAGCCCGCTATGTTCAGAAAAGGAAAGTGTGCTTGGAGAAGATTTGTATTTGATGCATTGGCGATAAGACAGCTCAAGGCAGAAGCAAGTAGATCCCTGTTTGTCCAGTCCCCAACTTCAATTGAGGTTCTAGCAATTATCTGGAGATGTGTCATAGTTGCTTCAAGAACAGGAAATGACTCAAAAAGCCGACCTTCGCCTGAACATAATATTGGAAATCTTGTTTGGAAAGAACCTGTGCAATGCAAAGCTAGTGACCAAATAGAATTAGATGCCTTAGCGAGCTATCTAAGCGAAGCCTAGGGCAAAATTGACAGCCAATTCATGGCAGAAATACATGGCGATGAAGGGTTTTTTTTCAAGGTTATCCAGCATCTGAAAGAAACGAAAGAAGTTTTCTGATGAGAATTGTGATTGTATCACAACTAGCAGTTTGTATAAATAAAACGTGCTGATATGAAGCTGATTTCGGCTGGGGTAAGCTATTTGGATGGGCACCAAGGCATTCAACACACATGATTCAGTGTATTTGAACTACATTGGTTTGATGGAAACAAGAATGGGAAATGGAATTGAAGCATGGGTAGATTGGATAAACAAGACATCATAGTATTTTGATGTAATATGCAGGTTCTTGACATCATAGTCAAACAGGGTCACCAGCGAAGTTATGAGTTATGACTAGGTTGCCGTAATACATATTAATTGGCAGTGGCGTAATGTAAATACTGAAAGCATTTGCGAACACAAACCATCATGTCTTGAATTATTAACAAATGCACTTAGTTCAGTTCGATCTTAAGCTTTACATTGTTGACAATGATACAATTTATGTGTTCAGACTTCAGTGCTGAGTCTTAAATATTTATAACTTCACACGTCCATGACAATTACCATGCACAGCACACCTCGTATTGTTTGGTGTTTCTGGTTCTGCGAAGATGTAAACTTCATCATATCCCTTCCTACAGTAGGATATATGAAGAAACGCAAATCAGTAAATGCAAGTGCCAACCTTGGTAACAATAAATTTGTGTGCCAAACTTGGTTCTCGGAGTCAATTCACTTACCCAGCTTTCCCACAAAATGTGGGACTGTAATTGTAAATTAAATTGTCAAGTACCTTCCGAGCAGGTGGCCTGTTCAAGGACTTTCTAGCTTCACTGCAGCACAAAACAAACATTGAAATCAGTTTTTTTTTTGTTCATCTCATTACTCTGCTGTGAACAACAAAGCACCATAGATAAATGAAAAGGTTCACGAAGCAGGAAGCAGGCAATACGACTTTAATTTCCTTCGTTTGGACTTCTGACAGGGTTCTCAGAAAATAAACGCAGCAGAACACAAAAGTTTCAATATCAATATTGATAAGAGTAATATAGAATGAATTTAAGCAAGATTATTAGTTAAAATGTCAAAATGTTAAAAATACAGTGTTTATGATTTTCAAATGCTACTGGTTGTATTCGATACAACCACTGTAAACAACTTCAAATATATCTAAGCTTGCGTGTATCATTTGATCATTCTGGTACTTTCTGTGTTTTGAAAGGTCTGAACATGAACTATGCCTTCATATTTTCTGCAACAAAATTTCCATGAATACTAAGTTTACAACAGAAAGAATTAACCAGCCTTCTTAAACTAGTTCTAACATGCATGTGAATGCGTAGATGATTTATTGAGCCTGTTTAAAATATGCAAAACCTCAGTTCAGAATGTCCATGGCTGAAATTACATCCTCAGCACATCTCATACAAAAAGCTTGCAGCATAAGCTAATAACTTTTCAGCACAACAAAATCCTCACCTAACAAAGAAGTTGGCAACATGTTGGGTCACTTGAATGGCATCCTCTGAGTGTGGAATCATTGATAACCCCCATTCAAAAGCATTTTTCTGAAATGCATTTGGATTTCAGTCACCAGTAATCCTACTACCATAAGCAATTGTATATTTACAATAACAGTAAACAAATTTTGAAAAACAAAGGAGAATTGAAACTTGTGCACCATACCATGAGGATCGATTGCTCAATTATGTTTAGAAATTAAGCTGAGCTATAAAAATATTATGATGTTATTTTATCCCCTGCCACCTCCCACTGCTCCTTTTGCTATGGTAATGCTAAAAAAATAATTGCCTACATTGTTTGGACATTAAAGCCACTTAAATATTTTTATACTAAATACCCAAATTGATCTATGTAAAAGTACCAGACGCAGCTTAAACACATACACGCAAGAGTTTCTTATATGATGACTAGGTTTGCATGTATTTTACATAAAGAAGAGTAGGAGTGCAATACATGGAGTGAAAATTGACAAAAATTTCTCCTGTAACTACATAGCACAAACAGCTGCATCCATTATCCCACGCTATTTTTTTTTAGGGTATACAGGACTTGTCATCCTTCCTGAATTTCCTGATTATCTAAATCCATATTTTATACTTCAAGTATGGAATTTGCCCATCCAAAGATGTATCTCCACAGAAAAACACAATGGCTTTAATGCAAAGCACTTGACAGCAATACCTCGGGATGCCATTGGAAGGCAGTCACAGGATAGTTGCGTGCTTGTACAGTGGAGACATAAACCTAAAATAGATGTTGGGAAAAGAATTAGAATTCTTCAAGTGTATAGAAAACTACTTCACAAAATTATTGCATCCATTACCTGGTTATCTTCGTCTGCACTATTAGTCAGGATCTCAAAGAAACTAGATAGATGTTCATTTCCCTGAAACCGTTGTGGTGAGATGCCATACTGTTGCATTGGAAGATCAGATAAGTTAGACAAAAAGGGGAAAGCAGCCTTTCTGGTCATTGGATTAGTATTCTAATTTGAAAATAAAAGTAGAATATTAAAGATTAAGACGGCATTGATGCAACAATCATGTTCAAGGGCAGGTGGCAAAACTTAGAATTTGGGAGAAGTAAACATTCAAGTATCATCTCCCCAATCCTGTCTAAATTATGGAAATGCAAAACATAAATATTTCCCAAGAAAGTGGAAACTCCAGATCATACTCTCCTGACGACGGCATCATCGTTCCGTCTTCCACTCGAGTGATACTCATCAGCCAGTATATTTTAGTTTACTTTTGAGGGACGGTTCTTCAGTATAAGAGTATTAAAATATGGCCAGATATGGAGGAAAGTCTAATTTATATTTTCCTTTTTGGCTTCAAATTTAATGAATATCAAGATATTCCTAGATCTCCAATCACGAGGAAATGGATAGGTAATGCTGGTTTATAAGACAGAACACTGCACCAAAATAATTTTTTTTAAAATATAGTCCTTTTTAAAGTGTAAAATGTCATATATTACAGAAATCTAAACAAAGAAAGAAACAAGAAACAGAGCATTATGTGTCTCTATTTGACCATGCAACCAAAGTCCAAAGGTACTACCAGTTTTGTGAACTCACATGATGGTTTTGCATGACTAGGCAATCTGTACTCAACTTTTTAAGCAAAACTGGAGGAAATCTGCAAAGGAATATTGATGTTAACTAGCAGTTTTTTGCTTGGTACAACTAAAAGTATCATTTTGCCAATATTGAATAATTATAGAACTTCTATAAGAGAAACCATTCACAATAAATGCCAAAGTAGCTAGGCAAAACAGTTCCTGACATGATAACAAAAGACCTCCATTTATCCCTTGCGGATTGCATAATGCCACATATCATGCTTCGCAGTGTGCAAACTGGATAATACAATTTGACACTACATCATCTTGTAAGTATTCACTTATTCAGCACACATCCATATTGGATATTAGGTAACTATATCAAATTAGGACATTTTCTCCATGCCAGTAACCAAGTCACACAAAAATAAAGGGTAAGCATTTGGCATGTCAAAGTCAAAGAATTTGAAAAAATCTTTCGTTCAGTTATTGACAGAAAAGTTAATTGGTATTTACACTGTTTACAAATTCATTAATATCCTTTTGTGGCTCTATAAAGAAACTAAAAACTTGGTAAGAAAATAAAATTACATGCATCATGTTTGATAAATGCAAAAAATTGAGAATGTTTATACAAACTGGTATAAGAGAAATGCTTGAATTTTACCAAAGCTAACGAGATTGGGGGGGGGGGGGGGGGGGGTCACAGCGTGTATACCTCTGAAACACAGTTCCTTCGATACTTATGTTTTCCATAAATTGAAGAGTAGAAGCCTGATCAGTTGCATTATATGTTTCCAGAATTTGATTGTCCTATTTTCAAGGAAAAATAAAAGTCATGCTCATAACATTTCTCAAGTGGGACTTGTAAGAATTTCCACTAACAAGAGTGCACTAATATTTGAAACAACTACTCAGACATTTTGACATTGATGGATGATAAAGTAAACAAAACAATTACTCAAGACATTTTTCTGGAAATAACTTTACCACCAACATCATCATTGCACTGTAAGGCCATATTTAATTTAATTATACATCTCACAGAAAAACAAAACCTAAAGTTTTACCTCCTCTCTGCATACAATCAGGTTAAGCAGCAATAGAAAACAACAGAAATAACCACCTAGAACAAGAACAATAACATTAGGAATAAAGTTTGAGACAAGTAGCTTGGCAACGCAAAACAAATACCAATTGCTGTAGAAAGGGTAACAGACTCGACAGATAGAAAAGGGGTAGAAAACCTAGAATCACCAAGCTAAATCCCAGATATCCACCAGGGCTTCCTCGAATCCAAGGGAGAAAGCGGAATCCACAGTGAAACACTGAAGGAAATCCACCGCTGTAAATTGAAACTGAAACTCTCAATTTATTGTCACTATGGCAAAAGATATACATAATGTGTGTACTTACAGGCACACCAAAAGTCCTGAAGAGTCCTAATCACTATGGACTATATATTTTAAATAACATATAAATTGGTAATCCTTCTTCTCGCACGGAATCAGTCTGTCAAAATGGAAAATATGGGAATAATTGGAATGGGAATGTCTGATCATTACAGGCTATATATATACATATGTTTTGGCCATATATTACCTCACTAATGATCATTGTCAGAATTTCAAAGCCTAAGCAGATGGCATACACTGGGAAATGGACGCCTGCATCATTCCTAGCTAAAACTTCCTGCAAGTACAAGATGATTGTACTGACAACAGTTAGGGGGGGAAACTAAAAGTTGAAAATGGCATGTCTTCTTTTATTCTTTTTGGTGAATTCTAAACATATTGCAAACGTGGGATGCATCGTCTTGCAAAACAATTTTTTTATTGAAACCATTTTTTTATTGAAATCAATTTTAGTATGGAAGGTTTGTTTGAAAAAACTACCTACCTTGAAAATTGCCTTCGCAGTGTCGAAGTACAAACCAGTTTTAGCCCAACCTCCAGTAAAGAGCACTCCATTTACCAGATTGAGCTTCTGTAATGCAACACCAAACAAGCAAGCTTAAGTAACAGTTATAAATTACTAAGATTATAAAATAATGATAACATACCCCTACACCGTGCAAGCATTGCATTCAAGCCAGACTATCCCTTTTAATGATCATGCACAAAAACTTTAAAAGTTCAGATTTTGTTTTTGTTTAATTTCATTTTCATTTTCTTTTTCATCAACAAAGTTTCTAACTCCAAATCATTATCTTGAATAAGCAAATACTTAATTTCAGAATTACTTAAAAGTTCTCTCAATTACAATCGTTTTAAAAAAAAATTCCCTTTTCAGTTTCCACTTCACTTCCTCTCCAATCTAATCTTATCATATGATCCAACCCACTCTAAAATCAATATTTGCACTTCTCCTTAAAGAATCTAGATACCTCAAAAAGAATCTCTCTTGGCTCGTTATAAATCAATGGAATAACCCTAGCACCAGCTGATTCAACAAACTTGACGTACGACGCCGCAATATACGAAGCGTTCGTCGCGTTATTAAGCCTCCCGGAGGCACCGTCCCCCGGATGACTCAAAATTCCAATCACCGGACGGTAATTCAGATTTCTGTCGGGGGCCGGACACTTAGGCGCGGAAGGCGAGTCATCGGCGAGTTGACTCGGGAGGAGAATCGAAGGAGAAGTTGTAGCTATTGCTGATCGAGCTAGGGTTAGCTCTTTAGAGAGCGAGATTAAGAAAGGGATCCAAAGGTAATTCCACATATCTGGGGAAATAGAAGATGAGGTGGACGTTGAGGGGAGAGAAACGGAGGTGTCGTTTTGGCGATCGGAGGCCTTGGTTGTAGGGGTAGAAGGGGAATTAGAGAAGAAGTGGGACGGCATTTTGGGAAAATAGGAAGTAAAGGAAGTTAGGGTTTTTGAGAGGAGGAGGCATGCGAGAGAGGGTATTTGACATTGAAGAGAGAGGAGGGGGGCGGTACTGGCGGGGATGCGAGGAGACGGTGAGAGTGGCGAAGTGAGCACGGCAAAATGGACAAAAGGAAAGGTCAGGCAGTGATTACGAAGGATGACAGTGTGATTGGACAATCAGAAACCAGTTATCTGCTTCCACGTGTATATGCTGTCGTCGTCTTTATATTTAAGGGGTAAGAATGTCCATTTATTTTATTACTTTTTTTTATTTAATTTGAAAGACAGAATATATAGGAAGATTCCAGACAAAGGACATCGTGACAGATTTTATTATTTAATAATTTTTTTTAACTAATATTGATGTTCGGCTGTTTATGTGAATCTTAATTAATTTTATGAACATGAAATTAATAATTATATAAATTTTAATGATTATAAAATTTATAAAACTTGAATTGGTAATATTTAAAGAACAAACACAGAACCTGACTAATTAAGATATAGTTTATTTTTATTTTTTTAATTTTTGAGGAAGGCATATAATGATATGTGTTGGGTGTTCATCTATTTATTTTTCCCATTAATTAATTAATTAGTTTGGTGTTGTTTGTTGTCATTAGAATGACGTATTTCTTCCATATTATTTTTGGTTTTCTACAATTGTATATTGCTGCTATCCTATCCACAATATATATCAAGAGATGCTCTTCTTCGCTTTAAAAGATGGGAATATGCAAACTGCAAACCGATCTTCTTTCTTTGATTTTTTGAGCCCAGTTTCTTTTTTGATAAAGGCCTTCTTCAAATAAAGGGTACAAAATTGTGTGAGATCGAGAGATGATAACTTGTGAGGGAAAGTAAATAAGAAAACAAATCTTTACATAGAAGTTCTTACAACAAGAGAAAGGAAGGCAAGGACTCGGATTAAACACTACAATATATATATATATATATATATATATATATATATATATATATATATATATATATATATATATATATATATATTTAGATTGTTAATTATACTTAGACTAGTGATAATAGAGATATGTTTTTTATATATTAAACTGTTCCACAAAAATTTAAATTTTTTTACTAAAAATTAATTTTTTTTATTTGTTTTGGATCGTTTTGATACGCTGATTTTAAAAATAATTTTTTAAAAATAAAAAAAAAACATCATTTTAATACATTTCAGCACGAAAAACATTTTGAAAAGCAACTGCAACCACATTTCCAAACAGTCACAAAATAAACATTGTTAATGGTGCATAAGTTTCTTGTTTCCCAATCAATTAGCATGTATGAACTATTTAAAATATGTTTTAAAATAATTGATGAAAATATACCATGAATGCTTCCATTCTTCTTCAACTTCAACTTCTTCTTCTTCTTTATTGTCGAAATCAGTGTTCATTAAGCATGCTTTGTGATTTTTTTTAATCTATTTTTCTACAAAGAACAAGGTTCTACAATTATTACTATTATAAAGTAGACATGTCGGACTTTAAAATGGTATATGATATGGATTTTTTGGCTAATAAATGAAAAGGTTATAAGCATTAAAAGTTAGGGAAAAAAAATCATTAAATTTTGTAAAAAAATATGAGAATTAATTAGGTTTCTAGAGATTGAAGACAACCTCCCCGTTCCAATTCTTCTTCTTATTTTTATTTTGACTCCTGTTTTGCTTTCAGTTTTTCTTTCAATTTATTTATTTATTATTGACAAAATTGGCTCTCTCTTTTCTCTACATCTTTCTCGTTGTTTCTAATTACATAGTTTTTTTCTGTGTTAGAAGAGAAGCACAAAACCTAAGTAAAGCGAATTTTTAATTTGTTTCTTACTGATATAATTAAAAAGATTCAAGATCTTGTTTTATTTAAGCTTTATTTCCAAAAAAAAAAATATAGTGTGACTTAATTAAACTGATGTACACAAAGCTTGCCATGGATTTGAACTTTGTGAATTTTTGAACAAGTATTAAAAAAATGTTAATAATTTGATAGGAGCTAGGTTGATCTTATTGTAAAAATTAGTAATTTCACTCATGTTTATAATATTGATGTTTGTACTAGTATTAATATTAATAATCATTTAGAAGATAATAATCTTGGTGAATATCTTAGAAATAATGAGGAAAATGAAGGTAATGAGATTGATTTGTTTACCTCAGATATTGTTTATTTTAAGTTGTTAAATTTTAGTTAATGAAATTCTATGAAAATAATTGTATTGTATTATATTTTTAAGTCACTTAAATTATGTATGAGTTTTTATCTGAACTATGAATTTTAAAGTGTTTGAAATTTTACATAGTTTATTTTACTTTTGTTTTAATTATGTTATATTCTTATTTAATAATTCACTGTAATTATCAATATATAATTAGTTAAAATTTTTTAATTCATCTGATTTTAAAACTCAAGTTTACATTGTTTTTTTCATATCTTATTAATAAAAAATCTTGGTATTAATTGTTACCAACATCATTTTATTTTTTAATTTACACTGTTATGAGCTATTATTTAAATAATGAAGTAAACTTTTTGAATTAATCGTTAGACAATCCATTTTGAATAAGTTGAAGTTGAAAAAAGATTGAATTAGAGTGAGAAGGGTAGATGAAGAAAAAAATGTGTTTGAGTAAGGGTTAGAGAGAGAGAGAGAGAGAGAGAGAGAGAGAGAGAGAGAGGAAAAAAGGAAGAATAAACATGTCATTCATGGGATCAACTGAATATTCAATCTCTATTATATATTCAAGTATAATATATCTCTGGGCTCACAAGTCCACTCTACAGCTTGCCACCAACCATTATTCAGCAAAAGAACGCTGTAAAACTCCACAGTCTACACCTTTTATCGCAAGTGTTCAAACTATGATCAACCGGGCCAACCTCAAGTAGCCGCAGAAGACTTTAATTAGCATTTTAGCCAGGCAGGAAGGATGTTCGAAGAAATGCAGCTTTGAAAGAATTATGAGCGCTGACATTTGGTTAAAAAAATTGAAGTCTCTTCTTTTAATTCATTTGGTGATACCTTCTTTAAAAAAATAATAATTAATAGTATATCTGTAATATTTAATTTAAATTTTTAGTTTAATAATTTTTTTTTTAAAATCCCTCAAATATTACCGATGACTTTTCAATTCATCGATAATTTTATTTGTAAAAAACAATAATTAGCAGCACATTGATAAGTGAAACAGTTTTTATTGTCTTTGAAATATATTGACAGATACATTTCATCGATATACTCATATGTAATAAACACCGTGAACAGTGTCAGAGAAAAAGGGAATAGTTCCTATAGTTTTTAGGATATATCGACAACCACATTCCATCGGTATACCAGTATGTAATGAATACCGTGAACACTAGAGAGAAGGAGAATTCTCTTGGTCTCTGGAATATACCAACGGATACATTCCCTCAGTAATATTGTCTATAAAAGTTACACGTCATCGTACTGTTTAACTTTTTTTTTTATTTTTTATTTTTTATTTTTACACTGCAATTCTCTTGGTATATACCGAGTTAATTTTTCTGTCAGTGTTTGCCGATGGATACATGGATGTAAAATTTTGTCATCACAAAATACCAATAGAAAAATTTCATCGGTGTTTCCGTTTTCTAATTTTCTAGTAGTGAACCAAGTTGTTTCTTCGTTCTTAGAGAATGCAAATAGTGTGTGCTCGTGTGCGTGTGTCTGTATGGGTATTGCTAATCCTCTAATTTCATTTATCACCGCATAAACAATTAGGGGGTGATAAAGTCATGAAAACATCATATTGGATTTGGATTTTAAATAGTTGCATCTTGAGTTTAATGTGTATAGGCTTTATCTCTGGACTTGATATTCCTTACAAAACAAGTCTTTATTACAATAGAAAACCTCCAATATTTAAATCAATAACTTATAAGAGGAAAGGAAAGTATAACCCAAAAAGCTTAAGATAATGAATATCATGATGAGCTTGTTTTCTACTTGATTTCTTGAATGGACCTGGTAGAATTGTCATTGTTTACTTGATGAACCAATATATTTATACCTCTTGATCACTTAATCTTGCCTCATGGAGAGTGAAGTAACAATTAAGAATAATTGCTTTTCTTGGTAAGTGACTTGAAAAGTTGAGTCGTTGATTATTGTACATTTCTATGTCATTGATGGAAAGGTTAACGCTAAATGGTAATTGGTGTGTGAGATTGACACCCCTTTAAAGATATAGGTTGGCGAGAAAGCCAATAACAAGGAAGTAGGATTCTTTTGAGGAAACATGTCGATAGGAGATTGCCATTTATTGATGAGAAAGGTATGCACAGATAAGTATCATATTGATAATTTATGTGTACGCACGGGGCAATATGGTGTTGTACTGACTTTGTTTGAAGTTGTAACTCTGCATTATGATATATACTAATTGTTGGGTTTCCTAAAAAATTTCACATGAGGAATTAGTCCTAAAGTGGTTGGGATGAGGTTGGGGGATAAGTGTTTAGGTAGGAGAAAAGTTGCTTGGGCTAGAGAACATTCTCTTGGGTTAAAGAGCATTCCTTTAAGTTGGGGAGTAATTCTTCATGACAATAAGGTAAAGTTGTGAGAGATAAATAATATTTTTTTTTCATTTTTTTTCCTTTTCTCTTGTTAATTCAATTTTGAAGACTTAATTGAAGAATGGATTGAAGTAAAGGGATTGAAATGGAGAAAAGAGAGAATAATTTATTGGTACTTCAATGAGTTTCAAATTTTTTTTAGAGACTATATAGATTTAAAAAAAATCACACAAACAATCTAATAGATTATTGAGGATGTGGTCTTTGCAAAGCAATTCATATTCATCTCGTTTCTTACTATTTATTTTTAACTGATCACCGTCTTTAAGTGTAAATATAAAAAATTTACGCAAATTCAGATCAAGAATGTAAAATATTTTTAAAACATTCAACATGAATATTATCTTTTGTTTCCAACTAACAAGATTTGTTCCATCAAAATTATTTAGCTTCATAAATGCTTGGATCCCGTTGGTCTTAAACTCCATTACAAATTAGTATGTTACCGGACCTAATTGTTTTTGCGTTTCAAAAACGCTTTTAAAAAAAAATTGAAATTGTTTTATATTTTTACTTCAAATTAATATTTTTTTAGTATTTTAAGATCATTTTGATGCGCTAATATCAAAAATATTTTTTTAAAATAAAAATATATTATTTTAATATATTTTTTAATAAAAAATATTTTAAAAAACAATCAAAGTTATGAATCATGCTAGCATTAACGAGCCCACGAGAAGAACAAGTTCCCTTTTGCATAATTTGTGAGGGACCTCACACACTTTATGGAGTCAAGTCACACACATACAGACATATATATATATATATATTACTCATACTTATCTTTTTTAAAATATAGATATATTGTGGTTCCTAAAGTACATATAGAAAAAGCAAAAATCTCTTATTGGTGAACAGTAAACATGAAAACTACTGTTGAGGTCAATGAAGTCATCCACGCTCTCCATTATAATTAAAACCATGCCTCAAGTCTCACTAGGAGCTCATAAGCTAGAGTATAGTAGATAGATTTAGAGTTCCAGAGCATTTCAGAGAGAAAAAAACTTCTCCATTATGGCTTGCATGTCTCTAGTGGCCGGTGGCTTCATGCCAAAGTCGACCTTGGTCCGCATGCTTAATACCAGGCTATGCTACCAGCGTAAAACTTTGATCATGTAGGTCAAGTTTCTTGTCATTTCGCTTACGAATTTCTGGATCTCATTCCAGTCCAGTACTCCAATAAGTGATGAACATGCATTTGACATTTTTTTTCTTCTTTATTTCCTTCTTTTTTTGGTCGGGTTGAGCCGTGAGGGTTTTCTTGGGCTAGATTTAATCTTCTTCTTCTTCTTCTTCTTCTCGCCGGGGCTATATCAATAGTTTCTTAACCACTCAGCTGATAATTCATAAATCATTTTCATGTGTTTGCCGAACAAAAACATGTTTTTAGATTATAAAGGTAATTTTGAAAGAGTTTGGTTTGTTTATAAAAACAAATGACTGACAGCCAATTTAACTAGGAATTATTTAAGGTCTTTCTTTAATGATTATCGTTAGTGACAGTCACTTGATTTAGATATGAAATCTCACTAATTACGTCCATGTCATTATCCTTTTCTTCTTGTGTGTGATCAGAAGTGCTGGACGTGGACCTGGTATTAGTCACGGGGGCGGTGGCCAAACCAACAATGGAGGACGCAAACCCAAGGATGCGACTGATGTTGCAAAGGAGAAGCTCCCTCTTGGCGGCATCAACAGTGAAAAAGAAAAGAAGAAGAAAAGCGAAGAGAAAGTAGACGATGGCACTACAGTGGACAATGAAGCCACTGGTTAATGGTCAATTAAAAGGGGCAGGACTGTACGGTGAGCTGGGCTCGCCATGTAAACAGTGCTGAAAGATTGATATTATTAGTAGGGGGACTCCATCAGGCGTGTTTCTGTTCTAGCAGCTCTGAACTGCCTTCTAAGAAGCAAAATTCGGTCGCCTAGTTGTGTGAAGTAGTAGTACTGGACGTCGAGTTTTTTTTTTTTTCCTGTGTTGCTTGAGAATGACAAGATATGTATATAGGTTTGGATTGGATTTTAGTAGCAAAAGTTAAGTTTATGCAGTATGTAGTAGCTATGGCTTGGACTTAAGGTGTACGTAGTTGCTTCTGTATGGAGAGCAAAAATTGGTTCTCCACTGCTGTACTTCTCTCTATTATATTTCTAATGTATTTGTGAGTGATTGCAGTAATGTATTTTTTTTAAAATGTTGTGTGAATGGAAATTTATTAAAATAATATTTTTTATTTTTTAAAATTATTTTTATATCAAAACATCATCATATCAAAACAATTTAAAAATATATAAAGATTTAATTTTAAACAAATAAAATCTCAAATTTTACCGACTCCCATTTACTATGCAATGTAAAACAGGGCTACAAGTCGACTCAAAAGTAAAGTCGTACCATCGTTCATGTAATTTTTTTTTTATTTACGTGGATGTCCGGGCCAGTTTGCGCGCATCACGACTAATTTCATGGCCCACTGAACATCCTGCAAACCCAGCAAGCATGTAAGGCACTGTGAGGGTGACAGGCATGTATAGTGAGGTTCAAACCCAGGTGCAGAGAAAGAGAACAAGCCTCTTCCATCACTCGGCCAAGACCTCAAGTGCTTCATGTATTTTTATTCAGTATGTATATATAGGTCTATAATTGAGGGTGTTTGGTTATCTATTTGCTAAACTTATTAATCGAAAAAGCATATCAAATGAACTTCATATTAAATTAACTTCATATTTGATGAATAATGACGATTATATATATATATATATATATATATATATATATATATATATATATATATATATATATATATATATATATATATATATTTGCTTCAGAGTCTTTGAGGAGTTTATTACAGCAGCTCTTCTAAGATGGCCGGATCAAACTTACATGTCTCGGGCAGTAGCACTCTAGTTTTAAGGAGATTAAGATAATTTGGGTGGTAATTTAACTAGTTAAATTCTTGAATTATTTTTTAGAAATTATTATTTTTAATATTATAAATTTTAAAAATTTATCTTGTTATTAATTTCAAGTTCTAGAAGAGGATTAATCAAGAAATACATGTAATCTGATGTGTACATCACAGTAAAAAAAAAAACATTCCCTGATGGACTTCTCGATTGAAGATGAACATTAAAATCTTATATTTTGATATGAATTTTCTATTGAAAAAGAAAGCTGATGACGAAAACATCAAATAGAATGCAAGTCAATGAAAAGGTCTTTGACAAGAAATTTGCCGACAATATGTTTCCGTCGGCAATTCTATTAATATTTTATTTTAGTTTAATGTTGGTGTTTGGATTAATTTGCACGCACCTCGACTAATTCCACGGGCCCTGAAGTTAACGACCATGTAAGCCTCCAATGGCCATCATATGAGCAACCACAGGATTCGAACATGAAACCATAAAGAGAGCAAACCTCTTGATCCCGAACTCTTACCACTGAGCCACTACCTAAATAGTTATTCTATTAATATTTTAATTATAGGAGAAAGTTCATGATTGTTTTATAATTTTCTGATGGTGATTATAACAACACCTCTAAACTTCTTGTTCGGGTGCTGGTCTAAGGTCTTTTGAGCCTTGGGGCGGTTTCCAATCATCTTCTCCTTTTAAAATTAAGCCTTAATTATTATATTATTATTATAAAATACTCTAAAAATATAGAGAAAGTACTGTAGTTTTCTCCACTTTCTCACGGCTTTCACTTTCTTTTTATTAATATATTATTATATTATATTATATTATATTATATTATAAACTGTCTTCTTCTTCTTTTTGTTTTTAATTTTTTTAATGATTTTTTTGTTTGATTTAGTTTGTTAATATTAATTTTTTTTGATTTAGCTATTAGACTTTCATGATACGGATTCCAGATTTGATGGGTTAACCTGATTTGACGAGTTAACCTGAATTTTTTTTTTCTTTTTAATTAGTTTTTTTTGTTTAGTTAGTTTGTTAATGTTAAATTTCTTTCTATTTAATTATCAGACTTTCATGACACGTATCCTAGGCTTGACGGGTTAACTTGGTTTGATGGGTTAACCCAGTTAATTCTGGGTAAACCTTTCATTTTTTTTTTCTATTTAGTTATCAAACTTTCATGACGCGAATCCCAGGTTTGACGGGTTAACCCAGTTAATTCAGATTTTTTTTCTTTTTCTTCATTAGTTTTTTTCTTCCTATTGATTTTTTTTCTTTTAAATTAATTTATTTAATTATCACACATTTTAATGACATGACTTTATAGCCAGACCCACATCCAATGCTCTTGGGTCCGGTGTTGGAGCCAGGCTCATTTAAACTTAAGTCATATAAGTTTAATATTATTATTAATATTATAAATATTATTCTTGGGTCAAGCGTTCAGCTAGACCCAAGGCTTTTGGGTATATCTTTGCTGAAAGACCTAACACCCTTAGATCTTAGTTTTTTTATATATTTTTTATGCAAGAAAAAATAAATTAACCCATGGCGTATGACTTTGTTTTTTTTTTTCCTTTTCTTTTCCTTTCTAAGCCTTTTACTGTGAACTGCACGGTGCAGTGAACAGTGAAAAAGCTTATGCATTTAGTTTATTTTTTTTGTCTATAGTTTCTTAATATTAAATTTTTTCTGTTTAATTATTAGGCTTTCATGACACGGATCCCAGGTTTGATGGTTTAACCTAGTTGATTCAGATTTTTTTTTCTTTTTTTTCAATAGTTTTTTTCTCTTTGCTTTTTTCCTTTTTAATTAATATTTTTTTTTTAAATTTAGTTCATCAATATTAAATCTTTTTTCTATTTAGTTATCACACTTTCATGACACGAATCCCAGGTTTGACGGGTTAACCTGATTTGGCGAGTTAACTTAGCTGATTCAGATTTTTTTTTCTTTTTTCTCATTAGTTTTTTTCTTTCGATTTCATCTTTTAATATTGTATGCAGTTCATAATGAAAAGGCTGATGCCTTTAGTTTTTTTTTTTGCTTTTTTTGCTTTTTATGCCTTTCACTGTGGACTGCACAGTGCAATCCACGGTGAAAAGGTTGATGCTTTTTTTTTTAATTAATTTTTTTATTTAGTTTGTTGATATTAAATGTTTTTCTATTTATAAACTTTCATGACATGGATCTTAGGTTTGACGGGTTAATCCAGTTAATTTAGATTATTTTTTCTTTTTCTTCATTAGTTTTTTTCTTCTTATAAGTTTTTTTTCCTGTTATTTTTTCTTTTGAATTAATATTTTTTTTATTTAATTTAGTTCATTAATATGATTTTTTTTCTATTTAGTTATTAGTTGATGCTTTTTTCTATTTAGTTATCTTAGGTTTGGCTAATTGAAGATTTTTTTTTTCTTTTTGGTTTTTTTTTTGTTTTTATGCCTCTGACTGTGGATTACACAGTGCAATCCACAGTGAAAAGGCTGATGCCTTTTGTTTGTCTTGATATTTTTCCTTTTTAAGTAATTTTTTTCGTTTAATTTAGTTCGTTAATGTTTAATTTTTTTTCTATTCAGTTATCAGACTTTCATAACATGTATCCCACGCTTGACAGGTTAACCCAGTTAATTCTGGGTTAACCCATCAATTTTTTTTTCTATTTAGTTATCAAACTTTCATGACGCGAATCTCAGGTTTGACGAGTTAACCTGATTTGAAGGGTTAACCCAGTTAATTCAGATTTTTTTTCTTTTTCTTCATTAGTTTTTTCTTCCTGTTGGTTTTTTTTCTTTGTTTTTTTTCTTTTTAATTAATCTATTTAATTATCACACTTTTATAACACGACCTTGCAGCCAAACCTACATCCAAGGCTATTGGATTTGGTATTGCAATCAAACCCACTTAAACTTGGGTCATTTAAGTTTAATGTTATTATTAATATTATAAATATTACTCTTAGGTCAGGCGTTGCAGCCAAACTCAAGACTCTTGGGTATAGTTTTGCAGAAGACTTAACACTTTTAAATCTTAGTTTTTTTTATATATTTTTTATGCAACAAAGACCCCCGGCATTGCGCGGGTCATGTAACTAGTAACATACTCTAAAAGGCGTGGGGAAAGTACTGTAGCTTTCCCCACGCCTTTTATTTTCATTGCACTTATATATTATTATTATTATTATTATTATTATTATTATTATTATTATTATAACATATACTACTCATTTTTATTTATTTTTTTGTTCTTTTTCCTGTTTTTTTATGCCTTCATGGCTTTTTTTTTCTTTTTGTTTTTTTCTTTTAATGAATTTTTTTTGTTTAATTTAGTTTGTTAATTTATTTTTTTCATTTAGTTATCAGACTTTCATGATACGGATCCCAAGTTTGACAGGTTAACCTGGTTTGACGAGTTAACCCGAAATGTTTTTTTTTTTGCTTTTTAATTAATTTTTTTGTTTAGTTTAGTTTGTTAATGTTAAATTTCTTTCTATTTAATTATCAGACTTTGATAACACGTATCCTAGGCTTGACAAGTTAACCCAGTTAATTCTGGGTTAACCCGTCAATTTTTTTTTTCTATTTAGTTATCAAACTTTCATGACGCGAATCTCAGTTTTGACGAGTTAACTTGATTTGAAGGGCTGACCCAGTTAATTCAGATTTTTTTTCTTTTTCTTCATTAGTTTTTTCTTCCTGTTGGTTTTTTTTCTTTGATTTTTCTTTTTAATTAATCTATTTAATTATCACACTTTTATGATACGACCTTACAGCCAGACCCACATCCAAGGCTCTTGGGTCCGGTGTTGCAACCATATTCACTTAAACTTGAGTCATGTAAGTTTAATATTATTATTAATATTATAAATATTACTCTTGGATAAAGCGTTGCAGCTAGACCAAAGGCTTTTGGGTATATCTTTGCTGAAAGACCTAACACTCTTAGATCTTAGTATTTTTGATGTTTTTTATGCAAGGAAAAAAAATAACCCATGGTGTATGCCTTTGTTTTTTTTTCCTTATCCTTTTTAAGTATTTTACTGTGGACTGCACAATGCAGTCCATAGTGAAGAAGCTGATGCCTTTAATTTTTTTTTTGTCTCTTTTTCTTTCTTTTCTTTTTTAATTTAGTTTCTTAATATTAAATTTTTTCTGTTTAACTATCAGACTTTCATGATATGGATCCCAGGTTTGACGGGTTAACCTAGTTGATTCAGATTTTTTTTTCTTTTTCTTCATTAGATTTTTTCTTCCTGTATGTTTTTTTTCTCTTTGCTTTGTCCTTTTCAATTAATCTTTTTTTACTTATATAATAATAATAATAATAATTAATTATTATTATTATTATTATTATTATTATTATAACATATACTAAAACTGATCAGTGTTTCACTATGCACTGCACAGTGCATTCCATAGCGAAACGCTGAGCTGTCTTTTTTTATTTTTAATTTTTTTTAATTTTTTTCCTTTTTTATTTAAATATTTTTTTATTTAGCTATCAAACTTTCATGACACGAATCCCAGCTTTGACGGGTTAACCTGATTTGTTGGGTTAACCCAGTTGATTCAGATTGTTTTTCTTTTTCCTCATTATTTTTGTTCTTCCGATTTCATCTTTTAATATTGTATGCAGTCGACGGTGAAAAGGCTGATGCCTTTATTTTTATTTATTTTTGCTTTTTTTTTCTAATTAAAAACAAGGCATCAGCCTTTCACTATGGACTGCACAGTGCAGTCCACGGTGAAAAGGCTCATGCCTTCTTTTTTTGTTTTCAATTAATTTTTTTTATTTAGTTTGTTAATATTAATTTTTTTTTCTATTTAGTTATCAGACTTTCATGACACGGATCTCAGGTTTGACGGGTTAACCCAGTTAATTCAGATTTTTTTTCTTCATTAGTTTTTTTTCTTCATGTTGGTTTTTTTTCTTTGTTTTTTCTTTTTAATTAATCTATTTAATTATCATACTTTTATGACATGACCTTGCAGTCAGACTCACATCCAATACTATTAGGTCTGGTATTACAGCTAGACCCATTTAAACTTGGGTCATGCAAGTTTAATGTTATTATTAATATTATAAATATCACTTTAAGGTCAGGCGTTGCAACCAAACCCATGACTCTTGAGTATAGTTTTGTAAAAAACCTAACACTTTTAGATCTTAGCGTTTTTTAATATTTTTATAAAAAAAAATTGACCTGCGGCATCGCACGGGTCACGTAACTAGTAAGAAACTCTAAAATGCATGGGGAAAGTTACAATGCTTTCCCCACGCAACCTTTTGTTTTTTTTCCTATTCTCCACATAACTTTTTTGTTTTTTCCACATAGTTATTATTATATTATATCTATTTCGGAGGTTGAAAAGTGAAGAGTAGTTCTGTACCAGGTCATGGTGATATGCTTGATAAAGGTTAGCTTTCCCCACGTTTTGTTTTCTTATTTTCCCCTGTTTGTTTTGTCTTACATTTTTTTTCCTTTTTTTTTCTTTCCAAAATTCAATTTTTTTTGTTTTTATATATTTTTTAAAAATTATCTTTGCTAATTTTTTAAAATATTGAACTGGTTGAGAATTTAGCTTCGTAGTTTTTTTAAAAAAACACTGTGGATTGCTACAGTGTTTTTCTCATACAGTTTTTATTTTGCTGCTGTGTTTCCCGACATGTTTGTTTTTTAAAATTATCTTTGTCAAATTTATTTTTTTAATGCTGAGGTGGTTGAGAATTTAGCTTTAGCTTTCCTCACATTATTTTTTCCATTTTTTCCCCAAAATTGTCTTTTTTTTTGTTTTTTTCAAAATTGTTTTTGTCGATTTTATATTTTTCATATTGGGCTGGTTGAGAATTTAGCTTCGTAGATTTTTTTAAAAAAATATTATGGATTACTACAGTGTTCCCTCGCATGGTTTTTTTTAACGAATTTTTTTGTTTTTTTCAGAATGATCTTTATTGATTTTATTTTTTTTATATTGAACTGATTAAGAATTTAAATTTATAGTTCTTTAAAAAACATTGTGGATTGCTATAGTGTTTCCCTTGCATGATTTTTGCCTTGCTACAATGTTTCTTCATATGCCTTTTTTTATCGATTTTTTTTTCAAAATTGTCTTTATCGAATTTATTTTTTTCATACTGAACTGGTTGAAAATTTAGTTTTGTAGTTTTTTTTCTTTAAAACACCGTTGATTGCTATAATATTTCCTCACATAATTTTTTTTGTTGTAATTTTTTTCAAAAGTATCTTTATCGATTTTATTATTTTTAATATTGAGCCGGTTGAAAATTACAACTGTAGATTTTCTCATGAAACACTATAGATTGCTACATTGTTTCCCTGCATGGTTTGTGTTTTCCTTTCGTTTTTTTTTGTGATATTTTTCAAAATTATCTTTGTTAATTTTTTTAAAATATTGAGTTGGTTGAGAATTATAATTGTATATTTCATCATAAAACACTATAGATTTCTACAGTATTTTTCTAAATGATTTTAATATTGAGCTGATTGAGAATTTAACTTTAACTTTTCCCACATGTTTTTTTCCAAAATTTTTTCTTTTTTTTTCCCCAAAATTGTCTTCTTCTTTTTTTCATTTTTTTGTGTTATTTTTTCAGAATTGTTTTCCTCGATTTTATTTTTTTAATATTGAGCTAGTTGAGAATTTAGCTGTATTTGTTTTCTTTAAAACACTGTGGATTGCGACGGTGTTTCGCCACATGGTTTTTTTTCTTTTGTTATCAATTTTTTTCTAGAATTGTCTTTGTCGATTTTATTTTTTTCATAGTGAGCTGGTTGAGAATTTAGCTTCGTAATTTTTTTTAAAACACTGTGGATTGCTACAGTGTTCCCCCACATATTTTTTCTTTTATGATTTTTTTCAAAATTATCTTTATTGATTTTATTATTTTTAATATTGAGCTGGTTGAGAGTTACAACTTTAGATTTTCTCATGAAACACTATAGATTGCTACAATATTTCCCTACTTGGTTTTTTTCCCTTCATTTTTTTAATAATTTTTTTAAAATTATCTTTGTCGATTTTATTTTTTTAATATTAAATTGATTGAGAATTTAGCTTTCTATTTTTTATCTTAAAAATATTATGAATTCCAATAGTTTTCCTTTATATAAATTTTTTTCACAAATCCACAACAATGCATAATGCTATAAACCCGCGGCATCGCGTATGTATGGTATCTAGTGTAGAGTCAAATCCTGTTCATGGTGGGGGAGGAAAGAAAAAAATTTCAAGGCAATGGCTAGCCAAGAACGCACGCGTATGACTGCTTGAGTCGGGGTCAACACGTCATGGAGTGGAGATACATTTTTGGATAAGTTATGAATTGTACCAATTTTGTCCTCATCTTGATACGGAAGTTGTAGAATTATATTTTATTTCGTACTATGTTTTAACAAGTCAGACGCATGGAGGTTTAAAATCTGTAATTAACGTAAGCTTCTGGCTTCCGGCAACTAGAAATATTAACCACGTGAAAGAGCTAAAACTTAAAATAAGCAGGTGAGGCTTTTTTTATTATTATTTAATTTCGTTGACCGTTCAGACAGGCTATACCACAATATTTGAAGTAGCCTTTTGTTGGAGCTATTGCATATAAAAATCTGGCATCAAAACTCAGTAGGATATTCACAGAGAGAAGCAACTGAATTCAGAGAGCTGTGAAGAAAATGAGTGAGAAGTTCTTCATTTAACTCTGATCATTGCTCTAGTGGGTTCTGGTTTCATGCCAAATGCCATGCTTACATTTGCCTAGCTCCATCTCCTGCCATCAGAAGGCTGTGACCATGTAAGTTGATCTTTCTGTTGTACGGGGAACTGCGAATTAGTTTATGAAAAAGAATATTTCTTGGATTCGAGTTCGACTAATGAGCGTCTAATTGAGAGCACTAGCTCGTTCTTTAACAAGTGCCTATCGAACACTGGCTTGCTAAACCTTCTATATATATATATTCCATGCATTTCCCACACGGAAAAGTTGAAACTTTCATTGATTCTTGTATTCCAAAATAATTTTCTCATGTCCTGTTAAACTGAGGTTTATATTGTATTAAGGGATGATTAGTTTTACTTGGAGTGAACTATTTTTATGTTTTATTGGAGCAGAAGATGTGCAGCTCGAAAAGGGAGAGGATCGTGAGCAAAGGAGAATACGGGCCAAAAATCCATAATGTTCTTAGAATTTCAAAGAGGATTGAAGTTAGTGTCAGCGAAGAAAACATTGATCCTTTTGGCTTTAATTAATGCTGTTGAAGATAATAAAGACAGCAAAAAGGATGATGCTTCAGCTCTGGAGTCAGAGGCCACTGATAAATTACTTTAGTAAAGCTAATGTTATGTCATCACTTCTCTCTCTTATCCTTTTTAATATTATTTTTTACTTGATTCAATTTAAATTAATCTAATTTTGTAAGATACATTTAATATATGATTTTTTTAATATTAAAAAAATATAAGAAATTAATTTTTTTAGTTAAGTTATTTTTTAACTAATTATCTTAAACCAGTTAATCGAGTCATGTCAAATCAATTTTTATATAATTTAAAATTTATTTTGACCAAAAACAAATAATTAAAACATCTAAATATGTTTTATATTAAAAAAATTAAACTCATAATCTAGAATGAATCAATGATCTAGTTATTCAACTATATACCCCAACTTTATTTTCATTCTCTTAACAACCATGATGTGTCCATTCTCTCTCTTTTTTTTGGTTTCAATCTCTCAACACAGACACACCATTAAATCTCTATTTCCATCCATCTTGTTGTAATGGCATCCAACAAAAAATAGCGCAAAATTTTCAAGAATTTTTTAAAAAAAAGTAAATTTAATGATATTGTATTTAGATTAGTCAAATCAATCGAGTCATATCAAATCAATCCCTATATAATTTAAAATATTAAAAGTATTTCTAAAAATGTTATATAATTTAATTTTTTTATTTCTCGGGAATTAAACCAACAATATAATTGATACGCAGATGGTTTTAGTTTATACCTTTTTGTGATGGAGTTTGTGCTTGTTATCAATTATTTTATCAAGTAGGACTATAAAATATAACATATTCGAGGATGAGACAGTGATGCTGTCTAAAGATGGCTGGGCAAGGCTCCCATGTTAGCGCGTATAGTACACGAGCCAACCAATTTTTCCTTCCCTCCACTTCAATCCCTAGTTCTCATATAATTCTCTAGTTCATTCTCTGAAATTAAATTAACACGGAGGAAAGGGGAAATAGAAAAAGAAGTATTGTGCACGTGCACATCATGTAGTTCAACTCTCTAATTGCTCTCCAGCCAACTAGTCCATCACCAGCTTAAGCGACTACACCAGCCCAAGCACATGCTCTAGACTAGGTCAAATCCCAACCATCTTGGAACTGAATCTAAATCCACTGCAAATTATCAAGAAGTTTAATGACTGGCAGCAGAATTACTTCTTTCAACAAAGTTAGTATAACGTCGTATTTCTCTTGTATAATTTTTAAATATTATATTTACTATCTTTTTCTCGCATATATCTTTAAAAGATATTAACTTATTTTATAATCACTTACGAGTACCAACCTTTTTATAAATAACACAACAAAGCAAATGATCAATACACCTACAAAAAAAAAAAAATTATTCCTCATTATTACTTAATTTTCCATAAAAAAATTAATTTCACGTGACTAAAATTATAAAATATCTTAGATTATTAGGTAAACTAAACACAATTACACAACACAAAACATGACTCTATAAAAACAACCATGCATTCTTCACTCTCCTTTTATTTCCATTACATTTTTTTTTTCACATTTACTAATTTAAGTATTGGAAAGTCGTTATCCCACCACCTCATTAAGCAGTGGTCGGTCCAATCACCCCATCAAGCAGTCTTGAAAAGCTCCAGATCTAATTCGAAATTTTTACTACTTCATCAGAAGTAATGGAGATGTGTGAGTGTAATATACGGTAATGGTTTCATTTATTTGGCAAGAAATCCATATATGTATGTATATATGTATGTATGTATGTATGTATGTATGTATGTAAAGGTAATTGTTTTCCTATAATTTGCATCACTTCAAGGAAGCAAACTTAAATTCAGAAAATCCAATCACTGTAACAAATCCTTTATTTCAATCTTATCTTGTTTGATCGTCGCTTATATTTAATATAATTGTTGAAGTAAACCTTTCATTTCAACTCTATCTTGTTGAAAAGACAAGTTTGCAAGCCTCTCTTCTACTATCTGTTTGTTTTGTTTCCTTGTGATGGTTAGATTTTACACAAGTTTTGAAGGTAGGGGAAGTTTAAGGCATCTCACATCTAATTTCATTGTTGAAGGGCGAATTTGACCGAGAAGTTAAACTTGAGGGACTACGAAATTCAAAAGACATATTTCACCTAGATTCGTCGAGGGGTACGAGGATCAACTAATTTTCTCATGATGTATGAGCTGCTGTATTTCCATTTGTTTTGACATGTGAAGCAGAAAAACTACGGAATTCAAAAGACAAGCTCAATCAATCCATAGTAATAGAAGCTCTTTCAGCCCACAAACTGAAGGCATCTACAGCTTTCAAATGATAATTTAATTCCAAGATCAGTTGCTTCTACTGCTTCTGCATTAAGGGAGTACTCTGATAAATAATAGAATTCGAAAACGTGACTTGGATTACAGGGTTTTTTATGGGCTATTGGGCCTTTTTAAGCATTTAATACCATACTATATTACATAATTGAGATTAGATTTTATTCTAAAGATAACAATTTTATGTATTATTATTATATTGCTTATTTATACGATGTGAGATCGTTTTTCTAGCATTCTTAAAGAATTTTTGATTAACACGGTATTATATTTTTGATAATTAGAATATTATAATTTTTATTATATTTTTTATAATTAAATAATCACAAGTTAGAATATTATTATTTTTATTTTTACTAATAAAAATTATAATTTCAAAGCAAGATGGTATAAGCTTGTGTAAATTTGAAATCCAAAAATTTTTTATTTGAGAAAGTATGTTAAGAAATTAATATAAAATTATCAATGAGATCTTATCTAATAGTTTAAATTTTTAGATTAAATGCTTCTAAAACTTAACTTATCTTTATATTTTATGCCAAATTTCTAATGAATCCCTATAGGTTTAATTATTTTTAATTTGCATTTAAATATAGGATTATTCTTTAATATCCTTATATCAAATATTATCTGATAAGAAACTCAATCCAAACCTAATTATAAAAAGAAACAAGCATGAAAACAATAGAATTTAACAAAATACAATAATTCATTTCTTTTTCAAGTTTTTTATATAAATTATAGGGGTTTTTAGTGTCTCATTTGATGATATTTTTATTCATTTAAATACAAATATTTATTAGAAAGATAGATTAGAGAATGACATTAGATATGAAAATACTAGTGAAGGTCGACCCCGCACTATACTGTGGGATGAAGGTTTTTTTTTTTTTTTTGCAATGAAAGAAAGCATTGTCAACATGTTTTCTACTATCATAAAAAATTTCAATTATGAGTTGGAAATTCAATACACGTATTTAATAAAATAAATAAAAATATGTGACAATAAATAGTAAAAATTTCAATTATGAGTTGGAAATTCAATCCATTAAAATTAGTTATGTAATTCAACAACTGAGTGTTAGGGCATGCTTTCTCTCTAAGTTACCAGCAAAACATTTGCTCACATGAACATTTCTAGTATGCATGCATTGCTCGAAGATCATTTTCCTGAATAAGTTTTCCCTGACTTCTTACTCTATCATGGTGGGAGGTGAATATGCCCTTAAACTATTTCCTCTGTATATGGGTAAGAATAACATGCTACTGTTGTTGCAAGATTATAAATAGTAGCACTCTCAAAAGCAACAGGAAAACCCTCAAAGGCACACATCAAATGTGAAAGTAAAGAGGCTAACCACAAATAAATAACCAACACAGTGCAACGAAAAACATGCCACGAACCATTATCAAATCCATAGGATAATGTAAGAAGTTCAATTTCTGATTTTGAAATAAAAAATTCAAGTGCATAATAAATATACCAAGAATGGAATCGTACCTCCATAAATCCATCTCCAAAGTTAATACCATTCCCGAACTACATAACTTTTGGACAAAATTTGGAGTCTAATCAAACCCTGTTGTACCCGAGATTGGAAAAATAATACAGATTCAGGGTCAAATTAAATGATTATTGAAATAATCTGCATTAAAATTAAGTCCACAAACATAATTAGATTTTTAATTAGCCAATTTGATTTAATCATGAGTCAAACTAAAGTTTAATAATATTTAAGAATTAATTTGGGTCTAATTAAAGGATTTAATTATGTGCAAGGACTTAATTATACTTTTAATGGGTCAAATTAATTTTATTAGGAACTTAATTGATAAAAAAAATAAGTTTGGAAACCCAATTTGAGCTTAATTGAAAAGATTGGAATTTTAGAAGACCAAACTTAATTTTTATCAAGTTAATTACTCGAAATCAGGGGTAAAATTGCAAGAAAATTAAAGTTTAGGGTCAATTGAGAGCTAAATTGAAGAAATTTGAAGCTAAAGACCTTTTTAAAAAAGACATCAAACTTTAGGGACTTAATTTGGTTGACGACAGGGGTGAAATTGAAAGTTTTATAGTTAATTAAGGGTAAAATTGCATAAATCCAAAGCCAATGACCATAATGGAAAGGCGCTAAAATTCAAGGCTGATGTTGAAATTCAACAGGGGTAAAATTGCATTAAATCAAAATTTTGAGGTCAATTAAGGATACAATTGAAAAATTTTAAAAGTTGAAGGACTAAATTGAACTTTGGCCAAATCCCTAAATTAAAACCCTAAATCCAAAATGGTGCCTTATATATATATATATATATAACCAAACGACGAGTCCATCTTTTTCTTCTTTTTCACCCGAAAAAGCAGCTTGGGTGGCTACTTTTCAGAGACATTTAATGCTTCTTCTCTCCACTAAACTGAACAAATCATACACCACCATGATGACCTGACATTGTACTACACCCCAAAATAGGTCTCGTCGACCAACTGCCACCGCAACGCCTCCCTAAAGTGGCTAACCCGACCAGTCTTTAACAATCAATTTTCACAGATCATGATTGCACCTTTGAACCAATGTTTGATATCTTTCTCAGTTGAATCAAGGGCCAATATATATCCCAGATAAAAAAAACAAAGTGTCTCTCTTCCACCCCCTATAAATAAGGATGAATTCCAGGCATTAAGCATCAAGAAATCTAAGGCCAAAGTTGGGGAAAAATCAGCCCCTTTCCTATTTTTGTTTTTCGTCAACCTTTCCCTTCTCCCTTCACTGTCGTTTCCACCATCATCCACATTTTGGATTTCCCAGCACCATCAGGAACACCGTCAGCAACTTTTCTCCTCCGACCAAGCAAGCATTCTCTATATTTTTCTCCTCAAACCCCCTCTCGACATGCAGAATGTGAAGAATCACATTTTGTAAAATACCTAACTTGGTCGTTGGGTTGTGTTAGCAACCATATGGGCCCATGTTGGAGTCGTTTCGGCCCAACCCAAAATAAAATAAGAGATTGAGCCTCTTGTCGAACCAACCCGACTGGGCTTGGGCTCCAGTCTCGGCCCAATAACATAAAAGAAAGAAAGAAAGATTGTTGGGCCGCTAGTCAGCCCAACCCGCATAAGTTAGGTTGGACTTGTTTCAGCCCAGATCGAATGGCTGGGTTGGATCCAACCCAATATATATTTAATAATAAAATAATATAATAATATTCAAATTTTTCAAAGGGCATTTAAAAAAAATTGTGGGTCCCCTACATGTTTTTCCGACAATTTTGCATAACATTAGGCTGTAGACTTACACTGTAAGATATGAATGTCGGTATTAAAAATACTTGGTTCTCTCCGAAACTAAATTTTTCAAAAAAAATTCTAATTTAATTTTTTCTTTACAAAAACAAAAATATGCATTTTTTCTTAGTGCATACAGCCAAATCTTAAAAACATTTCATGCATATTTTCTAAAAAACGAGTTAAAATCATTTTTTATCATATTTTAAAAATACAAAATGAATATCATAACTAGTTTATGATTATCCGTTAGGCTTTGGCTAAATTATTAAAATTCCTTCAATAACTATTTTGTTTAATTAATATCTTAAGTATTAGGATTTAGCTGTAGATTTTAATACTTGGGGTATAAAATTACACTGTAAAGTATACCCTCAAGCATTAAAGATAAAAGTGCAAAATAAATGCGATGCTAAAATTTGAACCTTATAATGGTTAGGGTTTAACTCGATAATGCAAAAACTTATTCATAAAGAGAGATTTACCTTAGACCTTAGAAAAAGATCAATTAATAGAAACACAACCTAGAAAACAATCAAACAACAATACAACTTACCTTAAATAGAGTGCATTGAGGGTGATGCGTTTTCCTCTTGCACAACTAGTCTCTTACCAGACTCTTACGGATCATAGGTTCTTTAGTAACCATAACACTAACTGGCGACTTTTGAACTTCATAATCATATCTTTATTACTGTAACCAAAATCCATTTTCAACACATTCAGGAGATAGATCCGTCATTAAACGTTGTACACATCATGACACAACTATGCACACAAAAAGACCAATGTGTTCTTTGAGAAGCTATTACGAAGTTTAGATATTTGCAAAATAAAATGTGACTAAGAGTTGTGACTTTATGGCCTAACTTTGATCTCCCTGGTAACACAATTTTTTTTTAGCTCAAATTATCTATTGACTCTTAGATTTTGTATATTCACTCTTTTTTCATCTCTTTTTTGGCATTTTAATGCAATCTAAATGTGAAGAAAGTCTAGATGCATGGATGAAGAGCTTAAGAAACCTCCATGTCCTATTAAATGACTTATTCATCCATTTAATCACAACAACATAATCAGATTCTAAAATGAACTTTACTCCAATAAAATCATCTTGCGAAGAAGATGGTTCAAGAGCTTTAATCACAACTAGCAATTTAGATTCATTTAAGTCTTTAATTACAGCATTATATGCCTTTAACGTAGACTTAGTATCATTAGTGAATTGTTTTATTAATGCTTATTTACATGCATTAATGTCAAATCTAATTTGACATATTATGTTGATTTGAGAATCTCGTTATTTGAGCCTAAAGTTGGATTAGTTTTTATTGAAATTCTTTATGCCATTAACTTGGTTAAATATGATTGGCACAGTTAAAACTAAATTATATCAAAAAAATAACTTTTAAAAAATAAAAATAAATCTAAGAGTAAATCGAGTAACCCACAAATCATCTCAATGAATTGGGCATTTGATTGAATTAGTTTATAAATGGTAGTTTCTTAAATACTTTGAAATGGTAAATTAGAATAACCTTCAAATTTAAAAATTCAACAAAAACCTATTTTGTATATTATTCAATATGCTCAAAGATGTACCCATTAATAATTTTTCATAGAAGATCCTATTTTATGCAAGAGGAGGGAGTACAACTTGTGGTATACCTAACAATTTCTTCCAAAATAGTATTCCCCCATTGGTCTAATATTCTTCATTTTGTTAGTAGATGCATTATGGATATAAAATGGGAGAAATGACCTTTTCTATCTTTATATTATAGTAAGGTTTTAATATGCACTTATATCCTTAACTGAGCCTTTTTTTTTTTTTTACGTGGGTGTCCGGACCAGCTTGCGCGCACCACGACTAATCCCACGGCCCACTGAACATCCTGCAAACCCAGTGAGCATGTAAGGCACCGCAGTGGTGACAGGCATGCACAGTGAGGTTCGAACTCGGGTGCAGAGGAAGGAAACAAGCCCCTATCACCGCTAGGCCAAGACCTCAAGTGCTAACTGAGCCTATTTTATTCTTATAAGACGATGAAGTTTCCAATGTATTCTTTTATTAAATTTTTCTATCTAAATTAACAAAATTTTTAGTGTACATGGCTTGATATTAGGAGTGATTATTTTTTATTCGGTTTGGTTCTTATTTATGAAAACAACCAAATTGAAATTTTGTAATAAGAAAAAAACCGAAACCGGTTTCAACTGACCGGTTTCTGTTCGATTATTTTAAGTTAAAAACCGAAACCGGTTTCAACAAACCGGTTTTTTTGAACTTTCTAATAGGTTTTTTCGGTTCGGTTTGATTTGGTTTTTTCTTAACTAAACCGGTTTGGTTCGGTTTTTTGATTTCAGGCTTATGAAACCAAAACTGAACAGAACTAATTTTTTTAAAAATATTCTAATCGGTTTAATTAATTTTTTTTTCATAATTCGATTTTTTCAATTATTATTTTCTCATTTTCTCATTTTCTCAGTTTAATCATCTTGTCGGTTTTTTTCTCACCCTTACTTAATATAGTATTGAAAATGACCCTAAGCCTTATGAACATGTTAGTCACGTGCAAGGGACATGACAAATAAAATAATTGCTTAAAAACAATCACACGAAACAATATTTTTCTTCCTTTTCGAAACCTACTTCTCATAAAATTATGATAAACTAGAAACTCAATTAATTACAAGAATAATATTAGCTCAGTTAGAAATAAAAACACAGATTGGGAACTCATCTCATAATATAAGAATATACTGCATAATTTCCTCTATAAAATGAAATATTTGTATTATATATGTTCTTATTTTTTAAGGAAAAAAAAAACATTTCTTCAAACTTTTGGGTAGTATTTGTAATTTCAAGATACAACGGAGATGCTATTGTAATTTACCCATTTTGAAAATCATCAACGTATATTTGATGATTTTGTGTGTTTCTATCTGATTAATATGAAGGTGGGACCCACCATTTAAATCATCTATGGATCTTGTTATGATGCGAAAGAGGAGTGGAAGATCGGAACGTACTTATTACTCAAACAACATAATATCATAAAGCTCTAGATTGGATTGTAAACAACTTTAATTCAATATATATATATATATATATCAACAACTTTTGAAGGTGGAAGATTCTTGAATTCTATACAGGTGGGGTTCTCTGTTGGTAAGTAGTTCTATTGCTTTAAGAATGAGATAAACCATGATGAGATATCTGATGAAGGAATATGTAGAGTGTTTTTGTTTTTGTGTTTAAAAAATATTTATAAATAAATATATATTTTAAATTGTTTTGATATGTTAATATCAGAAATAAATTTTAAAATTAAAAAAATATATTTTAATATATTTTTAAATAAAAAATACTTTGAGAAGAAGTAATTACTATAACAATTTCAAATGATAATTTACTCTCTAATTCTAGACTTGTTGGTTGTAAGAATTTCTCGTTATGATCTTAAAATTTAGATAGCGTTTTGGAATGCGGTTGAAACCGTATTTTTTAAAAAAATAATTTTTTTTGTTTAAAAATGATTTTATATGTTTTTATATTGTTTTAATATGCTGGTGTCAAAAATAATTTTTTAAAAAATAAATAAATTATTTTAATGCATTTAACAGCAAAACATACTTTAAAAACACAATTATAATCGCACTTCCAAATACTCTATTAATAAAAACATAGTTATCAGACTCAGTCCACTCTAGTGGGTTAACCCGCCGCCAGGGGCTGGGCTATAATGGGGCAAGAGAATACAATTGCCACCTTAATCTTTTGTTTTTTTCAAAGTATTTTTGTATATTAAATTATTAATATAATAGGGATTTTTCAAATTTTAAATCGTGTATTGCAAAAGTTGTATAAGCGATAACAGTATTTTCAATGGTATCCATGTACTTTGTGCCCACTGCAATCGATGCATCAACTTTTACAATTGAAGATCGAGAGTATCTTTAAACATGGAAATGTCTCTTCTTAAAACAAAGAACACTCGATCCCAGATACGACCTAGGATTGATATGATTTATTTCTGCATGAAATAATCTTGGTTCCCCTTTATGAAATCAATATTGATGTTTAACTGCTTTTAATTCTTTTATTTGCTTCTCCATCGAAAGGTTTGGTATGTAGTGGCGGAGCTACAATGGGATACGAGGGTGCAATTGCTTCTTAACTTTTTTTAAAAAAGTATTTTTTTATATTAAAATATTAATATAATAGCTTTATAGGGTTAATTTTCTTTGTTCGATACTAATTGATCTAAGCTCTCTTTTTTTTTTCACTATTGTTCATGTCTCTCATTTCTATAAAATTTCTCTTCAAGCACTAAGCTATTAATTAGTTAAGCAAATAACATCTTATGCTTTATGTTATAGGGAAATTTTCTTTATCTTTTTTTTTTGTTTCATTATCTAATTTTAGTTTTATTTCTTTATAATTAGTTATTGAAAATGTTGAGGTTTATAATAATTTATGGTTTCGTTGAATTAATATGTGTATGGGTAATATTATATGCTAATGGATATTAATTGAAATGAGTTTTGATGAATTGATAAGTATTTTGTTATGAATTTCATATGAAAAATTATGGTGATGAATTTACTAGTGATTAAAAATAAAGTACATGATAACTCAAAAAATTAGGGACATAATACATAAATTAAAAAGAAAACATTTAATATTTATGTTTAATCCACTTGTACAAAACAAACAAGTCAATAAGAACAATATCAATTTGTGATAATCCTTTTAAGCTATGATTTTAAATGTTATGTACCATATGTCAGCATAAAATTATTGTCAAGAACTTTCCTATGGAAGATTTAGAAATAGATAAATGAAAGTTTGTTGTATATATTGAGAAAGATATTTTTAATGAGATTAAAAATAAAATCATTATGAAATAGTTTTAAAATATAAAATCTCGAAGAGAACAATTATAATATAAGTTTTTTTATTTTAAAAGTATTCTTAAATTAATTTTACTTGGCTTAAGTTGGTACATATATTTCAAATTAATTTCTTATTATAACATGTCTATATAGCATATAATATCAAATATTTATTAGTAATTTGCCCCCTCATTTAAAAATTCTAGCTCCGTCATTGCGCGCCGCCACTTAGGATCCTGGTCAGGTCTATAAAAGGTAAAAATTGGGTTTGCAATTGGCCTGGTGAGATCTGTATGACCTGTCGGGTCAACCCATAACCTAGATGACCCGACAAAACCCGCATGGAACCCTTTTTCTTAAAAATAAAAACTGAACTTTTTGTTCCAAAGAAGAAAACAATTGAAGGCATTGCAAGGTATCATTTCTCTATTGGCTGAGTAAGGAACAAAGAGGGAACATTTTCTTTATAAACAGAAAAATTAAATGAAGGCGTAGCAAGGTAATATTTTTCTACAGCATGCCCATGAACATTACGACGCGGAATTATGCCACTATTTTTCCTAGCAAAGTGAGAATTTAAATCAAGAGCATTAGAGGTAAATAGTCCTTTGACAAAAAGGGCATTGGGTTCAAGTTAAAGGAGGAAAACAAAAGGTATTGTCTCGCATGTATGGAGAGTAATTAAAGGTTTTTTCCTTACTCGATCCAACCTCGTACACACTGATTATTATATTTTTTTTATTGGTTATTATTTTATATAAAAATTTATTATATAAATATTAGAAGAAAATTTTATTTTTTTAATATAAAATTAGAAGCTTGTTAATATATATATTTTATGTTTACAAGAAAAAAATTATATTTTTTCAACCTGAAATAAAAAATAATTTTTATTTAAATACTTCAATTTAAAAAAATAAACACTATATTTTTAATGTAGAATAAAAAATATTTTAAAATTTCATTATTTATAATATGTAGCTTACTTTCTCATGTATTATTTCTTAATTTTTTATATAACATATTAAAAACTTAAAAAAAAATTAAATTAATCTGAATGATTCAAAACCTAATTAAATTTTTCGAATTAATATAAGTTAATTATTTTATTACTTGGCCGCATCAACCCTGGACCGAAAATGATTACTATAAATGAAGGTGTGCTGATGGCTGAAGCAATTATTTACCACCATCTATTAATTACCAAGGTAATATTTTTGTACTGTTGAGGAAGAGCCCAGCAGACACGTGATTGGCAACTCATTTTCATTCTTCTTTTTATGCGCGTCGTTCAACAATTTTTATACAATAGGGCCCCACTTTGATCACGCCATTGCTCATCTTGTCACGTGAACAGCGAGGTGCGCATCCGCATCATCTTCTAATGTAGGCGCATGCACACCAAGATTAACCTCCTCTACCAAGGGACAAGGGGTGAGGTCTTGACAGGTGCACCGATTACTGACACGTGCGAAAGCCGTGTAGCCTCTCATTGGATGGCTTAGACAGAGACGGTTACTGAATAACAACGATGACATCGCCACGTGGCTATAATCATGGCTGTTGGTCAGGCTTGAGTGGACTAAGTAACCGTTGGCGTGTTGGATTGGTCCGTTGACATTCTTAAATGTCAAATATGCCCCTTCGAAACATCACTGGTATATGTGGGTGTTTAATGTTATAAGGTCTTGAAATGTTTGTAATTAAAACAAATTATTGAAGGTTTCTTTAATTATTTAGACTGTTATTTTATTTAATTATTTTTCTCATTAAAGATTTATGTTGATTTCTTTAATTATTTAAATTGGTAGTTATTTTCCTCACAAAAGGTTTATGTTACCTTTTTCTTTTCTTATTTTTGTTTTTTATTTTTCTTTATAGATAACCAAAGATGAGGTTTTTTAACCTGATTTATCAAGAAAATAAAATCTAAGGTTGGATTTATTTCTCATGGCCATTAATGTATTTTATTAATATTATAGTCACATCTAAAAGTTTCATAACAAAATTAAATTAAATTATGCATCATATATCAATGATATATGATATAAAAGAGAAATAATTTTAAAATTTAGGGTTTCGTGACCTTCAAAACATCTATAAAAAAAAAGAAATAAATTATTAAAAATTATTAACAAGTAATAATCAAAAACTTATAATTCTTTCCAAAAAAATATTACAGGATACATATAGAAAACTTTGCAGTGGTTTCAACATGATAATGCATGGGTGGTATATAAGATTTTTTTATATATTACTTCTTCCTTGGTGTAGTATATGGATGAGGTGATAAATAATGTATATCAGATCATTTCTATTTTGTTTGGGTATAAATTATAAGTGATAAGAATTTTTTATACAAGTGGTAAGAGATTGGAGGCTTATTTATTTACTATCATTTTTATTTATTTGTGAATTATGTTGGTGGATAGTATACTGTAGTCAGTTGGTTGGTTATAGTATTGATTTTATTCATATAAAATATATTTATTATCAATAAAAGCTTTCTTTATCTTTAATATTCAGTTATATTAAATTAATGAATTTAATGCTTGATTAATAAATCAAGAGTAAAAATAAAGTTCATAAAGTAAAGCATTGTTCCTAAATGTTTTTTGTCAATGTTTTATTAATACTGAATATTAATTAGAGCTGTTAAGATTAATACATATTATGTTCTTTCCTTTATAAAAAGAAGTAAATGCTCTTATAAATTGAGATATGAGGGATACATAAAATTAATATGCACGTGATTGTCACATAACATATACACTGATTTAAGCCGCAAAAGAATTCTATATAGAGAGCGTTATGCTTTGATCCTGACCAAATGTTGTATTAATCAAGGGTAACAAACAGACATATATTTGGTATAACATAAACTATATGAAGGTATTTGAGTAATAAAGAGAGGATTCATCACTCTAGGGGAATTAAGAAAAATATTCATTCTATTCTCAAAGTGAAATTCGAAAAGAGTTTTAAAATCTTATTCAAATAATTAATTACTATAATGTTAAGAATTAGAACGATTTAACAAAGCAGACACACTCTATACTATAATATCTAAATCAAAACATATTAATGAAAGGATAATGATTACACTAAGAAACTGATAACTGAAATGTTAAGTCAAATCACTTATGACTTTCTAAATATTTAGGGAATCATGATAGGTTATTAAGCATTGTACTTGATATTTAAATATAAGTCAATCAAATTTTTAATTGATAATAAATTAAATTGTTGCATTTATTTAATTTTATTTTACTTAAGATTATGACTTATATTTGAGCTAACTTATTAGAAAACCTAATAAATCATACATTGGTTAATCAAGTATGACTTGATTATAAATAAATTTTAAAAATTAAGAACTGAAATGTAATTAATACAGGTGAGTACAATCTAAATATAAAAAAAATCAAGTAAGGACTTGGTTGAATAATTTTCTAAAATTATTCTAAAATAATATATGTGATATTATTTAAGGGAAAAATTAATTTTTTGCCATTTATAATATTTTTAGATTTTTCTATATATAGAGTGTCATGCTTCTTATTTTCTAAGAGAAAGTAAGTAGAGTACAATATAAAAACACTAAAAAAAAGTTGTCACTCTAAGGTTTAGAAATTCCTTTTTTTTAGGAGATTTCTCACCGGTGATTTGTGTGGATTATCGTTAGATTCCAGACACTTTGACAACTTGTGGTTTGCAACAACTAGCCTTGAAGAAGTTATTCAAAACCGAAAAGAACTGCTCTTCAGGTAATCTTCTTATAAACCCTGAATAACTTTAGATATGTTTAATGAGATCCCTAGGACTCCTAGAAAAATTTAATTTTATTGTTCTCGCTACGTGAATGTGTTTTGAGAAACCCAATCGGACATTTGGATAACTTATGGTTTGTAAAAACTAGCATTGAAGAAATTATTTAAAGCTGAAAAGAACATTTGCTCTTCAGGTAATCTCTGTATAAACTCTAAACAACTCTAGATCTGTCTAACGGGATCTTTAAAACTCTTGAAAAATTTTAAATTTATCATTTTCACCATGTATATATGTTTTGAGAAACCTAACAAATTACTTGGGCTTTTTGAATCTCAATATTTATGTATTTTATTGATATTTTTTTTCTCTTTTTTTTCATTTTATTTTCTTGACCCTGAGAGAATATTTATAAGGTCTTGCTAGACAATTTGAAGAACTATATCTATTTAGAAAATTCCATCCAATGTCAGTGGCAAATTCGTAGATAAAACATCAACAAGGACTTATAGTGGTAAGCACCCAGCTCCAACATATTTAGCTGACAGTTCTCCTGATGATTTCTTCAGGTTTTGCTTCTTCCCGGGTTCAACCAAAAAAACATCACCTCCAGTTTCATGGCCACCTTCTAAAATCTATATTCAAATGGATCTGATCTGACCAGTTACCCTTTACCAATTCCAATTGCTCTCATTCAAGCCATAACAGGTTTCTTTCGTTTTTAGGTCCCTAAAAAATTGCAGCTTTCATTGATTTCTCATCATTATCTACTTATTCCAGTCCTCATTGAACACACTTTTTTAATAAAAAACCAGACTTCCACAACAATTAAACTCTCAGTTTTACTGAGTCTTCCAAGTACCACCCATATAGAATCTTGCTCCTTGCTAATCCATTCACTTCGTAGATCAATTTTGTTATAGACTAGAAGTATGACTTCAGGTACGAGACTACCAACATGGAAAGAAAGAGAGAACAACAAGAGAAGAGAAAGGAGAAGAAGAGCCATTGCAGCAAAGATATTTTCTGGGCTAAGAATGTATGGCAACTACAAGCTTCCAAAACATTGTGACAATAATGAAGTCCTTAAAGCCCTCTGCAATGAGGCTGGCTGGACCGTCGAGCCCGATGGCACTACTTTCCGTAAGGTACTTTTCTTTTTACTCGTTTATTCACCATCTGTATTTCATTTCTGCTTAACTTTGGTTTTAGGCTTTTAGGTAGCCAAAACTTGAAAAAGTAACAGTTTTCGTGTTTTAATTTCGTTTAATGAAGAAACAAAAAAAGAGAAGTGATTAATTTTCTTATTACTTGAACATGAATTCTGGGTTTCTTCTAGTTTGATTAGTTTTGTCTGTTTAATCGCATTACTGTCCTCTCTCTGCATTTTAGAATCATTCATGACTCTTTTATCACAATAAGCGTTGGAAATCACAAAAATACTATGAACCCAGCTCCTGCATTTCATGATTATTGCTAAATTTTGCTTAAGCTAGCTTGGCAGTGGTTACTTTAGGTGTTAACTGGGTGGGGCTGGTTGTGGCGCATATTAACATAAGCTTGACATTGCATGCTATCGTGCGCCGGTTTCTGTTGCCGTAGCGGTGGCGTTACTGTGGTATTTTTCTTCTCTCTAAAGCTGGTGTGATCAGTGGGGTTAGATTCGTTTGCTGATTTTTTTGTATCGCCTTTCTGGGGTTTATCTCCAGCGCACGTTAGATCGTCAGCATAGTGTTTTATTGGCTGCTTTTTTTATGAGTGCGGTGTTCACCGGCGTACGTTAGATCCGGTCAGCACTGCTTTAGCGATCTTGTTTCCTTTTTTAGTCTGGGTGATGTCAGTGTTTTTGCTTTCTCGCGTGAACCACAAGATTCTCTCTTTTCTTTCTTCTTTCCTTCTTTTGCCAACCAACTTTAAGACTCACTTTGGTCTGTTAGAGAGAACATGGAGCAGCACAGACCTCCTAAGAAGACCAAAATGCCCTTGAAAAAACAACATGAGAGCCGTAGCATGTGGATGGGTGGTAAAGGGTCATCTTGACTGTAGGGGTCTGGGGCTCTCTTTCATAGATTTGGTTGAGTTGCTTTTGGTTCCTTGCCAGTAGAAATGCAGACCCTTTTTTCAGTTCTGTTCAGTTTCCCATTTGGGAGGTGTTTCTGCTGGTCATAGTGTTGCTGCTTCTTTTGTGGAGTTCCACTGGAGTTCAATTACTGTTCATCAAGTTGAGAATAAATTTACGTAAGTCTAGTAAATAATGTCTGTTGGGCTTGGAGATTGTCAAAATACTTGTCTTGTTGGGTATGCGGGTCGTTTTAAGGAATGTTAAAGATTGTCAGGTGATCTCCTTTTAAAATGAAAACCTCTTAGATAATATCTTCAAATTATATAATTCTTTAACAAGAAATACGAGAATAATGGTATTTCCTGAGCTGAAACTCATTCATCCAGATGTAGGTGGGTAAGTCCAGGGGAAAAAAGACGGCAAAATTGTCTCCCCATCTATATGATATAATCTAGAGGAATGAAGCCATCCATTGTCTCCCCATCTATATGATATAATTCTCTCAAAACATTGTGTACGGCAAAATTTATTTCTCTAAATTCACTTCCAATTCCATGCCATATTTTCCAGCTGCTCTGGTCATTTTATAAAGCCTTCTTCAGTTGTAGACACGTGTTAGAGCTCCTATCTTTGCATCCTGACACTGCTTTGTCAAATGCCATTGGAAACTGACTCGTCCCTGTTACTAGTATGGTTGAAACTTTAGGCGCTGTTCTTAAATTGGATACTGGCATGCACCGAGGATATGCTTGTAAGGCTGGAAAAATATAATTTTTCATCAAAATAATGTTACTTGTTTTTGTTATTGTTTGGCATATTCTTTGCAATAGCCTTACCAGTATCACTTCGTCAAGTGATCTGTGGTGAACTTTTTATGACTTCGTTAATGTTTTTTCCAAGCCCCTGGTTTCATCGTTTTTTTCTTTTTTAGGGATGCAAACCTGTAGAACGCATGGACATTCTTGGTGTCTCTGCAACAACAAGTCCATGCTCCTCGTACCACCCTAGCCCTTGTGCTTCCTACAACCCAAGTCCTGGATCCTCTTCCTTTCCCAGTCCAGCTTCATCCTCATACGCTGCTAACGCCAATATGGATTGCAATTCCCTCATACCATGGCTCAAAAACCTCTCATCGGCATCTTCATCAGCTTCCTCCTCTAAGTTTCCTCATCTCTACATCCATGGTGGCTCCATAAGTGCTCCTGTTACTCCTCCTTTGAGCTCTCCCACTGCTCGAACTGCTCGAATAAAAGCTGACTGGGAAGACCAATCTATCCACCCAGGCTGGGGTGGGCAGCACTACTCCTTCTTGCCATCTTCAACTCCACCGAGTCCTGGCCGCCAAATTGTTCCCGATCCAGAATGGTTTAGGGGGATTCGAATACCACAAGGCGGTCCAACGTCTCCCACATTCAGCCTAGTTGCCTCCAACCCATTTGGCTTCAAGGAAGAGGCTTTAGCTGGTGGTGGATCCAATGGTGGATCCCGCATGTGGACTCCAGGTCAAAGTGGTACATGTTCACCTGCCATCGCAGCTGGCTCTGATCATACAGCTGATATTCCCATGGCCGAGATTTCAGATGAGTTTGCATTTCGATGTAATGCTACTGGTCTAGTGAAGCCATGGGAAGGAGAGAGGATCCATGAAGAATGTGGATCAGACGATCTAGAGCTAACGCTTGGGAACTCAAGAACCAGGTGAACTGGCATGATATTTGATTAAATAGATCAATTCTACTGTTGTTTACTTGAATCTTGTTGAAATGCAGATAAACAATTGCAAAAATGAAAATTCCCGAGTGAGCTTCCTTGCATGAACTCTCATTCTATGTTTTTACTACTGAGTTGTATAAGGGATCTTGGTGAGTAATTAGCCGTTGCTGCTCTCTGCTTGTTTATTTATTTTTCACTGTTTGCTTTAACTTATTTCTAGATAACACATAGATAGTGCTTCGAAGTGAGACGTGGTTTCACCCTTTCACTTGGTTAGTTTCACTCTAAATTCTATTGGAAGAACTGCTTCAACCGGTCGTCTTCCTTTAGTTTCTGGTTTGCCATTGAAGAGTAATGCTCCGTGACTCAAGTGAATGGAATTGTAATTCAATGCTTTTTGTGTATTCTTTGGCATTGAAATGTATTGTTCATATTATCATTTTCACTTCCGTTTTAGCTTTTCTTCATTACCCTTGTTGCGCTTTCATGAAGAAAAGATTTCTTTTCAATAGATGACAGAAGGGTAAATTCAATCCTATTATTGCAAGTAGAGAGTGGGTGAGCTATCATCAAGAAACCACTTTATAGAAAATGATGAATGTCTCGGACCAGATCATTACTAGCTTGCCACCTGAAATCAAGAAATTAGAATGGCCAAATGTTATGTCTTTTTGAATGTATCGAATATCTTTTGACCAAAACATTTGAGTGCCCTGTTCGTGTAGTGCCACGTATGATATCTGACCGGGAGTTTTCGTTGACAAGGAGTGTGCAACAACCACAAAGATGGGCTTGGCTTGGCCCCTTCGCTTTAACAATTTTTCAAAGTTTTCAATCAAGTCTTTTACTAGTCCATTCTTTGCCTTATCACGTTGGTTAGACCATCAGTTCTTGTCTCCAAAAACTATGGAATTGATTCAGGTTTTGATGTGCTCCACCTAAGCATGTTGGTGATGGAAAATGGCTCAGTGCGTTTGTGTGCGCGCGGGCGATAGTGAGAGAGACAGTGAGACCTCTTACCTACAATCGCAAACGCTGTGTTCATCAGCGATGAATTATAATGTGGAAATTGTACAGTTGCAAGTATACTCCTTTCAAGTGAGCATCCAACAAATGCACCAGCGTTGTTGATCAGAACATTAATATTGATTTCCTTCTAAAGCAGCAGCAGCAGCAGCCGGCGGCGGCCTCCTTTAAAAAAAATCAAATACCATCTGGAGACCTGCAAAGAGAATTACAGAACATGAAGATCGACATAAGCAGAAGGAACAAAAGAGAAGAATTTATGAGATGGGAAGAGCGTGTGCTAAGAAAGCTAAGTATATCACTCATACTTGATGAACAACGCAACAGTCCCATCCTTGAGGACTGTAGTCAATAGATTATTTCCTGAAAACAATCAAGAGGCTATGCATGGACCAAAAAAGAAGTTTTACTCAAGAAGATTGCAGCTATAATTTGAAAGTAGCACCGCGATGAATTCCATGGTAAAACGAGGTTTATCAAAAAAATAAAAAAACATAGAAATACCTTTACTGCAACAGTAATTAGATTGGTGGCTAGGGTAGTGCTGCATGCTGTACCATAAACTTTTTAACATGAATAAAAAGTTTGGGAGATGACTAAAAAAACAATGTATCTTTATTAGCTTTTTAAAATTGTAATACGATTTATTATACCAGAAGCACTATATATATAAAAAAATTATGAAAATCAATCTTTAAAAAATAAAATATTAAATTATAAAATTAAAAAAAAATAATTTAAAATAATAAGAGCCAAAATGAAAAGAATAAAACTATAAAGAAAAAAATAAAAAATATGAGGGACAACATGAAACAAAAAACACTATAAACTTGGTTTGAAGGGTGAAATTATAAATAATAAAACTTTTATAAAAGGGTTCAGGAAAAAAATTAAAAATCAAAAAAATAAAAATCAAATTGAAAACATTAGTAAATGAAAAAAAATTAATATATAGAATTTTTCAACGTGTTTTTTACATAATGTTTTTTCTAAATGTAATCGAAAACCTTATACACGCATCTGATTAAATAAATCAAGAACCATTGTATAAATAAATTAAAAAAATCATTAACGATAAAGTAAAACAAAATTGGGAAAATTAAGAGTCAAATATAGATCAAGATATAAACAAAATTGAAAAATTAAGAGTTAAATATAAATCAAGATATTTAATATCGCAATAAGGGTCATTTACCCAGTTGTGTTTATTAAAATTAATTTGTAATAGAAGTTGACATGCTTATAAAATTTATTGAATAAAATAAAAGGAAAAAAATTATGCAAGGCTGCACATATTTAAAATATTCTAAAAAAATATTTTTTAACAAATAAATTTAATATATATAAATATAAAAAAATCATAGATGAATTATATTAACCTCTTAAAAAATTAAACACATCCAATATAATTAAAAAATAATTGTTATTTAAAAAAACAAAATCCCAAAGAATGAGCATTAATGAAAATATAAACTTAAAATTATTTTAAAAAAAACATATAAAAAATATTAATCTTTTTTTTAAAAATAAGAACGAGGCTAGGAGCTGTTGGGTCTAGTAAGCCAGACCAAACACCTTACCTATGAAAAAAGAGCTCGTGTGTGAACCTTTATTCTTTTATAGTTAATGGAGTGGATGACATATTGTTCGCCCCAATTTACTTTGAAAAAAAATAGATAACACGTTATCTAGAGCTCCCCATAGCGATTGAAAAAACAAGGTTCTTGATTTTTCTTTTGAAAACTCATTTTCAACTTATTTTCAATCCAAAATACCTAGAAAACACTCTAAGAACCTTGTCAAACAAATCTATGACCTCCAAAAATGTAAAAAATTACCTCGAAATCCAAAATTAACCTGAACAAAAAATCTTCTTAAGCTTAAATATGTTTTTTTGGCTCTTTCAAGGTTAAAAAAAAAATATCTTATTTGAACTTCCTTCATCATATGGAATTATTTGGCACAAAAATCAATTGTTTTGGTGGTTGGAATTGTTGTTACGTCAACTTTCTTTCTTTACGCTAGAATCTAATGAGCTCTTGTCTCTCTTCTCATTAAAACATGATTGAAAAATGAAGAAAATAAAGTTTGGTAATAAAATTAAAATTTCTAAAATCAAAGGGACCAGTCATATGATAGATAAAAAAGATGAGAGACTAAAATATGTTTTTCAAACAAATTTCAAAACCGTCATCTATTTTTTTTTTTCAATTCAACCGTGTCTCCCAAAAAAAATGCAACATGGTGCTAATTTGATCTCAAAAGAGAATAATTATGTAAAATAAAAGTTTGAATATCAAATATTTCAATTCACCGTGATTTATAAAAAGTACACAGTAACAGTATAATCAAGATCCCTTTTAGTTTCTTTTAATAATAATAATAATAATAATAATAATAACCATAATAATAATGATGATTATATGCGCTATTGAATATGCAAAAAGATTCACGTGAACTCTCAATAGTCAAATTACAAACATGGAGCAAGAATCTATACTGAACTAGTTGGGGTTGGTTCCTTTTACTCCATTCTGTTTTTTGTTTTTGGAGAAAAAATTATGGCAAGAAACATTATTAATTAATAAGCTAAAGGACGTGAATATTCATTGTTACCCACATTCAATGATTATAAGTGCATTCTTTTTTTTTTTTCTAACTTTTTTTTTTTTTTAAAATTATATTTGTTGATTATATTTTTTTAATATTAAGCTAGGTAAAAATTTTGCTTTGTAATTTTTTTCTTTAAAACACTGTGGATTACTACGGTGTTTTTCCACACGGTTTTTCTATTTTATTTTTTTATTTTTTTTTATTTTTTTAATTTTATTTTTTTAATATTGAGCTGATTGAGAATTTATTTTTGTAATTTTTTTTAAAACGTTGTTGATTGCTACAGTGTTTCTTTGCATGATTTTTTTTTGTTTTTGTTTTTTGATGATTTTCTTTGAAATTATCTTTTTCGATTTTATTTTTTAATATTGAGCTGATTAAAAATTACAGTTATAATATATGAGAAAAACGCTGTAACTTTCCTCGTAAATTACTGTGAATTACCATAGTGTTTTTTCTCACATGGTTTTTTTCCAGTTTCTTTTGTGTTTTCTTTTTTTGTAATATTTTTTTTCCAAAATTATCTTTTTCGATTTTATTTTTTTAATATTAAACTGGTTAGAATTTAACTTTGTAATAAAGTTTAATCATGTGGGGAAATTATTGTAACTTTCCTCACAAAACACTGTGGATTGCTAGAGTGTCTCTCAACATGGTTTTTTTTTCTTATGATTTTTTCAAAATTATCTTTGTCAATTTTTTTTTTAATATTGAGCTGGTTAAGAATTACAATTACAAGTCATTACAAATAAGGCTAAATCATGTGGGGAAGCACTGTAGCTTTCATCACAAAACACTATGAATTGCTACAGTGTTTCCAACACGATTTTTTTTCCTTTTTTTTGTTATTTTTTTCTAAAATTGTCTCTGTTGATTTTATTTTTTAATATTGATCTTATTGAGAATTTAGCTTTATAATTTTTTTCTTTAAAACACTGTGAATTATTGCAGTGTTTCCCCATATGATTTTTTTCAAAATTATCTTTGTTGATTTTTTTTTAATATTGAGTTGGTTAAGAATTATAATTACAATAATGCTAAATTAATCATATGGGGAAAGCGTTGTAACTTTTCTCACAAAACACTGTAAATTGCTACAGTATTTGTCTAAATGGTTTTTTTATGATTTTTTCTAAAATTATCTTTGTCGATTTTATTGGAGAAAGCACTGTAGTTTTCCTCACAAAACATTGTCAATTGCTACAATGTTTTTCCTCTTAGGTTTTTTTCCTTCTAAAATTATCTTTGCTGGTTTTTTTTAATATTAAGTTAGTAGAGAATTTAACTTTGTAATGTTTTTTGCTTTTTATTAATAGAAAAGCTAAATCATGTGGTGAAAACACTGTATCTTTTCTCACAAAACACTATGGATTGCTACAAATCATTTTGTTCAGTTTCTAAATTTTTGATCATCAACACAATTTTTTTTTTCTGTCATGAAATATTAACTCCATTATACCTTTAGTTTTTATTATTTATCTAGAACTAATTCATAATTATAACACTATCAAATATATTTATTTTATAAACCTATAGCAACGCACGGGCATGCCATCTCGTTCACACTAATTCAACTCACATCACTTTTTATTTGACCCATTTAATTTATTTGATATGATTATTATCCTGCAATGGCGCATCCATAGCTCACATAGAACACGACCACCTTTGACAATAATCTGTTACCTTGTCCTCAACTGATGCCCCCTCTCCTTAACCTTAACATTGCTAAACCAGCTTCTTTTACCCTCATTTTCCCTCAAGACGTGCATCATTAGATTCTCATCTCAGCTATTCCTCACTTTATGGACAAGCTGCTTCTGACAGTCAGAACTCTTAGCCATGGAGATGGGCGGACATGCACTCAGCAGGAAACAAGGATAAATCCCTTTCTTCTAGGTTCATATTATCCCATTCTAAAGAGGGATTATTATAAGGGGAAGGAAAAAGATTTTTCTATTTCACCTTCGAGTCTTCGCTTTGACCTCCTCTCTCTTGCCCCGACCAAAAAACTAGAGAGAAGAAGGACTGCTTTACATCCTTCCTCCTCCAGCATTTCAGATTACTCTTTCCATCTCTATCCTTCATCCTTCCACCGAACAAGACCTTTAACCTAACAGGGACTTCGCCATTGCGAAATGATTCAGCAACACTGCTCTAATGGTGTATAGCTTATCTGTCTGCAAAATAACCTGTAACTGTCAACTTTCTCGTGCAAATAGGGTCAACAGTTAAAGAAATACGAGGCTAAGGAATGTGAATGGAAGAATTCCAGCTTCCATTTCTGCTGCTTCTTCTATAGCTACACATATTCCAAAGTGCATCCAATCTCAAAATCCCTCAATCTAATGCAAACCAATTGAGAAAACTTTGGGTCTAATATTCAGTGAAAATTCAGACTCATAATTCATATGTATAAAATAGAGTCTCGAGGTGTTCCTGAATTTCAGATGCAATCAATCTGAAAACCCTTCAATCTAAGGCAAAGCAGTTGAGGAAACATTAGAATTAGAATTTTCTTTTTTTTTAAAAAAAAAATGATAAGGATAGTAAAACACTATGACCCTACCACTAATGTTTTTACCATATTACTCTTTTAAAAAAACTCATGCTAATGGATAAGGGTTCGATTGTGTATGCAATAAGATAATTTCGGCATTTTCAAATTGCCGAGGGCAAGACAAATATTTTTCTTGATGAATACACAATAAAATAACATTAATACCTCTAGAGGGTAGAAGTTCTTGGATGCTATAGTGGGTTAAATTTGTACTTTTATATTAAATGTACACAACAAAATAATCAATTTTCCTTTATAGATAAAAAAAAAACACAATTAATTGACAATGATGGGTTTTTCATCTTTTTCATTTGATAAGCATAGTAAAAATACATACTTACCTTTGAAGTTCAATTTTTTGCTAGTAAAAAACACTGTTCTGGGACAACGTTTGATTCTTCTCGGTGTTTCTTCTATGTACCAACCGCGTATACACCAAACGGCTCTCCAGTTTGGCTCTAGCGACCATTTTTTTCTTCTTCTTCTTCTTTTTCTCTCTATTCTTTAATGTTTACACCTGCCTTGTAATTTTTCAAATCAACCTTTTAACTTTTCTTGCCTTTTGATTTAGTGCCTGGTTTTTTGGTTAATATTTGTATTATTTGAAATAATTTATGAAAATAAATTTATTTCAATTTCATCCTTATTCAATTTTTTTATTTGTCAAATTTGGTCCTTATTCTTCTAATTGCTATTTATATCATTCGAGTCTTTTTTATTTAGTCCTTGGTCTTTTGGCTAATATTTGTTTTATTTTAAATAATTTATCCAAATGGTATTTTGTTTTAATTTTATCATAATTTAATTTTTTCATGTGTCAAATTTGGTGTTCATTCTTTTAATTATTATTTATATAATCTGAAATAATTTTTAGAATTGAATTTCTTTTAGATTTCACCTTATATTATTTTTTTCCTATCATATTTTATCCCTCATTCTTTTTATTGTTTTGCCAAATTTTTTAGGTTGGTATTTGTTTTTACTCAATTTCATCTTTTAACATTAAATTAGTTTGGATTTGAACTTCTTGGTTAAGCCCATATCTGGAATTTTACAGGTTACAAGTTTGGAAAATTAATCCAGCTCTAGAAGATTCACCCGTGATAGATTTGGCTTTTTTTTTTAATCATTTTTTCAAGCTAATGTTTTTTTTATTTTATCATTTGAAATTTATTTAATTGAAAATTAGGATTTAATTTTTTATTTGCTATCTACCTCCATTGTTTTGTCCTTCATTTTTTTTCAATTGGATTATCTCAAGTTTTTTTATTTGTTGTTCTTTGTATTCACAATGAATTTTTCTTTTTGAATTAAATGCATGCCCCATTTAGATTTTGGTGCGGTTCAACCCCTAAAGTTTCAGATTTCCTATCATCTAGTCCCTATTATTTTAGAGATTCACATTTTAGTACCAAATTGTATTTTTTTTATTTTCAATCCATAAATGTTGAAAGCGAAGAGGGAAAGTCATTGTCCTATAAGGATTACTATTGTCATATTCAACTCCATGCACGTTGCCAGCACTAGAAGTTGACATAACCATCATTTCTACCATGGTCTCGTAAAAAACAAATGATTCCGTGTGCATACCACCACATATATTCCTCTATAAACCTCTTTTTTTTGTAAAAGATACATCGTTACAATATCTAGATCGAAAAACTTTTTATTTTTACACATCTTGCATGGACACGTAATGCTCTGATTAGATATTTTTACACATCTTCTATTGAACCTATATCAAATAATGAAGACAACATATATTAATTAACTACGTTAACTAAATAAATTTGCAAAAATTTTGGTTTAACTCAAGATTATTCAACATATTTTAATAATTCTCTTAATTCATTATCAATTTTCTACGTAGATACAAATTTATATACATTAACAGAAATTACAACTCGAAAATAAAATTAACAAAATCTAAAACAAACCCGTTAAACAAGCCATTATTTATTTCACCACAAAACACCTAAGTCGGTAATTCGACATAAGCTTCAACAATTTATAAACAAATATAATTTTACAAAATCTAAAACAAACCATAACATGTACAAATAATAAATCCATAAAACAAGTTTGTTTGAGAAAAAAACAACAAAACAAGTAAACACCCAAACAAAATACATATACTACAAAAATATGCAAAAAAATAATAATTAACATTTTAAAATTTTGTTCAAATTAATAAAAAAGATGGATTTGCTTACTTAAGGTGGAGAATCCTCAATAAAATTTTAATTAGAACACAAATGCTGACAAATAGAGTGTTATTGTGACTCAAAAAGTTATGAGAGGTTGAGTTGTGTTGAGATTGAGGGGAGTTGTTTTGTTGCATAGAAATTTTACAAGGAAGAAGTAGAAATGGGGGAGGGGGAGAGGAGGTTCGAGCAGTAAGTCATATATTAAATATTACCGATAGATTTATCGACGGTGACTCCATCTGCCATTCTATCGGTATTAATGTCATATCACTGTATGGTTTGCCTGTTTAAATCCTACTATAATTCTGCTGATAACTGCGTCTGTAAAAACTTACATGTCATTGCATTGTTTGAATTTTTTTATTCCTTCTATTCCGATTGTGATTCCCTCGATATACACCGACGACATATTTTTGTTGGTATTTACTGATGGGTTTAGTGATGGAAGAAAAATTCGTTCAGTAAATATAACAGCAAAATATCAATGAAAAAAATCTGTCAGTATTTCCGTTTGTATCCACTAATTTTTTTGTGGTGATCACCGAAAAGTTTTTAAGAGAGAGAAAATGGTTGAATAGCAATATTTCAGCCATAAAAAAGGTCGAGATTTGTGTCAACAAGTTTTTTTCTCTAAAGTGGTGCAATATGGGTGATGTTTCTCTATGAACATGACAAAAAACTAAATTAGGGTTTGATTTAGTTTTTTTATTTTTTATTTTTTTTATAATGATTTTGAGTTTTTTTGGGATTGGCAATTGGCTTTTTGAGGTTCATATGATGTTTTTAGGTTCATATGGTGTATTTGAGGTTTTTTCATGTGAAAACAATCTAAAAATTGGGTTTTGGGTTCAAAAGGTTGGACCCTGATTTTTTTGGTTATGAGAGATAATTAGATAATTTACCAAGAAGCGATGTGTTACTCGATTATTAAAAAGAAATTGAAGCATGTTGTCCACTCCTTAGAAAAAAAAATTCCAAGTGCAAGCCTAGACTTTGTGTCCAGGATTTATCATTAGAGATCAAGCATGCATGTGGACCCAGCCTTTCAGGCTCATTAAGGGCTAACCTTTTTCTTATTTTTTAAATTGCTTTGTTTAGCTTTATTTTTTTAAATAGTGACTGATCTATTTACATTTTTTTTAGTTTCATAATGTTTTAAAAAGATTAATTTAATTTGTCTATAATTTGTTTTGTTTTATATTACTATAAATTAATTGTTTTTATATGATATTTTTATATATAAAAAAATTAGCCTCTAAGATAAAATAAATGAAAATGCATAAAATAAAAATCGATATAAAATATTTATATGTGCATCTATCTTTTACTTCAACTATGAAGATTAGCTTTCCAGTTTTCACTTTAGTTTTTAACTAGTGTTAACAATTTTTATTTATTTATCCATTCATAAATTCTTTTATTTCATTTTATAAAGCATGAAAAATATATTTTCATTTATTGATTAAAACTTTTTATTATACATGAAAATTCATCCATAACACAATCGTTTCCTTCCATTGCATTAAGAATTAGCTAGATTGAAATCCTACTCGCAGCGTAGAGGGAGTACAAGGCTAGTTGTATCTAAAAGTAAACAACAATTCAAGCTCGAGTCTCATACAATAAGAAACTTTAAAAGGCATGGCATAAAAACTGTAGGATTTTTCACTGTAGACTAAGAATCATTTCATTGTGAACTCATTGTGTAAAATTTTCTACTTTTTTTTAATTATGGTCATCAAACTTTTTTTTAGGCGATTTCATCTTTTCATGACTCAATTGAAGGATAATTGTTTCAAATTTGTAAAGGAAGAAAAAGAATGAAAGAAAAAGGATTAAAATGAAAAGGCAGGAGAAATTGGGAGGCAATTTCAAAATTGGATTGAAAAATTCACTTTGATTCACCTACTTTTCAACTTATAATTTCTTAGTTCCTCAATATTATGTAAATTTAATTTTGGTCCACAACATTATTTTTTTTTAATCTTTGGTTTGAGAGAGGAACTCTTGGTTGACACTGATTCCAATAACAAAAAAACACTGATTTTGGTGTTAAATGATTCCATTCGAGAGAGTTTAGTCTAGGTGTTTTGTAACAACCCAACTCTTAAACATATTTTTCAATCAATTTAGTTATTAATTAATAGTAAACTGATTTTTTTATATATATATTTATCAAAATTCTGGCAGAGTTTTTTTTAAAATAAAACATACCAAATTATCGATAATTCAATGTTTCACGGACAAAATTCTCAACCTAATGTTTCTATTTCCTTAATCCAATATCTCTGGTATCATTTTCACATCATCACATTTCCCACAAGTTCATTACTTCATAAAATGTTAACATTGTGTGTGTGTGTATATTAACCAACCACACATCATATACTTGAAAATATGTTATTGTATATTAATCCTACAATTATAACACAAAAATTTAATGTACTAAACATTTAATTCACATATATTTACAAAAACAATTAACAATACTAATTACATCTTCATAATATAGTATTCATACATATGTCTTATAAGTCCACAATAGACCTAATATTATTATCTTACATGAATTAAAACATGAAGTATTCTACTCTTGAATCTAAGCGTGAGGAACTTGAAAATAAAACAACAAATAATATAAATAAATCAAATAAATAAAATAATTCCTACAACAAAGAAATAAAACAATATTTTCACTTTTATCTTTTCATTATTATTACATATGTATCATTAACTTAAAACTAATATCAATTTTTAAATTGATATCATTAACCATTTTCATCTCAGTATGGTTAATAAAAAATATACCGATTCAAATCACCTGGTAACATTAGCCATCAATCCATTAGTTAGCTAATCATAAATGTCGATACCAACATTCTCATGTTGATATCATTAGGCTTTCTCTATTTTCCAGGAATGACTAATTAATAAATATCAATGTTAATATCCTTGTCTTCCTTTTCATTCGAGAATGACTAATTAATAATGCTGATATCAATACCCTTAATGACATTATTAGCCTTTTTTTATTTTTTTGGAAATGACTAATCATAAATACTGATATCAATACCCTTCTAATGACATCATTAGTCTTTTCTATTATCCAAAAAAGACTAATCAATAATGTCGATGTCAAGAAGCCTTTGACACACTAGCCTCCATCATCGGAATGACTAATCAAATCATAAATCATTATTCTTATTCCACTGATTTAATTATTTATATATCAAGTCAGATCAATAACAATTTATTTAATAATTAAAATAATTCTACCAATAATAAAAACTAGAAAATATGTGTTAAACACCTATCTGCTGCTAGGAAGTCCTAGTTCCTGTCCCCACCTGTGATCATGCTATCGAGGTATTCCCTGTAAATACATGACTATATCATCAACACAAAAATTTTGTAACTTCATTTTATATTAAATTTTATTATGATTAGCTATAAATCACTCTTCAATTATTTCTTCAATCTTTTCTTTTTTCAATTTCTTTAATCCAACAAAACTACATACAATTAATAACTCAATTTATTAAATCTTTTCATAATATTTACAATTAACCCAACTCCTTATAAATGAAATCCACACATTCCTTCCATTTTTCTTTATCATGCAATTTCATTTAATTTCCATGCATTAAATACTTTAATTAACCCATTAAAATAATTAAAATTCCCTCCCAAACATTATGTGTTGGTCGATAGTTTCCAAGCATAAAAGCACATTTATTTTTTTTTCAATTTATTTTAATTAACACTAAACCCATTAAATCTACATGCTAAGGAACACTAATTAAATTAAAAACTTTATCAATATCGTATCCACTCATCAAACTATATTTCTTAAAATTATAAACCTAACTATCACCTCTAATCCCATCACAAACATCATTATTTTCAGTAAAAGAAATTCTCAACTTCAAATCACAATTAATCAAAAAAAAATTGTAAGAGGAGCAAGCTTTTTATCCACTTTCCTCTTTTCCTTTTTTTTTCCTCCCCTTGTTGCCATGACTATCTCTCTCTCAAATCCCCTTCCTTTTACTTCTCCTCACTTGATTTCTCTTTATTTAGTGTTTAAGAGGTTTATCTCTCACAATTTCATAAGATTCCCCTTTTATTTTTCTTATTTTCCCCAAGTTTTTCCAAGATCTCTCAAGTTTTTCTTTCCTTTCTTTCCTTCTTGTATGGACAGCCATGAGCCTTATATTTATACCTAACAATTTCAAATATTCCCTTTATGTCTTTCCTTTGTAACTTTTCAAGTTTACCAAGTAATTTATCTCATATTTTGTTATTTTTATGAAAACTAAGTTAAGCTATTTTAAATTTTACTAAATTATCTTTCAATATATTTTTTTCTCTACTTAACTCATTTCTATTCAACTTTTATTCGTGTTTTTGTATTTTTTGGCAATTTTTTTTTTATTTTCATATTTTTAAAATAGTACCTAAACTTTTTATTCCAAATCTTTTAGTTTCTTATCATTTCCTCATTGTAAATATTTAATTTACATACTCATCATAATATTTATTTCATTGGCTTATTGATTTTTTTTATTCGAGGTTTACATGTTTTTTTTGTCTTTTGCCTACCTGAGATGATAGATGAGAAGTTTTTTTTTTTTTTTTTTAAATTTGGTTTTGGATTTCTTAAAGGATTTTTGGGTTAAAAATTGATTTTTTGAGAAAAAAAAACTGAACACCCAATTTTCCAGCAACCCTTGGTCACCAGAAACTAGATATGCAAACAGCAAGTTGTCTATGTCATTTTAAAAAAATATATTAAAGGGTGACCTATCGTCCTCCCTTGAATATTAAAAAAATAATAGAGAAAATGACGCATCGTCTATCCTTTAACAGTGGGACAAAAGGCATTGTTCCTAGGCTAGACATGCAAGCCAGGCGTTTTTATGGGTCAGGAGCGTTGGTAGCCCCAAATACTTGGCTTATTTTTTTTAATTTGATGTGTTTTTGACCCCTTAAAAATATAAAAAAATAAATTATTTAATCATTTGTTTTTTAAAAGGTATTTTGTTTTTATTTGACTTGAAAAAAACCTTTTAAGTTGTTATTTTAGTCCCAAACACCAGCTTTAATATTTTTTTTGAACTTGTTTTTTTGATATAAAAATAGTCTCATGCATCTAGTTGGCATATAAGTCTCATATTTTAGTCCCAAATTACACGTTGTCAACTTTTGCACATTCTTTTTTCTGCGCCCAAAAAAAAAAAGAAGCCAGCCCACAACTACGCGCATACCAGATAGTTAGTGTATACCTCTATCCTATGATAACGATGACAAAGATGCCAAAGGCTAAAAATGTTAAGTCTATGTAGCATGCATCCGACCATAAAATCTGTAATTTTCTTGAACAAAAACTAATGCAATGATCCAATTTATTGGACCAGAGCTTAACTTAACCGTGGATCAATTTTGCTTAATACATCTCGTTAAGGAATTGTCTCTCTATGCTACACGTACATACATACATATTTATTGCACCAGACCATAAACTTGATAAAAGCATCACAATCTGTTTACAATTTATTAACTCTGACGGGTATAATTTATCTAGTTAGATTTTAAATTTGCTTTATAAAGATCATTAGTTCGAGTTTCACAAACCTCATGGTTACTGAAGGTTTATATGGTCGTTAACTTTATAACTTATGGGATTAGTCAAGGTACGCGCAAGCTGACCCGAACACTCACGTTAATTTAAAAAAAACATGAAAAGTCTTGAAGCTTTGAATCTCAATGTTTATTTAGAAGTTGTTTGTAAGTGTGATATTAGTTGTTTTTTAAAATGTTTTTTACTTAAAAATATATTAAAATAATATTTTTTTTTAAAAATTAATTTTAATATCAGTATATTAAAATAATATGAAAAAAAATTTCAAATAAAAAAAATTAAAAAATTAAAATTTTTTTTTATAAATACTTTTAAAATACAAAAAACCCAATATATGTCTGGTACTCAACTACACTGTTCAATACTATAAGACATGAATTTATCAACAGAGATAGTTTTCACCATCTCTGTATTTGGCAAAGACAATGATACGAAGACCCTCCCATCCATCGGCTCACCGAGCCAGCTCCATTATTCCCTGACAAGGTTGCAGCCTTGGAATCATTACCACCTTAAAGCCTTATCACGATGTCAATTATGTTGAACTTAAGATCACTTTGACTCACTGCTGGAATATTCCATCCGCTATTCACTATATTTCTAAATATTTTCTCCATTATAATATTTTACTCTTTTTTTTTATTATTATACTAAAAGAACAAAAAATAAACTCTCATTCCAAATTCCAACTCTATATAAATACTAAAAATTAAAAGAAGGGTAATAACCGTTTTTTTAAAAATATTTTTTGTTTAAAAATATATTAAAATAATTTAAAAATATAAAAACAATTAATTTTAAAAAATAATTTTTTAAAATTTTACAATAAAAACAACCATTCCAAAAAAAAAAAAAAAAAACAACATGGTGACAATCACGTAACATTGATTGGCTTTCCGGTCGCCCTATAATAAAATCTCCATCCTTAGCTAGACACAGGTATTAGCATCAACGTGGCAGCAAAGCAATCTATATGCGCAGTACACCCCCGGCGCACATTTTCACGCTCTACCCCTTTCACACTAAAAAAATCGCTTCTTCATCGATCTCCACTCTCTGTTTAGAAAACACGAAGCCCCAATTCTCTCCTTCAAACCCCTAGTTTCACACTTTGATTCCTCTGTTTAGGCAAAACAAACCCTATAATTCATTCCTTTTAAATCGAAAAAATTAAAAAAATAAAATTCTGATCTCAAAATCACGTCTTTTTTTTTTTGTTTTTGCCTAAAAGTATAAATCAAAGCTTGAAATTTTGTTTGATTTATTAGCTTTGGACTTTAGGGTTTCTCAGATTCTACTTCAAAGTTAAGAGTTTTTTTTGTTTTTAACTTTGTTTTTGTTATCTTTGAAGCGGATTTTTTTTTTTTTTTTTTCATATTGTAGCTGTTTTTAGTTTCGATCATTTCTACAACTACCACTGTCACCTAACCCAGGCTCATCCTTAGAGTCTTTAAACTTTTTCTGTTAATAAGTCACCAAAACCTTCAATATTGTGTGTTTTCAACGAATTTGTCTAGTGCCCAATAGTGAAAATCACATGAATATTTGAATTTCACAATCGAATGTCGGTAGAAAGATCATTTGAAGCATGGGAGGAGGTCCAAAGGCATGGCCAGGACTTCGCAGACCGGCTAGCTCAAGGCTTTACAGGCCTTATACAGTCACATATAACTTACCCACCTGCGTTTTCTTGGCCAAACCCTCCAAAATCGAAGCTTTTCGATGTGGAGTTTCCGGGACACGGTTTTAGTAAAGGGGATTTTGGGGTTTTGACTGATAATTCTGGGATAAATGGGTTTTCGGCGATTTTGGATGTTGGAAATAGGATTGGACAAGCTGGGGCTGATTTTGGTGCGGCTTTGAATGGGATGGTGCATCAGTTTTTTAGGAGATTGCCGGTGCCGTTTAAGCAGGATGAGACTGGGGGGGTTGGGGTGAGGATGGATGGTAAAAGGAGTGGGGTGGGGTTGGGTTTGGAGGGAGAGTTGGGTTTGGTTAGTGAGAGGTTGAGGGATTTTGGGTTTGTGGAGGATAATGGTGGTGGTGGTGGAGTGGACGGCTTGTTGGAAGAGGAGATTGGTGGGTTAAATTTGAAGGGTGTGGGATATCTTGGTAAACCACAGGTAATGACTTTTAAACGCCATTTTGTTTAAGAATTTGGTTGTGTTTGTTTTGTTAGCGTGGAAAGTCCTTATTTCATACAACAATGGTAATTTATGTGTATTTTCTAATGCTATTGAAGGAATAGATTGCCTATTAGATTTTTAAATTAAACTGTCCGTTTAACTGTTTGCTTGGAAGCGATATTTTATCTTTTGAAACTCGGTTGGGAATATTTCTTGGTTCTACAGATTTATGGAGGATGTGATTTGATTGATTTTCAACCTTTTGAAGTCTGGAAAGGAAGTTCACAGAAATAGTATGTTACACAGTCTAGATAATAGTGACTTTTTTGGAAACAATTATGCATTGGAAGCCATAGGACTTCCTGTTTGAGAAAGACCATGTCTTTTTAGAAGTATTGGCTGGTGCAAATTTTACAATAGTACAGCATCCAGTCTAGTTAGCAGTGCCTATCTGGAAACAACTGAACGTTTGAAGTTTATGCCATTCCATTTGATAGCGGTTGTGTCTAAAACAAAGAAAAATGAATTACACCTACCTCCTTTCTCCTTTGGCAGACATGCTTTGTTTTAGAAGCAGTTTGTCTAACAAATGCTGACTTGCTTTCCTTTTAAGGTCAGTTGTGTTTGTTATGTTCTCATTAATGATCTACTTTTGCTTTGTGCTGTATGTTTAACTTAAAGTTTCAAGCAACTTAAAAGGCTTTGAGAGGAGTATAATATCCTTGTGGTTTTCATTGTTTCTAAGTAGAACTTGTCCTTGGATAATGTGGTTGATCATACGTATAGAATTACCAGTTGGATTTGGTTTTGTAGCAAGGTCGCATTTGATGGAATCTAGTCAAATTATATGCAACTGAAGGAGTGGTTCTATGGTGTAACCTGTCACTTGTTGCAGAATGTGTCAAAGCACAATTTGCTTTGATGTTTAAATTTTGCATGATCTGAACAACATCAAGCAACCCTTGCAGAAGCCACTAAGTCTCACTGTTTCGTTTTTTTATCGTTATTGTGATTTTTTTTGTTTTTAGTTAATTCCTTTTAATCATTAACACATTGATTAAGTAGACATAATCTCAATAATTGTAATTTTATGTGGTTCATGCCCGGTTTTTTTCCTGTACTGTTTTTTCTGTGCATTTCTCAACGTATCATTTTCGATTTCCTTCTTCTTTTTTTTTTTTTTTCAATCTCTGTATGTAGTTTGGTTCTTTTTGGCAACAAGGTAAAAGAATTGGTTGCATGTATCAAAATTGGTTGTGTTGTCTGATAATGTTCTTTCTATACATGCTTTCATTGTAGCTATTTATTCAAATAGGAGATTCTGCAACCATAAGTGAAATGCTTGAAAGACTGGGTAGGGTAATAATAAAAGGGCAATAACATGTTATGATTACATGTAACCTTATGTTCTTGGCTGGAGGTCAGTTCAGTTGAATTATCTTGATTGTGTTTGATATAGTAGTGTAAAGGGGGCAGTAACATGGAGCTTGGTTCAGTTGAATCATTTTGTTTGTCTGTAGTTTTTTATCCTCTTTAATTTTTTATGGCCAAAAGAATTTTAAGTACAGATGGACAGCAAAAGTTTCCCTGCTGTAGTATTCTTGTCCTGTTGCCCTTTTTGTGATCATAATTGAAGGCTATCAATTTGGCTTTAATTGTATTCCATTTGTGCAGTTTATTTGATGATTCATTTCCACTGAATGCAGGGGACCATAAACATTACCTCAACTTATGACAGCAGAACTCACAACATTGAGAGTTCTTTGGTTGCAAGGGGAGATTTATGGAGAGTAGAGGCATCACATGGAAGTTCCACATCAGAAAATGATAATTCATCTCTGTTCCTAGTCCAGCTTGGACCTGTGCTGATTTTGCGTGATTCAACCTTTCTTCTGCCTGTGCATCTGTCAAAGCAACACTTGCTTTGGTATGGCTATGATAGAAAGGTATGGCCAATTTTCTGTTTACCTCGTTGAAATGTGAAAATAGATGCGATTGTAGAACTGTGGAAAAAGATGCTCAAGCTTTTTGATATTCTTTTCTAAACCTTCAATCAAACAAGGAAAAAACCTCATCTATCCAACAAACGTATTTGCTCTTAAGCTTCAGATTTTGCCTGAAGCTTGACAAGAAATGGCAATGGACTATAAAGACGTGAGCTTAAGTATCACTAAACATTAGTTGTTTGCTCAATCCCAGTTGTTTTATTGATCTCCAGCTATTCCTATTAATTGCATGTTGTTAGCTTTATGGCAACCTTTCTTCTGTACTTATTTTTGACGTTACAATTGTTGTTTTTTGGTGCATGTGCTGATAAAGACTTCACCATCAATACCTATTATTTACCTTTTAGCTTCCATATCTTAAGATCTTCTGTTGTTGATCATGTTTTCCTGCCTTTATTTGATTTGTCTTTTTGTTTTTTAATACAGAACAGTTCATTGAGAATCAGTTTTTTCCTTGTACTACACTAGAATCTGCATTTGGATGTCTTTTTATGATTGCTTTATGAAATTGTTCTTCTCATGTGCCATTTTTCTTGTTTCTTTGTCAGAGTGGAATGCATTCTCTGTGTCCAGCTGTGTGGTCAAAGCATCGAAGGTGGTTGTTAATGTCAATGCTCTGTCTCAATCCTATAGCTTGTGTAAGTTAGAGCTCCTTTTAAGATATGAAAGGCATTAAAATCAGTTTATGTTTCAATTATCACATTTTGTTTTTAGAGGCTTAATCAAAGGTGTGGTTAGCCAAAAACAATAGGCTGTATTCTACATCTTGTAGAATCAATGAAGAAGTGGATACAGGAAGCATGATCCTTTGACTTTGAGTTACTGTTGTGGGATAGGATTGTGTTCCACACTTCTTTATAGTATAATGCTTTAGGATTGTTTAGCTGGTATTCAACAGAATCAAAGTGCTCTCTTGTGTTCGGTTCTTTTTATTGGGGTTTTCTTTTATAAATCCTTCCCATTCTAACAAATTTCCTTCTTTCATCCTTCCCCAAAAGTGCATTTTTGTTAGTGCATGATGTTTCATAGTTGAATCTTCTTTTTTTGTAGTTGTTTCACTGTCTTGAAAATCAACAAGTGTCATGCCATTTCCCCTTCTTCAGACCAAGTAAAAATTCCTTAGGTTTGGAAGTGGTGCAAGGCAGTGATATGGATGGAAGTTAACACTCTATTTAACTAGGCTGAAATCCTAAATTCAGATTTTAGTTTGAGTGATGGGGCAGGAGAGCTTGTTGAAATTATTTTCAAAAGGGAAAAAGTAAGAATATCAGAGCAGCCTTGCCATCCTTCCTCCTGTCCTCAAGCACAATCTCTTCCAAAATAGGTATACTTGCCTTTGCTGCTGCCTGGTGATCCTATTGAGTACAGAAGCAATAACCTCTGTAATGAAAGCATGAAGATTTGGATGCAGTTATTAGTGTCTTTTTGTAGTATTAAAATATGTTGAACTAATTTTTCACTTACTTTCCTTTCCTTGATCTCTTTCAACATGCAGTCATTTGTGGATTTACAGTTTCCAAATGGGCAATTGACTTATGTATCTGGTGAGGGGCTGTCTACCAGTGCTTTTGCACCTCTTTGCGGAGGTCTTCTTCAAGCTCAAGGGCAATATCCTGGGGAAATGAGATTCAGCTTCTCTTGTAAGGTCAGGTTTTGAACTTGTCAGCCAGTACTTATGATTTCAAGGTACATTAGCGGATTTCTCTGAATTGATTTTGGTGTGAACTAAGGCCTGTTGTTCTGAATATTTATCAGAATAAGTGGGGAACACGAATCACACCGATGGTACAGTGGCCTGACAAATCCTTTACATTAGGTTTTGCACAATCTTTGGCATGGCGGAGATCTGGTCTTATGGTGAGGCCAACTGCTCAGTTCAGGTAAAGTTCTACATTCATATCAATTTCAATAAAATTACGATCTCTCTTTGTTTTTCCATACACGTGGAAGAGATGAGCAAAGTAGCTGTCTTATTAATGACTTTGGCCTTTGAACTCGAAAGTGCTTCAGTAATTTGTGAAAAAGAACATGGTTTCTCAGGCTGATTCTTCAATTTATATTAATAACTTCTGCTTGCAGAGCTCTCCAAGTACCTTGTAAAATGTTATTTTAAGTTATCCTGTGGTTCCTTTTGTACCTTGGTCTGGTTATATGTAATTCTGGACCAATCTACAAAAACCAGGAAACACAATGAACTAGCCATTAAAAAAGGAAAAAAGGTGGAATAAAGGAAAAGAAAAGCAGAAATAGTAAATCCTGAATTACCTGCATTGGTGACTGCAGAAGCAACAGTGAAGAACAAAATAAAAATAAAAATTGGATACTCTGTGTTTAAGACTACCATTTGTGCTCTAATTATGCCTTCACTTCTGAATGTTAGCATATCTGTTGCATTGGGATCATTGTGATGCCATGTTACACTTAAACTGCACTCTAGTTTTCCTTCAAAACTGAGAAAATTTCATTGAGAAAATGAATATAGCAAAGATAACTGAATACTGGTTGTCATCCAAAAAATATTTGTGCTCTAATTATGCGCTTGTTCTATTACATTTACTTGACATACTGCTTTACACACTGACAGTGCAACTATCATTTTCCTGCTGCTTATAAAGTGGCATCAGATGACTATGGTCAATAGGAAACAATCCACACATTACTTGTGTACTCCTTTTAGGGGGCGTTTGTTTGCCCAGAAAGTGGTTTTCTGGAAATCATTTTCCAAACTTTTTTGTGTTTGTTTGCCATTAGGAAAGTTGGTCAACGGAAAACACTTTCCAGTCAAAGGAAAATTTGGTTTGATTTCCGGGAAAGTGTTTTCCTTTTATTTTGGGTAGAAAATACTTTCTAGAAGTTGTGAAAATTTTAGAAATATCATATTATTTGCTGATTATATCAAATTTGGTCCTCAAACTTTTGATTGATATATATTTTGTTTGAATCTTTTTTTTTTTTAATTTCATTCCTTAAAATTTGATTTAATTTGATTTTTATATTAACTTTGGTCCTTATTTTTATGATTGTTATTTGCTTTTCTCTTATAATTTTTTTAATTGAAATTTTTTATCTATCAAATTTGATCCTCATTCCTTTGATTGTTACTTATTTTATTTGAAATAATTTATAAAATTGTAATTATTATTATTTTAATTTCATCATCTTTCAATTTTTTTATTTGTTAGATTTGATCTCCATTATTTTGATTATTATTTATTTTATTTGAGATAATTTATGAAATTAGATTTTTGTCAATTTCATTTTCATTTGACTTTTTAATTTGTAAAATTTGTTCCTTATTATTTTAATAAATTTGAAAAAAAATAAAACATTAATAAGCTATTTTTTATAATATAACCAAACACTAGAAAATGTTTTCCAACTTATTTTCTATGACACTACCAAACATCGGAAAATAATTCACTTTCCAAGAAAACCACTTTCCAAAAGGAAACTACTTTCTAGCAAACAAACGGGACCTTAGTTATCCACAGATTTCCTTGGAATTTGGTCCATTGAGTCCATAGTTAACCCATCACAAACCAGGGTCAGTCTGCATTTCTTGATGCTGCCGAGTGAAGGCTGGACCTGCTTTTTTCTGTGGTCAATCTCAGTTACTTGTTTTAATCAGTGGTGCTCCACTATAGACAATTAAGTGGCCATTGGAGAACATTGTTTTATTAGGCCATGACAGCCTGCCTTTAATTATCTTATTGATACATCTTGGGCCTGATTGTATCCTGATATCAATTATCTCATGCTTTTGGAAAAAGCATGAATAATTATATTGGTGAAACAAAGTAGGACTTGTTGAGGGTAAAATATACATGCCAGTTATGATTTGAATATGTGGTCCTCCTATGTTTGCAGAACCTGTTTTTCCTTGCCTTACCTTTTACCTTGGTGTATTCACTTCACTCTTGTTGTGTATACTTAAACTCAAGCAAAAGTTTCAGCTTCTATGCTACTGTAAGTAAATATAATTGCCTTTTCTACTCTTAATGACATCTTGTCAGTTTGTGCCCCACTTTTGGCGGAAGCAATCCTGGGTTGCATGCAGAACTGATTCATTCAGTGAATGACCATCTGAATCTGATATGTGGCTGTGCTGCGACGACACACCCTTCCGCATTTGCATCGCTATCAGTAAGTTGTAACTGGTCTATATTTTCTTATCTTGATTATACATCTCTGCGTGGTAGGATCTTTGGTTTCTTGGTCCATCTTTTACTTTGTTAGCTAACAGGATGGGACCCAGGTACACAGCAAGTTTGCACCTCTTCCTATTCATGAAAATCAAGTGAATGGCAGGATAAAAAAATATCAAAATGTTGAAAACAAAAAGTAAAACAGAGAGATACCTCAAATTATCTTCATTGTAACTGAAAAAATCTGAAGATGCACAGGTTTAATCGCATGCACCCTTCATGCCATAGGAAATATTCTAATTCTTTTCCAACCCATTATTCCACTTTGAAATGAAGAGGTACAACTTGCTAGTTCAACTTTCATTGATATGTGTGCACAAGTTCAAATGCTGGAACTTCCTGGGAGAACAATGAATTGGAAGACAATCCATCAATTCACCATCCTGTTTGAGAAAACTAAATCACAAAAAGTCCACCAAAATAATTTGAGAAAACAAATGTAGACAATGGATGCCAAACCAGTGGAATCCTTAATGATGGGGCTATCCAGTTCTGGTCTTTGTCCTATCATCATCATTCACAATGTTTCCCAGTGGAGCTATGTTGTGTTGTGGAGATGCATGCATCTGTGGGACAAAATAGTGGCGTACATCCTCTATTGTTGGATTGCATTGTCTCATGATCATTCACATCTATGCGATATGGTCTCCGAGGATTGTATTTCTTTGCCCAGAGTCTTGATATGCATGAAAATCACATGTTTTGAAATAACAGGGTGCAACTTGTGACCGTAATGAAAATTCTGGTTGATATTTCCATTGAATTTTCCCCTAAACTACTCAAAACTTCTACCTTCAGAAGACAATCAATCTGAAGTCAACTCCTAAGTGAAACTTCAGGCTGATGCATGTAATATTTTGAAAATATTGGGTAATTGGGTCACAAACTGAAATGAGAGTGAGAAAGTTCGGGAAATATTTGGGAAATTCTTGTTTACATGAGGAGGCCACTAATGTCAAGAATCTTCACCTATCCTCCTAAAATTTATCGTATACAGATACTTTGTGAAGACAACAGTGGAACCCATTTGGCAATCATGAATAGCCCTAGCTTATCAAATCATCATTTTGAAATTCACATGGCAAATCATCATTTCTGAAATTCAGACATTGATGATAAGGGGCAGTGTTGGTGTTATTTATTCATCATTGTCTAACATCCATTTCTTTTATGTGGCCCTTTTGCAGATTGGAAGGTCTAAGTGGAATGGTAATGTTGGGAGCTCAGGATTGGTTCTGAGACTCGATGCTCCTCTCTCCAATGTTGGCCAACCTTCCTTTTCTGTTCAGATAAATAGTGGTATTGAGTTTTGATTGTTTTGCCCCACATTCATGTTAGTTGAAGTGTAAATAGTCACTACGCTTTTAATCATATCAAACCACGCTGTATATCTGACTGTTTTTCATCAATCATAGTTTTCCCTTCTTCCCTCTTGTACTTGGATGTGTTTAGTGTATTTGTAGTTTTTTGAAAATAAATAAATAAATAAATAACCGGGGGCTAAATGTATATTTTGATTTCGCAAAAAAGACCTGTTCAGACGATGATTGTCAGCCAGAGAGAAGAAAGACGAGGACGACAACTGGGGAATATACTGAAATTTTTCTACCAACTCTTGCTGTGTCCCTGATTGTTTTGCCCCATATATATATAAAACAAAAAATATTGTTAAAATGAATAGTGTCATGCGCACACCACCTCTTTTAAAAAAATAATAATTAATAATTAGACAACTCCCACTCAGTTTATATAAATGAATAGTGTCATGCGCACACCACCTCTTTAAAAAAAAAAATTAATAATTAGACAACTCCCACAGATAATTCAATTCAGGGACGCTATATCCTTTAAGTTTGTTTTATTAAAAATTAAACTTTATAAATTATATATATATATATATATATATATATATATATATATATATATATATATATAAAACAAAAAATATTGTTAAATTGAATAGTGTCATGCGCACACCACCTCTTTTTTTAAAAAAATAATTAATAATTAGACAACTCCCACAGATAATTCAATTCAGGGATACTATAACCTTTAAGTTCGTTTTATTAAAAATTAAACTTTATAAATTATTATGGTTTATTTTTTTTAACTTGGTTGATTTATGTTTATTTTTTTTAATTAGTATTTATTTTTTAATATTATTTTAATTAAAAATTATGTCTCATATTTTATTTTGGTTTATTTTTTATTAGGTTATCTTAATTTTATGATCCGGATCATGAGTTTTGTGGGTTAATCTGAGTTAACTTGAGTTAACTTGAGTTGTTTTATTGTGTTTTTTTAGATTGTTTTTTTTATCATTTTTTTTATCAACAATGAGAGAATTGTGCTTTATAATTTGTTTCGATATATGAGGTTATCCTAGTCTTATTATCTGAGTGGTGAATTGGTAAGGTAACTAAGATTGTTCCATGTTATTTTTTTTGTTTGTTTTTTTTATGAGGTTATTTCAGTCTAATGACTCAAATTATAGGTTTGACGAGTTAACCTAATTGATTTGGATAATTTTTTTGTGTTCCTTTTTAATTGGTTTTTTTAATAATTTATTTCAATTTGCTTTTTACGACGTTATTCTATTCTTAAGACTTCGACAAGATTTAAGTTGTAGATTTGACAGATTAATTCGGGTTGTTTTTTTTATCCTATATTTAATTGATTTTTTTCAATTGCATTCGATAAAATTAGATTGATTGGAAATTGAACTTTATAATTTATTTTGATTTGTTTTATATAGGGTTATCATGATTTCACAATCTCAAGTCTTGAATTTGAAAGTTTAGCCAGGTTGACTTGAATTTATCCAATATATTGTCATCTCAATATTTTAAAAAATAATATTATATTGGATTTTTTAGTTAAATTATAATTTTACTGGTTATCTGAGTTATCTTTGAATCTATTAAGTTGATTTTTACATTGGATCATTTATGACATGGTTTTTTTTTTTACTAAAAAAACATTAATGAATATGTTTTTTCATGTTTAAGATTTAATGACCTGGTTAGCATATCTCGTGCCAACAATCTAGATAGTTCCGGTTGAGAAAAGGTAGTTCACAAGCCAAAGCCAGCAAGAACTGGAGCAGCCGGGAGGGGCTGCATTGTGGGAGCTTTCAATGGTATATTTGAAGAGAGAACGTAATACAATGCGATTTGGTGTCACCTGCTGTGTGTTTTACACACTTGAATTAAAAAAAAAAAAAAAGAGTGGAAAATGCTAATCATGCACATATGAAGAAGCTAGAAAATCGAGAAACAGAAATAAGTTTGTGGTTTGTTTACGCATTGAACGAGACTCCTCTACATGCAGGTCATGGAGGAGATGGGAAGTTAAGACAGTGGTTGTCAATATTTCACTCTTTTTTTTTTTTTGTTTTTTTGTTTTTTTCAGGAAAGAAAATAAGAAATGCCAAAACTACAATCCCAAGACCAAGTCATTTGAAAAGCTGTTGTAACAATGTCTTTGAGGAATTGGTTAACATGAGGATATCCTTACAAAAACAAAGGAAGGAAGGAGGATTAGAGATTGTGTTTTGCTTAAAAATATTTTCTTCCTCGGGTGTTCTGAGAGTTTGGTCATGTAGTTGAATCTTTCAACCAGCAAAAATTACAATATCCATCTAGTATATTTTGAGAAATTTTTAAAATTATTTTGAATATTGGTTCTAAAATATGAACTTAATACATAAACAAGTTGCAAGATGCATAAAAAAAGGGAGTAAATTATAGTTTAGGGATCCTTGTCTTTCATATATGTTTATGACTTGGGTAATTAAAAAATTAATTTAAAACAAAAATAAATTAAAAAATTTTCAAAAATATTTTTTAAATGCAAAAACAGAAACAATCTTAACTATTAATTTTGGCTAATGATATGTATAGCCGAAACCAGTTTTTCATTAATTTTTGTTACAGACTTGATAGTAAAATATGGTCAAGATTAATTAATTATTTTTCAAACAAAATGGACTAAATTATTTGTTTCTTAAATATATAGGGACTGAACCGTAATTTATTAAGGTCTTGCCACACGAGCATTTCGACTTTGTATGCTCAAAAGTCAAAACCCAAGGGGACAAAATGACTGTGGAAGTGTTCATCTTGGTCCTTTTGCTTCTCTGCCCATAGTTTCTTAACTTATTATCTTACCAATTAAATTAGGATGAACAGAGAAATTCTATGGTATTCAGGACTAACCAGTAATGTTCAATTAGTTATTATCTTGAGTTCACTCTGAAAAAAAAAAATATACAAGTTGAAGAGAGAAATTTTATATGAAAATATTTTTATTATTTTTGATGCATCATGAATTTTATTTTGACTCTTATTTGTGTTAATTACAAGAAATAATATCATAAACTTTTTAAGATGGAACTATAACTAAGTAGCAATATCATTTTTTTAAAAAAATCTATTTTGCAATATCTAGAGCAGTTTTTGTTATGAAACCTAATAAAATTAGTGCAAGACTATAAAAAAAGATAAACACTATATATATAAAATTAATAAATTGAAAAACATGATTTGTTTGCAAATCATTAAAATTAGGTTGGTTTCTATGCTCATTAAATTAGGGAAAATCAGCTCTTATTCTTATATTTTTTTTCTAGTTTTCAATCTATCCTTACATATCTAAGTTATTCTCTAATCAAATTTTATTTTAGATATTTTCATCCATATAGATGAAAATGCTTTTACATGAAAAACTCAAACCTAATCTAATTTACTAAAACAATAGCCACGAAAAAGGAAATTTTTTTAACCAATATGGAATTTTAGGTTTTGCTTTTTTAAAATTATTTCTTAATAAATTAGATGGAAGTTTGATTCTCGAGTAAGGGTATAGTGATATCAATTTTCACATAAATATTAACTAGAAGAATTTATTGAAGAATGGTCTAAAATATAAGGATATAATATTGAAATCAACTAGATTTATATAAACTAACTAGATTTAAAACACAAGGATAAGTTAAGCTAATTCCCTTTAAGTTTGATAGTGTATTAAAAAGAATATTATCATGATCAGAATCTTGGATTCATGATTGGCAACGTAGGAGAGGTGCCAACGGGACACCCCACCTATACTAAACTTCAGAATAAACATATTAAAAGAACAAATTATTTAAATATACACAATATTTATAATCTTTCAAAATATTATATTATTCAAAATTAATGAAACCAAATGATAGTTCAAAACTATTCATCAGTAATTAAAATAAAACCAACAATCCATAATACTCATTACATTGTCAAAATCCAAACTTAATTAAAATAGAGTAATTGTGGAGTGTTTAATATATCAAATCAAAATAAAAAAGAAAGTCTCGCGAAACATGCTAAGCATACCGACCAAAACCGAAGAAGTAGGAATACTGAACAAAGTCCACATGCTAACATAAATTAAGAACTTGAAATAATATAAAAAATGAGGGGTGAGTTTAACAAACTAAGTGGGGGAATAACATTTAATATATATTTTAGATATTAATAGTTTGCAAGTCGATTTATCTTGATATACATATATATACTAAGCATATTATCATAAAGTAGTGGAATACATGTCAGAGATCAGATGACACCTGAAGGTGACCACTGTGGGAGAGGTGGATATTCATAAAACTGCTTTCAAAACTCATTATGGGCACTACGAGTTCTTAGTGTTGTCTTTTGGGTAAACGAATGCACCAACGACCTTTATAGACATGATGAACATGGTTTGTAGGTTGTTTATTGATAGGTTTGTTATAGTGTTCATTAATGATATCTTGGTGTATTCGAGGAGTGAAGAGAAGCATGAAAAGAATTTGAGATTAATGCCTCAAACTCTGAAAGATCATCAGTTTTATAGGAAAGTTCTCGAAGAGTGAGTTTGGGTTAGAAAGTGTTGGATTTTAGAACATGTGGCGTTTAAGAATGGGATAGAGGTTGATCCAAAGAAGGTAAAGACAGTTAAGCAAATCAATCTTTCATAAAGAGTGTACCTGAGACAACAATGTTGGATGCTTAAGCATTTTGCTGAGTAAGGGCAAAAATTCGCATCTGTCTCTAACTCGCTGGCACAAAACCTCTACCACTTGCTCCATGACCTACCACCTGCTCTATGACCCTACTGGTCACGACCACCCTGAAACACAGAATGGTTAACTAAGTCTAAGCAGGAGATGCAACCGATGCAAATGCATCGAGTGTGGACAAATGTCTGCTTGAAAAATCCCTCAATAAAGTGATTAGTCTGCTCGCAACTGAACAGACTTATGTCTGCCTATAACAAACCCTGCTATAATGCCTAGATCTACAAGACTGACACAAAGGCCTCCTATATGAACCTTGTGGTGTTGATTGAATAGTATCCTAACTCTGAGTCTAATCTCCTCCACTCATACTATATCTTTTGGCAACCACACGCATGGGCTGGCTTTTGAACTGCATTATGCATGGCTAACTTAAACTTGCATTGACTTTACCCTTTTCTGACAGGAGCTTAACCCCCACCCGAAGAAATAAAGGAGAACAAAGTGTAAAATACTACTGCAATTGGGTTCTGGAAAAATAAACTACCTAGGAACCTAGAATTTGTAGAAACGTAATGATGGCTTGTTAAAGTTTCCAATGATATAGATAATGTCTTTTAATTTCAAGAAGCTTTTATTAGGTTTAACATTCAATGATAAGAAAGGCAATGAATGTATTACAATATTTAAGACTTATAACTTTCAAAATGCTGAAAAAAAGGATAAAGAAGTAATACCTCAAATACGCCAAGTTTCTGATTTTACACAGACTCGAGCATCACTAAGGAAATTGTGAGTTGTAGCTTGTGATCATGAGGAATAATGCGAGCCCCAACTTGCCTTCCAGCTTCTATGTTGTCTTTAGCAACCAGGCTAAAAAGATCACCCATGCCAGAGAAATGCATTATGGGTGCAAAAGCTACTGGAGTAATCTTAGTGAAATCGAAATTCAGAGTTTCTGTTGTCTGAACAGGCTTCTCATCCAGGTTTCTCATCACTATACCCCCAAATACAAATTTTGATGCTAGCAATCCTAAAAGCAAAGAAGGGCATAGCTTGACCAGAAGAATTCACATCTGATGGGTCACGATTTCTCAAATCAACCTCATTTAAGAGATAACGCGTGAGAGAAGTGGGTCCTAAAAGCATAAGAGATCAACCTCATTTATCAGGCTCACACCGTCTATCCAACTTAGGTTACACACCCTATGTGCGATCCCACATCCCTCTAAGATAGCATGGGTACCAGCCTCTATAACATCAAGAAGTGCTGAAACCAGCCCTCCTACAGCAACACCTCTTAATGGTCCAAACAGGGTTACACAACCTTGTGGCGTCTAGGACCCACTTCTCTAGGATAGTAGTGAGTGTCTAATATTCCTTAGAGGAAGAACTAGGAACACGTCTTGAAGATTCAAACAATGAACTCTTTGGGAACACCATCCCCGCCAGTAAGGCCCTAATAAGGGGAGTATAAAAGACGCCTGACTAGGGTCGCGACTCAACTAAGATCAGTCCGAAATCTCTTTAGTCTTAAGTCTCCCCATTTCTCTAAAAATAAGCAGACTTGGGGGGCTACTGATGGGTCATTGTTTCTCAAATCAACCTCATTTAAGAGATAACGCGCGAAAGTCATAACCCAAAATAGGGTTGTCTTTTCGGGTGTCCAACCCTAAGTTGGGTTAGGGTACACCTACGCCCAATCCTGTGTTGGGCTTGGACGCGACCATGCCCAACTCTACGTTGGGTGTGGACGTGTCCTAATCCAGTTCGACGATTGGGCACGAGCACGACCACGCCCAACTCTAAATTGGGGTGGACGCATCCATGCCCAGTCCCATGATTGGGCCCAGGCACGACCACGCCCAACTCTACGTTGGGCACGGATGCATTCATGTCCAGTCCCACGTTGGCTCAGGCACGACCACGCCCAACTCTATGTTGGGTGTGGATACGTCCACGCCCAGTCCCATGTTAGGCCCAGATATGTCGTGCCTAGTTTTTTCCTGGGCTTCGGGCGTGAATTGAGCCCAATATTCCTAAGATCGGGTGTGAAGTTGAAGGGTCATTCTACACTGAGCCCCCCCATACCTTGAGCCTAAATTAATAATCATTATGCCCATTAAATACAACAAGCCGTCCATGCTTACATTAATTAGATGTGATGGTACAATCAGTAAGATGATATTATCTTACTGTTACAAGATTACATCTCTACCCCTCCTACGGTATATGAAGTAAGTCAAGTAAGGTAATATAAAAGGAAGGATGAATATACAGGAGGGGGTTCGAAAACCTTATACTCTTAGACAAAACACATTCTCTGCTTCATCTTCCTTAATTCTACATCTTCTTCCTTCTCCTCTTCTCTATTTTCATAAAAGCTCATTAATACTTCCTTTAATGTCTTTGGCTATATATCCCTTAATATCTTTGGCTACATAAAAAAAACCTGGTACTGACTTGATCTTCGGAGGGTCCCCCATCAACACCCCCGGGGGACTTTGTGCAGGTATTTATTTCAGAAAGAGCTGATATTCCCATGGACAAAGATTTGCCCAAGGAAAATCCTACGTGGTCTTGAAGTGGAGGTCATTGAATTCACCATAAATGATGTAAGGGAATTTCTAGGAATAAATCATCCTAGAACATTCCCTGTGATTTTTATAACCTTATCAGTTAGCGCCGTCTGCGGGTACCTTACAAAAAGCTAATTACTTCTCTAGTAAGAAACTAAGCTTTGACATGCGGTTCTATCTATTACACCACTATGGCAGATCCATATACACCACGGCATGTCACGGACGCCCACATTGCTGCTGGTACATCCGTCCAACCTCAGATTAAAAAAATGGCTAAGCAGATATGTCTACTGTCAGAGGAGGTCATCAGGCTGAAAGGGCAGCTCACGGTTCATCCTCAACCTCTTCACGATGTTTTAGCATGTGATTTACCACCTCAGCCATAAAGAACCCCTATAGCCCAGAGATGTCTCAGCTATGCTGAGGGACATGGATATAATGAAGAGGGACCGCTCAGGCATCGTTCTCGTAGTCCAACTCGAGAACATTCACACCACCCTACATTTCCAATAAGAAGTGTGCATTCCTGCAGAAATCAAACTAGTCACCGTGAGAGAGAAAAAGATCACCCCTCCCACCGTTCCATGTCATATTTATCCAGTTCATCTGGTTCGCACCAAGAACGACATAGAAAAAGGGTCGAGGAGGTCTTAGAGCATCATTAACCTGCCCACTAGTATCAGGTAGAAGGCTCTCCACTGTCCAAGAGAGTTCTGGAAACTAGAGTACCCAAGGAGTATTTGTTTGCAAAGATGAGCTTAGACACGTATGATGGATCTACAAACCCTTAGGAGCATATCCAGAATGTGAGAGGGAGCCTTGAGTTGGTCATCCATGAAAATGATGTGATGTGTAAGATATTGCCCACCCCCTTCAGGGAGAACGTAAGGAGGTGGAACAATAACCTGAAGTCGGGGTCAATTTTGGGCTTTCAGGACATATATGCCAAGCTGGTAGCACGTTTCAACACCAACATCCCTACGAAGAAAAGCTCCACTAAATTATTTGGGATTGTCCAAGGCGAGAAGGAGCTTACCCGAGCCTATTGGAGGAGATTCAATGAAGAAATGCTTTAGGTGAAGGACCTACTAGAGCTCATAGCCTGTGAGGCTTTGATCAAAGTGGTCAGAAATGAAGAGTTGTGGAAGCAACTCCACCCACTACGAAACATAACTCTCATGAGGGTGAAGCGAATGATTAAGAATCACATAAGAGCAGAGGAAGCTTTGGCTGCTCATAGAAGCTCCACTTAGGTCCACATAGGAGGCATCAGTGACGAACCCTACAGTAGGAACCGTTCCCCAATGAGATGACAAGAGGTTAAGAAGAAAGGACCCCTCCGGAAACATCCTAGTAAACCTGAAAGGGTCTATACCCCTGTAAATACCAGTTACACTGAGATCTATACAGCTCTGAGAGGCCAAAACTTGCTTCAATATCCTCCTCCCTTAAAGCCCAATTCTAACCTTAAGTTCTCCAAAAAGGAGAGGGGACATGACACCGAGGATTGTAATGCTCTCAGAAAAGAAATGAAGAGGCTTTTGGCTCAAGGATACCTCAGACAGTTCTTAAAAAAGATCATCTCAAGATGGGGAGAGAGACGAAGTAAGACAACATGGACCAGCACTCATAGAGATCCTAATCATACTAGGGGGCTTAACAACCAATGTGGGTGTTGCCAGAAATAAGAGGACAAGGGTGAGGGATCAAGTCCTAGTTGCAGCGAACCAAGAAAAGTTTTGGTATAAACCCATCACCTTCACCCCTATTGATGGACAGGGGATTGAGTACCCTTATGAAGATGCCTTAGTGATTTCCACTATAATGGAAGGACACAGGGTTCACTGGATACTAGTGGATAATGACAGCTTATTGAACATCATATCAATTGAGGCCATGATGAAGATAGGGATAGACGCCTCTAGAATGACTCCAGTACCCACACCCCTCATCGGGATAAAAGGAGCAGTAGGGTTAACCGTCATTATGGGGTCTGTACCTTATTGTGTAACTCTCCAACAGACCTTCATGGTCATTGATACCCACCTCCCATACAATGCCATCATCGGGAGACCACTTCTCCATCAGCTCAGCGTAGTAATCAGCATTAAATATCTGGCCCTGAAATTCCCAACCAGTAAAGAAATAACAACGGTGAAGGGAAATCAAGAAGTCTCAAGAGAGTGTACTAACACATGTTTGAAGGGCAAGAAGGCCCTGTTGATTGATCGTCCTGAAAATTATAAAGAGAAGCCCGAGGTTAGAATAAAGGTAGTTGAAGAGTTGGTTAAAGTTTGTTTAGGGCCTAGAGAGAAGGACGTCACAAAAGTAGGTCGCACCCTGAACAACCAACATAAATAAGACCTCTATATGGATAGCAGCTCCACACAAGAAGGAAGCAGAGTGGGGATCCTTCTTATCTGTCGAGAGCGGTTTACCAATATAGGCTCATGTTTGGATTCCTAGCTACTAACAATGTGGCCGAGTATGAGGCTATGATAGTAGGTTTACGTTTGGCGGAAGCTCTGAAGGCGTATCCTGTACAGGTGTATAGTGATTCCCAACTGATTGTGGGGCAATGCTAGGGAATACATGAAGCTAGAAATCCAACCATGATATTATATTATGAAAAGGTTAAAGCCATGCTAGCTCAGAAGGACAGGGTAATCAAGATCGTCAGAGTGCCTAGAGAGGAAAATACACAAGTTGATTTTCTTTCCAAGCTAGCTAGAGCTAACTCGACAAACCTCCCTATTGATGTATGGATTGAAGTCCTAGACCGTCCCAGCATGGAAGAGAGCAGTGCTACAACCTTTCCAATAATGAGAGCTAATGATTGGAGAACACTGGTCAAGGAATATCTACTCACGGGGACTGTGCCTTCAGACAGACTAGAAGCCATTAAGCTGACCAAGAGAGCATCAGTTACTGCATGATTGACGAGTTATTGTATAGGAGATCCACATCATCACCGCTCCTTAAGTGTTTGTCCTCAGAGGAAAGCATATATGTTTTAAGAGAGATGCATGAGGGAGTCTATGGATTGTATGCAGGTTTTAGAGCCTTGGCTGCTCAGATCACAAAAGCAGGATTTTATTGGCCTACCATATTACAAGATTCCAAAGACCTGGTGAAGAAGTGTGATAAGTGTCAAAGATTTGCTCTAGTGTCAAGACAACCTTCAGCTGAGATGACAACAATCCCTCCCCCTTGGCCCTTCTGCCAATGAGGAATGGATATTCTAGGACCCTTCCCCAATGCAACTAGGAGAAGACAGTTTGCCCTAGTGGCCATGGATTACTTCACTAAGTGGGTGAAAGCTGAAGCATTGGCAGACATCACAGCTAACAAGGTGATCTATTTCTTGTGGAAGAATGTGATATGTCGATTTAGAGTACCTAGGATACTGATCACTGATAATGGAACCCAGTTTGACAACTAGAAGATAAGGGAACAATGTGAAAGGTTGCAGATTGATCACGAGTTCTCTTTGGTATCACACCCCCAGACGAATAGGCAAGCTGAACTTACTAACCGGGTCCTACTCAATGATTTGAAAAAGAAGATAAAAGATGCCAAGTTAGAATGGACAGAACTCTTGAATGAAATTTTATGGGCATACAGAACAACAACAAAGAACTCAACGGGGGAAACCCCTTTTCTCCTCACATATGGGACTGAAGCTATGATCCCAACAGAGATTGGATGCCCTAGTGCTAGGGTACTGTACTTCTCTCCTCAAAATAATGATTAAGGACTCAGGGCCAGTCTCGACTTGCTAGAAGAATCCAAACTCGTAGCTAATATGAAGAATGAGGCCTACAAACGTAAGGCCACACATTATCACAACGCTAGAGTGAAGAACAAAACCTTCAAACAAGGGGATTTGGTACTGAGGAAGCTGGAAGCCATAGGCAACAGAGAGAGTAGAGAAAAACTAGCTCCAAAATGGGATGGTCCTTTTAGGGTGACAAGGGTGGTTAAAGCCAACACCTATCATTTGCAAGACCCACCAGGCTCTAACCTTCCTCATGCGTGGCATTCAGACCACCTTAAGTTGTATCATTGTTAAATATATAAATAAAGAATGCATATCTTTATCACTTATGTTCTTACTTTATTCACATTCCTTTCTCAGGAATACTTCCTACCGATCCAATCGGGGTTACACCCCCCTATGGCATCTGGGGCCCACTTCTCTAGGACGGTAGCGAAGTCCTAAGTGAGCATCAACCTCCTACTGGTCCAAACGGGGCTACATACCCCTGTGGCATCTGGAACCCATTTCTCCAAGGCAGTAGTAGGGGATCAACACTTCACTCTTCAGGGTGGCTTTTAGCGTCCCCTCCCTTCCTTTTGTCTAGCCTTTTCAATTGGAAGTAAGAGTGTTGGGGCGGCCTTATCAGGCTCACATCGTCTATCTAACTCGGGTTACACACCTTATGTGCGGTTTAGGACCCACATCCCTCCTTGATAGCATGGGTACCAGTCTATATAGCAATCAAGAGTGCTGGGGCGGCTTTATCAAGCTCACACCGTTTATCCAACTCGGGTTACACACCCTGTATGCGGTCTGGAACCCACATCCCTCCTTGATAGTACGTGTACTAGTCTCTACAACATCAAGAGTGTTGGGGCGGCCTTATCAGGCTCACACTGTCTATCTAACTTGGGTTACACACCCTATGTGCGGTCTAGGACCCACATCCCTCTTGGATAGCACGGGTACCAGTCTCTACAATATCAAGAGTTTTGAGGCGGCCTTATCAGGCACACACCATCTATCCAACTCGAGTTACACACTTTGTGTGCGGTCGGGGACCTACACCTCTCCTGGATAGCACGAATACCAGTCTCTACAACTTCAAGAGTGCTGGGGTGGCCTTATCAGGCTTATGCTGTCTATCCAACTCGGGTTACACACCCTATGTGCAGTCGGGGACCCAAATCTCTCCTGGATAGCACGGGTACCAACCTCTACAACATCAAGAAGTGCTGAAACCAGCCCTCCTACAACAAGACCTCCTAATGGTCCAAACGGGGCTACACAACCTTGTGGCGTCTAGGACACACTTCTTCAAGACAGTAGTGAGTGTCGAATGTTTTTTAGAGAAAGAACTAGGAACACGTCTTGAAGATTCAAACAATGAACTCTTTGGGAACACCATCCCCGCCAGTAAGGCCCTAATAAAGGGAGTATAAAAAACACCTTGAGCAGGGTTGCGACTCAACTAAGGTCAGTTTGAAATCTCTTTAGTCTTAAATCTCCCTATTTCTATAAAAATAAGCGGACTTGGAGGCTACTGATGGATCATGGTTTCTCAAATCAACCTCATTTAAGAGATAACGCGCGGAAGTCATAACCCAAAATGGAGCTATGTCTTTTCGGGTGTCTAACCCCAAATTGAGGTTGGGTACACCCCCGTCCAACTCTAAGTTGGGCACGAACGTGTCCGAGCCCAGTCTCACAATTGGGCCCAGATGCGACCATGCCTAACTCTAAATTAGGTGCGGATGCATTGACACCCAGTCCCACGATTGGGCTCAGGCGTGACCAAGCCCAACTCTACGTTGGGCGCGGACGCCTTCACACACAGTCCCACGTTGGGCTCGAGTGCGACCACGCCCAACTCTATGTTGGGCGTGGATGCGTCCATGCCCGGTCCCACGTTGGGCCTGGGCGCGACCTCGCCCAACTCTACGTTGGGCGAGAACGTGTCCACTCCCAGGCCAACGTTGGGCCCGGATACGTCAGTGTCTAGTTTTCTTTTGGGCTTCGGGCATGAATTAAGCTTAACATTCCTCAAATCGGGTGTGAAATTGAAGGGTCACTCTACAGTGAGCCCCCCATACCCTGAGCCTGAATTAATAATCATGATGCCCATTAAATATAACAAGTCGTCCATGCTTATATTAATTAGATGTGATGGTGTAATCAGTAAGATAATATTATCTTACTGATACAAGATTACATCTCTACCCCTCCTACGTTGTATGAAGTAAGTTAAGTCACGTAATATAAAAGGAAGGATGAATATACAGAAGGGGGTTCGAAAACCTTATACTCTTAGACAAAACACATTCTCTGCTTTCTCTTCCTTAATTCTACATCTTCTTCCTTCTCCTCTTCTCTTTTTTCATAAAAGCTCATTAATACTTCCCTTAATGTCTTTGGCTATATAAAAAAATACCTAATACTGACTTGATCTTCGGAGGGTCCCCCATCAACATCCCCGGGGGACTTTGTGCAGGTTTTTATTCTAGAAAGAGTTGATATTCTCCTAGAGAAAGATTTGCTCAATTCATATTTTTTCTCTCTTCAAAAAATACAAAAAAAATAAAAACAAATTATCAAAAAATATTTAAGTGAAAAGAGAAAGCTAGAATGCTCAGAAAATGGTTAAAAGTTAGTTGAGGAGGTTAAAAAATATAAAGATTAAAATTTGACAGTATTTTGTTGACTAATGAGAGCTCTATTGACAAAGAAAATTCAATCTGAGGAAGAAAAGTCCAAAATCAGAAACTGGGCTTTTATTGGAAGAAATTAAAATTCTGAGGTTAAATTATAATTTTTGAGAGTTAATTTGGTCAAATCAGGGCCTTAATTGCATAAATATTGAAGTTTGGTGGCCAATTAGGGACTTAATTGAAGAAATCCGAAACCAAGGACTAAACAGGAAAATGCACGTAAATAGAGGGCTGTAGTTAAATTGAATCAGGGGCCAAATTGAAGAAATTAGAAGTTTATTGATCAATTAAGGGTCAAATTGCATAAATTCAAGACCAAGAACCAAAGTAAAAAAGGCGGCCAACTTCAGGGTCGCTGTCTGATTTTTGGTAAGGATGCAATTGCATTGATTTTTAAATCAAAATTGCAATTTAGGACTTGATTGAATAAATTATAAATTGAAGACTGATTTGGAATTTGACGTAAGTTTGGTGCCGTTTTCATTTAAATGAAACGACGTGTTTTTGCTAAAACGACGTTGTTTCATACATTATTTAAAAAAAGAGCTTAAAGCGGTGCTATTTTGAATGGCAATGTAGCCTTTCTTCTTCCCCTTGGGAAGAAGAAAGTTTTGTTCCCCCTGTTTTCACTGACTTTTTTTCCTCTAAAAAGCTCAAAAAGACGCCGACCAAGGACACCCACTTGCTAAGCTGACCCGTGGCCTCCCACGTGTTGGAGAAATGGAGGAGAGGTGCCTCCTCGGGCAGTCGTGCGGCGGCTGTATTGTGGCCGCCTCGTCCATATGTCTCCCCTGTTTTTTCCTATAAATACAGGGGAGACGAAGAGAGTAGAAGTGAGAGCAGAGAGGAGAGAAAACGAAGAGAGAAGAGAGAAAAAAAGGAAGAGAGAAGGAAAGAAAAAAATAGAGAGAGGAAGAGAGAAGGAAAACAAAAACGAGAAGAAAAAATAGAGAAAAAGGAAGAAGAAAAAAACAGAGGAGCTGCCACCAACACTGCCACCACCACTGGCTATCACTGACGACCGAGGCTTCTTTAGGTAAACCCTCCACCCCTCTTGCTTTTGTTTCTTCCCTCTCCATGCAGGATGTGCACGGTGCATGTCCATGCAAGCGAGGTGAAGCTGGTTACTGTGCTCATGCACAGTAACCAGCTGGTGTGGTCTGGGCTCATTGATCTTGGGCTGAGTCCAGTCCAGCCCAACAATGGTGGGCCGGGTCCGGCCGAGCAAAAAAATAATAATATATTTTTAACATTTTGTGATTTCCAACATTTTATTTTATGCTATTTTGTTTAATTATTGGTCTGTATGTTATCTCGTAAAAATACAAATCCGGTATTAAAATACCCGGTTTTCGTCAACTTAAAAAAAATTGAAAAAATATTTTTGTGTATACGGCCAAGTGTCTCAAAGCTAAAAAAATCATATTGTGTTTTTCATACACTAAAAAATAATGTTTTAGTATGCATTTTGGCTTTAATAACCAATTTATTAAAGTCAAGAGAACATTGACCAAAATTTCAAAAACAACAAAAATTTTATTTTGTTTGACTTTTAATATCCGGGGTACGACATTACATGTAATACGTATTTCAGATATTAAATTCTTTTTGTTCGGACACTAGAATGGTTAGGTTTTACCCCATTAAGATAAGAACCTCCTTATTAAGGAGAGTTTTTCTTGAACCTTAGACAGACCAACAATTAGAAAACACAATAAGACCATAGTTTTTTTTATCAGACATTAAAACAATGCAGCCTAACTTAGGTAGGGCATAGTTGGGGTGCTAATACCTTCTCTTTACGCAACCAGTCTTCATACCCGATCTCTGAGACCAGTTAGGGTTCTTAGTGACTAGAATACCAGGTGGCGACTCCCATTCAAAATTTTCACTGATAAAAGATAAGAATTTCTTGTCTCTCTATATTTGCCAAATAGACCTTTACAATTTTCCTTGAAGGGGTGGACGATCGCCGCGACGCCGCACACTTGCGATAGAATGACGACTCCGCTGAGGACTTAGTGGACTAAGCATTGTTTTTGTCTGATTTTTATGTTTAGTTTTGTGTGTATTGTTAATATACATTTCCTTTTATTTCTTACGTGTTTTAATTTCTGCACATATTTGTTCATGCATTGTATAAAATTGCCTCATGCATCACATGCTTTAATTTTTGGAAAGCACACACAAGCTTTTAAGTTAGGTGGGGAACTAGCGATCTACCCTATGACAATTGGTCAGGGTTCAGATGCGTGAAACGCCCAACTCATATCCGAGTGCCTGCTTGGTAATGGTGGGTATACGTGCCTTAACCATTTCTTGCAACGCCCCTATTCTGTCTTTACGAAGATCGTCACTAGGCAGATATGAGACCTTTTTGAGACTAGGTAGAAAACCTACCCATGTTCACATAATGAATAGAACCTGTCTTTATTTACATCAGGGCAAACCCTTCTTGAAGCATCTTGAACTCAAGACTTGTGGGTGACACAATGACCGTCATTCAGAAAATTTTCATTGTAAAGTTTGGGTAAGAATCAAGATTCTTGTTTCATCATGCAAGAGTTATGATCATATGTCACCCTTCAAAGGGTGAGTTCATCATATAAATTACATGTTTATACATTTATCATACATGCACCAGGATGAAAAGTAGGTCCCCTATAAGTCTACAACACCCGACTTTGAGCGAGAAATACGAAAAATGAAAAGTGTGCTCACTATAACATCCATTTACAGGAAGAGTTGGAGTCTCTGAAGACAAGTGTGACTTACCACTAGCTTACTTGAGCAAATACTAAGAAATAACTCTGGTGAAGTTCCTTCAAACCAACCTATTATCGTTGTTCGAACTCCAACAACGACTCATCCCGAAGAAAATAGGGGCAAACATGGTCAAGAGCCTCAACACAATCCAGCATTTCTGCAAAAGCTTTTGTGGGAAGGCTAACCAAAGGGGAATTGCACCACAGTTGCAGAATGGAGCTTATTCTTGTTCTATTAAAAAATAACTACCTTTGGTTGATCATGCCTTCAACGCTTCTTGATTTTTTGTTTCAACCTGTTTCAGTCTTGTTGCATGAAACCATTGCACCAAGAATCTTTTGGTGTGTTTCCCTTTTCTTCCAAAACTATACATGATCGCACATGTTCACAAGGATTTTTTTTTGGAATTTAAAGGTTAGTACAAAAATAGAAGTCATGTTAGTGTTTGTCCAAAACAAACGAGTTCTGGAAATTCAAGTGATTCCTTAGAAGGGTAACCATACACCTAGAAAACTTGAAAAACAAAAACAAAAAAACACCATGAGGTGACTCCAAAGCTGAGTTTTATTTGAATGAATAATCACTTTGCATACTCGCATGAAAGCAAGGCTTACCGCTCTTAAATGCATGCATTTGAGATGAGGAAAGACCATCTTTGATAATCCTTTCACAAGGCTGAAATATATCCTTTGCAATCCCATTTTGAGCCTATTATATTTTTGAAAATAACCTTGACTAGGATCACACCCCACACTGGGGGGGCAAGTGCGAAAAAACTCAATGATCAAAGCTGCTCACACAAAGCTGGGGCATGATAAAAAAAAATCCAAAGGATCCAAAAAATTTAAGCTTCTCATAAAAACAACTGAGGTGATTATGCTCAACCAAACAAAAATAAAGAAAACAAAGAGAAAGAGCCCAAACCCAACACTGGGGGGGGGGCATGACAAACCTTTTTGGAAAGAAATTCAAAAGAAAAAAAGTCAGGAAACAAGCACAAGTGATCCTTAGTCTTGAAATCCCTTAAACACCTTTTGAGCCTGCAAAGTATCCTTTTCTTCGTAACCAATAGCCAAAGCCTACATTATGTACCTAATCAAGCCCTTTCTGATCAAAGGCAAGCAATCTAGATCGGTGGGTAGTGCTTTCTCGTGTGGGTCAAATCATTATTCATGCAAATAAAATAAATTCTTTGAATCGATTCGGTTCTCAATAACCCTCAAGTTGAAATTTAAACCATTTTTGACAAACCAAATGTCACTTCATATTTTTCACCAAAAGCAAAATAAAAAGTTTTCATCACTTAACCTCTCCATAGAAATCCCTTGAATTTCTTCGAAATGAGTTTGCTTTGAATCAATATCAAAATGATTTATGTATCTGGAATAGCTTTGAAATTCTAAAATTTCTGCATGAAAATAACTCCTTGTCAAACCTTCCTTCACATAGCCTCATCCCCAAACCCGAATTGAACACTTGGGAGGCATGATCAAGCTAGGGGGCAATCAAAAACACATGGTATGGTTGACTCTATAATTCCTTTTATAAAGAAAAATATCGGGCAGAATTGACAACCTTTGAGATAAAGGTTGGAGGACAAAGAAGTATAATGGCATCAAACCCTTCCTAAAGGGTCAAAATCACAAGATATGACTCGAGTAAGTAAGAGTGAAAAGGCCATCGAAGTTCACTCTTACTTTTAAGAAAAGAACGACACCATGAAGAAATGAGGACCTATATTTCTCAGGTAAGTATACATGCATATCAAATTATAATGCATTTGTCAGATTGGTGTTTCACCATCACCTTTTAGATAGGGCGTTTTTTAACCCTACCTCATTTTGAGTGCGCCTTTGAGCCCTCACTTTATTTTGAGTATGCTTTTGAGCCCTCAACTCTTGAGTAGTGTGTTTTCTAACCCTACCTCCATTTTAGGTGCGCCTTTGAGCCCTCATCTCTTGGATAGTGTGTTTTATAACCCTACCTCATTGTGAGTGTGCCTTTGAGCCCTTATCTCTTGGGTAGTGCATTTTATAACCTTACCTCATTTTGAGTGGGCCTTTGAGCCCTCACCTTCTTTTCGAGTGCATCTTTGAGGCCTCACTTTCTTTTTCGAGTGCGCCTTTGAGCCCTCACCTTCTTTTTGAGTGCGTCTTTGAGCCCTCACCTCTTGGGTAGTGCATTTTATAACCCTACCTCTTTTCGAGTATGCCTTTGAGCCCTCGCCATCCGTTTTCTGCGTAGGTCATCTATTACAATAAGACCACTCCTTCACCTGGGTAGGTCACCCATTACAATGCGACCATTCTCTGTTTTTTTTATTTGGGTAGGTCACCCATTATAATGAGACCATTCCTTCACTTGGGTAGGTCACCTATTACAACGAGACCACTCTTTTCTTTTTTGATTTGGGCATATCACCCATTACAATAAGACCATTCTCCATGTTTTTTTTATCTGGGTAAGTCACCCATTACAATGAGACCATTCATCCACCTGGGTAGGTCACCTATTACAATGAGACCACTCTTTTCTTTTCTTTTTTCCATCTGGGTAGGTCACCCATTACAATGCGACCATTCTCCATATTTTTTTTATCTGGGAGGTCACCTATTACAATGAGACAATTCCTCCACCTGGATAGGTCACCCATTATAACAAGACCACTCTTCCTTTTTCCTATTTTTTTGGGTAAGTCACCCATTACAATTCGACCAATTCTTCATGTTTTTATCTGGGTAGGTCACCCATTACAATGAGACCATTCCTTCACCTGGGTAGGTCACCTATTACAATAAGACCACTCTTTATTTTTCTACTTGGGCAGGTCGCCCATGAAAATAGACCAGGGTAATCGTGAATGTGTGGATTGGTCGCCCCTGAAAATGGACCATTTTGAGTATGTTTGGACAAGCCACCCATGAAAATAGACTAGGGTAAACGTGTGTGTGTGGGCTGGTCGCCTTTGAAAATAGACCACTTTGAGTACTTAGGCAGGTCGTCCATGAAAATAGACCAGGGTAAGTGTAAGTGTATGGGTTGGTCGCCCCTGAAAATAGACCACTTTGAGTACTTGAGCAGGTCGCCCATGAAAATAGACCAGGGTAAGTGTGAGTGTGTGGGTTGGTCGCCCCTGAAATAGACCACTTTGAGTATGTGTGAGCAGGTCACCCATGAAAATAGACTAGGGTAAGTGTGAGTGTGTGGGCTGGTTGCCCCTAAAAATAAACCATTTTTCTTCAAAAAGGCAGGTCGCCCGTGAAAACAGACCAATTTTTTTTAAAAGGGGTAGGTTGCCCAAGATAATGTGATCGTTTTCCTTTTTCTTCTCTACAAAGCTTATTATCTAAAACCTCTTGCGAGATTTCGGTCATAAGCATTGTAAAGAGAGGGGCAACTCTCATAACCCATTTTTAGGTTATTTCCCAATTCACATTTTTTCTCTCTTAAAAAAACAAAAAAATATTATCAAAAAAATATAACAGTGAAAAGAGGATGCTAGAACACTCATAAAATGGTTAAAAATTGGTTGAGGAGGTAAAAAAATACAAAGATTAAAATTTGACAGTATTTTGTTGGCTAATGAGAGCCTTGTTGACAAAGAAAATTCAATTTGAGGAAGAAAGGTCCAAAATCAGATATTTATGGATTCAATTAAATTTTATTGAAGGTTTAATTGAATTTATGGAGGGTTTGATTGCAAGAAAAATTGATTTTGAAGTCAATTTGGGTTTTTATTGGAAGAAATTAAAGTTCTGGAGTTAAATTATAATTTTTGAAGTTAATTTGGTCAAATCAGGGGTTTAATTGCATAAATATTGAAGTTTGATTGCCAATTAGGGACTTAATTGAAGAAATCCAAAACCAAGGACCAAACTGGAAAAGGTGCGTAAATAGAGGAGCTATAGTTAAACCGAATCATAGGCCAAATTGAAGAAATTAGAAGTTTATTGATAAATTAAGGGTCAAATTGCATAAATTCAAGACCAAGGACCAAGGTGAAAAAGGTGGCCAACTTCAGGGTCGCTGTCTGATTTTTGGCAGGGATCAAATGCATTGATTTTTAAATCAAAATTGCAATTTAGGACTTGATTGAACAAATTACAAATTGATGACTGATTTGGACTTTGACATAAGTTTGACGCCGTTTTCATTTAAATGAAACGACGTGTTTTGGCTAAAACGGCGTCGTTTCATACATTGTTAAAAAAAAGAGCTCAAAGCGGTGCTGTTTTGAACGGCAATGTAGCCTTTCTTCTTCCCCTGGATGAGCAGAAAACAGGGGAAGAAGAAAGTTTTGTTCCCCTTGTTTTCACTAACTTTTCTTCCTCTAAAAAGCTCAAAAAGACGCTGACCAAGGACACCCACTTGCTAAGCTGACCCGTGGCCTCCCACGTGTTGGAGAAATGAAGGAGATGTGCCTCCTTGGGCAGTTGTGGGGCAGCGGCATAGTGGCCGCCCCATCCATATATCTCCCCTGTTTTTTCCTATAAATATAGGGGAGACGAAGAGAGCAGAAGTGAGAGCAGAGAGGAGAGAAAACGAAGAGAGAAGAGAGAAAAGAGGGGGAGAGAAGGAAAGAAAAAAAAGCAGAGCAAGGAAGAGAGAAGGAAAACAAAAATGAGAAGAAAAAACAAAGAAAAAGGAAGAAGAAAAAAACAGAGGATGAGCTGCCACCAACACCGCCGCCGCATGGAACCACCGCCACCGCTGGCCATCACTAACGACCGAGGCTTCTCCAGGTAAACCTTCCACCCCTCCTGCTTTTGTTTCTTCCCTCGCCATGCAGGATGTGCACAGTGCACGTCTATGCAGGCGAGGTGAAGCTGGTTCTGTGCTCATGCACAGCAACCAGCTGGTGTGGGCTGGGCTCATTGATCTTGGGCTGAGTCCAGTCCAGCCCAACAATGGTGGGTCGGATCCAGCCAAGCAAAAAAATAATAATATATTTTTAACATTTTGTGATTTCCAGTGTTTTGTTTTACGCTATTTTGTTTAACTATCGGTCTGTATGTTATCTCGTAAAAATACAAATCCGGTATTAAAATACCCGGTTTTTGTCAACTTAAAAAAGATTTGAAAAAATATTTTTGTGCATACTGCCAAGTGTCTCAAAGCTAAAAAAATCATATTGTGTTTTTCATACACTAAAAAAATATATTTTAGCATGCATTTTGGCTTTAATAACCAATTTATTAAAGTCAAGAGAACATTGACAAAAATTTTAAAAACAACAAAAAATTTATTTTGTTTGTCTTTTAGTATCTAGGGTACAACATTACACGTAATACGTATTTTGGATATTAAATTCTTTTGGTTCGGATGCTAGAACGTTTAGGTTTTACCCCATTAAGATAAGAACCTCCTTATTAAGGAGGACTTTTCTTGAACTTTAGACAGACCAACAATTAGAAAACGCAATAAGACCATAGTTTTTTTTATCAGACATTAAAACAATGCAACCTACCTTAGGTAGGGCATAGTTGGGATGCTAATACCTTCTCTTTACGCAACCAGTCTCCGTACTCGATCTCTGAGACCAGTTAGGGTTTCTAGTGATCAGAATACTAGGTGGCGACTTCCATTCAAATTTTTCACTGATAAAAGAAAAGAATTTCTTGTCTCCTCATATTTACCAGATAGATCTTTACAATTTTTTTTAAAGGAGTGGACAATCACAACGACGCCGTTACACGTGCAATAAAGAACACGTGGCGACACACATTGCCCAATCCCATTGCCAAACGAATTTTGTTTCGAGAACTTTCGATCTAAGAACTCCTTGTCGTCAGCTCCATTTATGGCAAATTTTGCATGCAACATTTCAGTGCATCCCAAAGAATCAGTGAGTCCACGTAATCAAATCTGAAAAACTCATTCCTATCATGGGGTTGGAAGTTGGAACATCATCATGATCACTTTCTTAGAGTTTTGATTCATCCATTGCAATAATTAATTTGCAAAGAGAGAAGTTGGACTAATGGGTGCGCACTAGGGAGAAGCAACATGGTACTTAGAAGAGTTAAATAACAAAAGAGGCTTTTGTTGTGTACTGTGGGATTTTTAACTGCAGAAATGAATTTATGGGTCAGGATAAGTTTCAGTGCGACACACTCTCCTACATTGCTCCAGACCTTATCAAATTTAGAGGCATGATTCTAGAATAATACTCCATATGTTATACAAAATTGGGTGCATTTATTAGTTGAGAGATCGAAATTTAAATCTTCAGAAATATAAGATACGAAGTAATCAATTAATTAAATTCCAGAAATCAAATGGAGTTCTATAACATGGAGCACTAAATTGTAAGAACACATAAACATCAAGGACTCTAAGAACTTACCTTTGAATATGTAATGGAAGACAAGTTTTTGTTCAAATGCTCTTTAGGATCATGAAAAAGTGCTTCTATACAAAAAGCAATCTGCAGATTTGGATAAATGGTGACATACACTGCTGACAATGCCAATTCGAAAGACCAAGCTCTCCAATGTTTTTTATTTTTTAACAAAAGAATCAACATATACCAGAACAAATCATTTAAAATGTATTTCTTGATTACTCAGCAATCCTATTTGCAAACTCAGAATACTACCAGACCAAAAGAAAAGGAGGGACTATTTCATCAATTTCCGTTGTCAATCTAAGTTGACGTCGTAAAGATCCTTAAGAAGCTTGGTCGATGAGGAATCTATGATCTCATCCTTACTTTCGATAGAAAATTCAGAATCCATCCACGGTCCATCCATTGATATGCTCTTCTGTATCTGACTGCTTTGAGATCCATTTGAGACGTGTGTTTGGCTATCATGTGAGAGAAGCTCAAAGGCTTTGAACCTTGCATCCGGGTTCATGGTACTCAGCTTGACTATCGGAGCTTGGACTGGAATTTGTCCCTCAAGCATCTTCACTGCAGAAGACATTGATGGCCTCAAAGTGGGAGATGGGTTGGTGCACAAGAGAGCCAAGTTAAGCATCCTCAATGCCTCTATTTTTGAGTAGTTTGAACCAAGGCTTGGATCCACAAGCTCTAGAAGGTTTCCTTGCTCTTGCAGGACATAGGCCTACAATTATCAGTGGCATGCATTTTCCATCAGTCTACAATCATGCTCATTGGTGGTCAGTGTAAATGTAAAATGTGTAGACAGAATTCTGAAAGGAAATGATATAAGTTACCCAATCAAGAAGATAAACAAACTCCTCCTTCGGCCTGTAATTCGTGTTGCTCTTCCCACTGACAATTTCTAAAACAACAACCCCAAAGCTGTAAACATCTGCTTTATCTGTCAAGTAACCCCTCATAGCATATTCTGGAGCCATATAACCTCTGAAGAAAATTAGAAAGAACCAGAAGAGTAAGTATTGGCCATGAGCTTGTGGAATAAATTTATATGTTCTCATGTCCAAGGCGATAATCATTTGTGCTGCTGTTATTAGATGCCATCAAATAATATGTCTGCGTTTTACAATATTCCCACTTGATATCCATATTGTTCAAAGTATCATTACCAAAAAAAATAAAAATTTATTTATCCATTTACCACAACCAAGGAAATTAAATTGAAAGAACAAGGGGGAGAAAGAACTCACATTGTCCCAGCAATCCGCGTGCTAATATGAGTGTTTTCTTCTTCGTCAAGCTTAGCTAAACCAAAGTCAGATATCTTGGCATTTAGATCCTTATCAAGCAGCACATTAGTTGCCTTTATGTCTCTGTGTACAATTTTCAGCCTTGACTCTTCATGAAGATAAGCTAATCCCTGTGCAATACCCAACAATATTTTCTTTCTTGTTTGCCAGTCCAGTTTAATCTGGTGTTCATCACGACCTGATAGAGAGGAGACAGAGGAACAGGAAAGCAATTTAATCTCATTCTCATTCTACAGACTATATATAAGCTGATACATTAAGGAGTTGGTCAAGCATTTACCAAAAAGAGCCCGAGCAAGGCTATTGTTTTCCAAGTATTCATATACTAACAACAACTGATTTCCTTCAATGCAACAACCATACAGCTTCACGAGATGGGGATGCTGCAAGGCAGATATCATGCCTATCTCATTCACAAATTCACGATTTCCTTGTTTCGATTTGGCCGATAACTGCTTTACAGCAATTACAGAACCATCTGACAACACACCCTGAAATAAAATAGACTGAGATTTCAGAATGTTTGAAAAGATATTGCTTCCCTTTTATCACAAGCTTTTGCATGTGTGATAAATTTTGTACAAGAAGGCCTCAATGCCCCATACACTTTGTCAGCACATAACCAAACTAATTAGTAAACTGGAACATTCATAAATACCTTGTAAACTGGACCAAATCCTCCTTCTCCTATCTTATTTGCAGGGTCAAAATTATTGGTCGCATGTTTAATTTGCCTTAAGCTGAAATAACCAGTTTGGAGATCTAGAGCACGGAGTTCTGTGATGAGCAGGATCTCAAAATCAGCATCACAAGGATAATCAAAAGTTTACAGCATGCACACAATCAAATAAGACACATACTTCTTGTGCCATTAATCTTACCTTTATCTTCAAGGTCCTTCCCTCCCAAGTAACCTTTCTTCCGGAGGACCAGCAAAACCAATGCCGCAAGCACACATGGAGCAGCTACAATGCCAATAATAGCTCCAACAGATAATCCGCCACCATTATCCACCTTAAAGTCTACAATGAGAGAAATAAATTAAATAAAAAGACCGTTGATGGAAACAAAAAATCCTCTTGATTTCGTCAAGACTTACTTGGAGTCACTGTAATGGCAGATATGAGAGGTCCATAGACACCCCTTTCAGGAACAGCAGTAGTACCTTTGCCTGACCAGTATAAGTGTATCTCCAGTGTGCTACCATTAACAATTATACCATCAAATACCTTAGTGATGCCAATACCAACACCTCCAGCTTCCTCCATAATATTGAAATTTGCCTCAACTACCTTCCCCTGCAGGAAGAAGTTCCGAGCATGACTTTTGCAGGTTTTAAATAGTGTTACCACCCTTTTCTATGGAAACTTGAAAAGGATCCATAACACATGAGGTTATTTAGAAATACAATCATAGATAAAAAGAAAAATCCTAAGTAAATGCGCTAATTTGAAAATCATTTTACTCACTTGAATTGATATATCAAATATCCGCCTCCCAAGGCTGCTAAAAGTCTGATTATTGGAATACATAATTTCAGCAAAGTGGAGCTGCACTTTGTAACTGCCAGCCAGCATGCACAGGCCATAGTACTTGAGTGATTGAGGGGCAAGGCGAGCAGTTTGGTAAAAACCTTCACCGGTAACATTCAGACCAAAAGAATTTGTTGCTTTGTAAGCGCCGTTATCAGTGCCAATATAAGTCCCTGTACTGCTATAACCCCATCTTTCTGATAAAGATGCAAAATCAGCTGCCCCCCCTGCAGTTGTGTCGTCTTCATATACATTATCACCAACAGTCTCACTGCTCCCTCCACAGTTTATGAACAAGGAATGGTCTGTAGAACGAAGGATCAATATCATAAGCTGCCTTTCCTAGGACAACAAGCACTGTATTTATGTAATTACACCTTCATCAAACACCAGAGTACTGTTTTTACACACTTACGTTGAGGTTTTCTTGTGCAAACAAGGTCCTTGTTCAAGCACCAAGAAATCCTGTAGAGAAGAATGAGGGTTGTCGATAAGTCAAATTTCTAGATATCTTAAAAGGCATCTTAGTGAAGGAGGAACTTACTTGTTGCTCCCAGTTGACACATGACTAGCAACTAAGTTCCTGTATAATTTCAAATAGAAGTTAGCAATCAACTTGAGACAAAGGAGAAGAAACAACTAACGGGAAAAAATAATGCCTACACTGGTAGCTGTTGACAACTTTGCTCAGCTGATCCAGTAAAACTGTTGTAAGATAAATCCCTGAAATAAAATTTCATGGCAGGGGTAATATAGTTGTTGATTGAGGAGAACAAAGATTGGTGTATTTCATGTGTAAAGAATTATGTATAATTTCACAATAGACTTACAAGTCTTTCCTGCTTCCCAGTATCCAAGCAGGCACTTCTCCAGTTAGTAAGTTGTTATTCAGAAACCTACACATTAATAAACAGGTAATGAACCAGCAAGCTGTCAATATGAGAAATATATTAGAAACGATGATCCTGTGCTTTCAGAAAGCATGCGTTTATGGACTTACATGAACTTTATTTTTTTTTTCAAACTCTCTAATGCGCCAGGAATCTGGCCTGTCAACTTGTTAAAGCTCAGATCTCTGCAATGAAATATGTAAAAATTAATGAAAGCACGTGAAAAAAGCACTAGATAAAATTAGCTCTGGGCAATATAAACACACTGCAATCTAATTCACGGAATGTCGGGCCAGTCCATGTTGTCAGATTAGTAATATTCAAGGTCCTATTACATCCTCTGCAGCATGGCTTTTATGAAAAACATGAGCCCCCACCATCATGATTTTGAATCATGCAGACTATAAGCAGGTCTAGCTCATGCTCACAGAGAACATATGTTAAGATGTCTTCCACATATCTTATTACATTGTTATAATGTAGAACATCACCTATAGCATCTCATATGACAAATCAAGATTGGTTTGAAAACATCCCGACCTCACTCAATGAGAATCTAAAATAAGGAAAAATGAAATGCAAAACTGTCGGTTTTAAAAGAGGAAAAGGCTGGAGCTTCATGGTTAGGAAAGATCCTTGTTCAACCAGGATAAATAAGGAATCTTGCTATACCTTTACTGATTCACTTTGCTTTATCTTACTTTAAATGAAACCAAACGATAGAGTAAAGTGATGTCAATCACTTTACACATCTAGTCATTTTGAATCAGAGTAACATAATATGACGCCCATGAAATTAAGCGTTGCCATGAAGGTCGCTGTTAGAGAAACTTACAGAGTATCTAGGTCTGCCATATTTCCAAGGTATTCTTGGATTGAACCAGTCAATGAGCAATTTCTTAGAATCCTGAGTAAAAAATAACATGTAATCAATTAATGATGTAATATTGCTGTAACAATATATTTGATCAGTCTCATTCAACTCACAGTTTTTCCATTTTTGTCATATCTTTCAGATCAGGGAAAGTTGAATTGGATCCTTTCAAATCCGATATTCTCCTGAAAAATCAAGACAACAGAAAAAATCAGTTTTCTCAAATATAGACTTACCGAAAAGCAACGAGGCAAAATTCTTTGAACTGAATATGAATCTACAAGATAGAGAATTTAAGCTCACAAAATTGTTAATTTTTTTAACAGTGAAATGGTAGAGGGAATAGGACCCTCCATGGATGTTCCATGCAAATCCCTGCAAAAGAAATATACCACTGTTAGGAATGAAAGAGGGAAAGGAAAATGGAATTCCATTCAGCTTGTGCTCGAGGACACATTTATGATAAATGGGATAAACTAAATACTCACAATGTCGTAATGTTGGTCCAGTTCCCAATAAAGTCAGGTATCTTCCCTGACAGTTCACTTCCATCTATCCTACTGCCGGAGCATATGAAACAGATGAATATTTAAGCTCAGCATAGTAATTACTATAAATAAAAAAAAAAAACTGTGACCCGCATCATCACTTACAAATCATTTAAATTCTTTAAATTGCCAAATGTGTCTGGTATTGTTCCTGTAAAATTGTTTGCGGAAAGAAGACTGCAGGGGTAAATAATACAAAGTTACAAATAATTTTTTCTAAGTGAGCATCAAATACTGGTACCATACATAAAAAGACTTGGATTGAATATCATGAAGTAGATACATAAATAAACTCAGATAGAAGATGAAGGCATCTGTCTTACAGTCTTCTTAAGCTTGTCAAATTTCCAAGGTCTGGAGGAAGAGGCCCTCCTAGCAGATTATCTTCCAGGACCCTGCAAGATCCAATTCAAGATTTAACGTTCTAGCTTAGCGTTTCATTTAAGAAGTTCGCTTTGTGACTTACAGCTCCTCCAGTGTGGTAATGTTGCCTATTTCCGGGGGGATTGGGCCGGTGAGACGGTTAACGATGAGAGACCTAAGACATGAAAGAGAATTGGAAAACGGGTTAACATGTTCATGAATTTCCATATCGGGATATGAAAACCCATTCACATATACAGAATGCACAAAAAGACTTACAAAATCTGAAGCTTAGGGAGCTGAGCAAGTCTTGGAGGGATTGTTCCCCTAATGTAGTTGCGAGTCAGATCACTGTCCAATGAAAAATGCTTCATCTTAGTCATTCCATAATCTTAGTCACTGTTTCTCTTAGCCACACAGACAAAGACCTTTTCCCATTTGAATCATCATAAAAACTTTCATTTGTTCTGATAAATAAATTAAAATCCTCTGTGAAGCTCATGGTGTGCCAGGAAATGTGAAGAAAAGAAACCCAAATACATAGCAATTGATCTCTATTCAATAATGATATTAATAAACTTGATTAAGAATCGTAGAAAATGCACTCATCACTTACATTTCAAGCAGATGAGGAAGGTCTCCTAGTTCCTCTGGGAGAACTCCATTCAAATTAAATCTTTTCACTCTTCTGTCAAAAACAAAATATAAGAACTGGTTAGTAAATAAAAAGAAAAGAAAATGTAACCATACAAAGACTTGGAGAACGTATCCAAGAGCTGTATTCTACTCTTTCACAAAACATAAAATTTATTATGAAAATAATATATAAATCTCATGGCTTTTGCAAGGGGAAGAATAACGATTCTTGAATATTTCCTATAAAGAAAACATGCATACATGCGAGTGACATGACAGACGGAGCCATTCTCAAATGTACAGTTGCATGTAACATTGCTTTCAATTTCGTTGCCGTTGATCTTCCACTGTGCACTATCGCAAGAAGTTCGATTGATGGTGGCCCAGTTTCTGATGTTCAACTTGTTGGATATGTTTTGAAGAATTTGCACTGTTACATATAATTCAGGAACTTCAATCATCCATAAAAACAATAATAATATTAATATTATTTATCCATAAAATAATGTATGAATGAAGGCCTTGCTAGAACACAGCTAGAAAATGATGATATTAATGATGATGATGATATATGTACCATGATTCTTAATGCCCTAACAAATTCCTCCAGGTTATGGAAGGATATAGGCATTCACATGATTCAATTACTAACAGTACAGAAAAAATCACAAATTAAATACTCATTAAATTAGGAATGAATTAGTTTTTTTTTTATTAAAATTAAATAGTACACAACACCAAAACAATTATTACATAGTTAAAAAGAAACAAAAAACTGGAAGAAAATTATTATTTTTAAGGCTAAAATAAACTATTCAATTTAGTACTTGTATGTCTGATATCAAAACTCGCAAAAATTTTAAGCCACTATTTTTACACCAAAATGACAACATTTTATTTAAATTTTCAAATTTTCTTTTATTTATATATGTTTTTAATTTGTTCTATTTTGATTAATTAATTCAAATAATTAGTTATATATATCACTTTTAATAATATTTAAATCTTTTGATGAATAGTATCATGTGAATTTAATAACTATATAATACATTTTACATTTAATTATGATGCATGCTCCTTAAATTATATTAGATTTTTCTCAGAATAAATGAATATTATATATGTTGGTGATGAGACTCATTTGTTTTCTAAATTTGTTCCTTCCCTTTTCATATATTATGTTTTTTTTTCTTTAAATAGGTGAAAAGACGAGCGATTTTAGGGTATGAAAAACACAAATGCTAAGATTTTTTTAAGTGTGAGAGTGGGTGTACAACGTTGGGTTTTAGGCATAAAAATCATAATTATATTATTCTATTAAATTAATTACTCCTATAGTAAGAAAGGGTCACTCACAAATGTATATAGGATCTTGTAGAACCATGTTAAATTTTATTGAGTACATGATCTTTATTAATTCATCTTTATTATTTTTGTTTTTTTTTTTTGTGGATTGTGTTGTTCATGGTGCTATGTACTGACTCTCCATTCCAAATTTCACAATAAAATTAGCATCAAAGATTTGATTTTGGGAGATTCAGCTTTTGATAATGATCAATGTCTACAAAAGATAAAAAGCTAAAACTTATCATGAAATAATTTTTTTAAAAAAAAAGAAAATTTACTCTTTGGCAACAAAAGGTGAATCTCCTTATTCAATAAGTCTTGGATAAAACGTTGAAAGAGAAGGATATGAAGCTAGAGGACATGGAGGAGGATCGATTTTGTATTGCTGATAACATTATCAATAATGATATATATGAAGATTTTGGTAGCTATAATGTGGGAAAAGTTAGAAAATATTTATTGTAATGGATCAGAGGGATCATGCAAGAAAGAGTGGAGTCGCTTCCAAGGATGAGAGGAATAACCTCAAAGCTTTGTAAGCTTGGTTACTATGTTTATTTTTTCATTGTTCATCAAGGTTTTGACCATTATAAATAGGCGAAAAGGCATTTTAGGGTGAGAGAAATACAAGGAATGAGAAGGGTTTTTTTTTATAATTTTTAAGCATGAGTGTAGGTGTTGATTTGATTTTTTTAAAGAGAATAAAAATGAAGTATCAATTACAACAAATTAGAGGTTGATTTGATTTTTTTTAAGGCCAAAATAAAAATTGAGTAGGAAAGAGAAAAAAAATAAAAACAAAAAATCACTCTTGCTATCTCGACTACCATTAGGATACACACGCCACTTATTTGTATAGAGAACACCAAGACACTTCAATCACCGCTCTGGAATCATGGTTTTGGCCACTGAATGGTGTCACATACGCTGTGCAAAAGTAGCGAACATTTCTCACACATTTCTGAATTTTTTTATTTATCAAATTACCCTTACTGTCCCAATAATATTCAATAACAATTAAATCACCACATCTAAATGACAAAAGAATTCCTATGTCAAAGACAATTATTTTTATTTTTCAAAGGCAATGAAGTAACTTACTTATTTAAGAATTACATCAAAGATTAAAAAGCCCATTGATCCAAGTTATTATTTTTTTGTTTTTCATGGGCAATTAAGTAAAAATATAAAAATACAATTTAACCCCTTCTTTTCTAGTAATGACTAATATGCCTATGAAAAAAACTCTCCTATCTCTAAATTCAAGTCTTGTTAGTTTGCCCATCAAAAAGTAAAATCAATATTTCACTATATAAATCCACAATGAAATGTTAATCTATAATAGCGCACTTAAAATTAGTCTCAACAAGGAATAAATTTCTAAAATTAAGCGAATAAGGTTTTCTTTAATAATTATTGAGTTTAATACTTATTAATTTATTAGAAAAATATGTAATTCCAATATTATTTTAAAGACTTAAACTACATACAAGACAATTTTGTATGAGAACAACAAACACAAACAACTCAACTAATTAATTGAATAATTATTGTATTTAGTGCAAGATTGGCTGGTGCATTGATAGTCTGAGACAATCGGTTATTGGGAAGAGGCAAGAACAATATAACATTGGGGCTCTCTTGCTTATTATATAATTATAAGGCTTTTAGACTCTAATATTGATTTGATTTGATTCAAGGTTGGATCGTGGGTTGGATGCATTAATCAAGATTTTTTATAATTTTTGAAACCATGTTTTTTGAGATTTTTTTTAAAAAACTAGAAATTATATCATTTTAGTAAAAACAATCCATAACTAGAACCTAAGTAACTCAATCATCAGGTCAATCCATTAAATATGATGATTCAAACAATTTAAGTGAAGAATATTTTTCAATTTTGATATGTTATACCAAGTTTAGTGCAATGTTAAAATAATAATTTATATGGCCTATGTTCAAAAACATTTTGGTCCACGCAACCTAGTATGGTAAGTACCCTACTTAACAAAAGCTATAGGTTTGTCATACTAATTCGGGTTGACTAGGACTGATTTTTTAGGGTTTTTTTATCCCATTTTATTCTTTAATATTTAATTAGTTGTGAATGAAGATATATTATTTGTTTTATTAAAAAAAATTCTAGGTTATATCGATATCATTTTTAAAATTTTAATATTATGTCCATATACTATAATTAATTATTTTAATTTTTCTAATTAAAATAAAACCAATATATTTTTTCCAGTTGAGTATATATAATCAAAGTAGCAAAATTTTCTTTCTATTTTAATACGTGCTGAATATAATGTTTTCTTGAAAAAAAAAAAAAAAAAGGCCCCGCGGTTTAGATGGCTAGTTACGAGTACAATTAACATACCATAAAGGTATATAGTAGGACCTTTCCACCAAAATTATCTGTCATTTGGCATTATTGTAAAGATGCAATATCAAGCAATAATTGCTTTGATGACATCAACATACCAATTATTATTATTATTATTATTATTATTATTATTATTATTATTATTATCACTCATCAAAGAAAACTCTTTGAAATAAAGTTACAATATGAATATCTTAGTCATTTTCAACCTTGATTGTACAGTTTCAAGCCATCTACTCTTCATTCTCTCTCTTCGATGAACGCTTTTCTTGATTTTGAATTTGTTTAACTGTGAATAGAAGTCGTTAATAACGCTCTCCTTTATTATTTTAAAATATTATGAAAGAAGCTCAATGATTCGAATGGAAAGGTGTCAACATCATATAATAAGTTTTCCTAATTACGAAAGAGAGGATAATCCAAAAAAATATATATATAATTCACAATTATTTAATGAAGTGCATAACAAGTTCCATTTTTCTTATTTTATTTCTCAGTAGATATACTAATTTCTCCCACTAATCATCACAAATTGAAATGATTCTGATTTTATCTAAGAATAGTAAATAAAAATAAGAAGCGTTAATCTCTGCAAATAAATTATTTTCCAGGAAAAAGGGAACGACCTTCAATCATGGTAAAGAGAGAGTGAGATTATTGAATTGTTAGGAGGACGTACGTACCTTCATCTAATGGCAAGAGTGGAGTGACTACTTGAGCATGGGATCCAAACTTGTCCACAGCAATGCAATTCAACACCACAAATCCAGAAACCAAAACAGAGAAAGTCTTCGACAGTAGTGCTGGCCACAACGCCATGCGCAAAGCACAACTCGTTCTCTTGGTAATTGCTATATTATCTGGGAGAAATTTAGAACGGTGATCAAAGAACAACAAACCACGAGAAGAAACGGTGTGTTTTTTCAGTAATGAGAGGTGGGTTGCTGGAGGGAAAGAAAAAGACCAGGAAGGAGATTTTAAAGATGATCAGCAGCAGGGGCGGCGCTGATAGTATTTGACGGAGGTCAAAAATAAAATAATATGATAATTAAAAAGCTTATTTATTTAAAATAAAAAATATTTTATTATTTTATATTTAAATACTAAATAATAATAAAATTAAAATGTTTTGCAGGGGCTGGGCGCCTGCTTGCCTCCCCCTAGTTCTTTTGGAAATTTCTGCTTGTTGGTTGGTGAAACATAAACGTGTTTTATAGAGCGAGAGAGAGAGAGAGAGAGAGGGAGAGAGAGAGGGCTGCATGAAGATAATGACTTAGGCAAGTCCATTGTTGCTGCTGGAGAAAAATCAAAGATGACTCAAAAGCGAAAATTAAAGAGATTAGCTATTAGGTATACATTATTTTAACTTCAACGGGTAGGATCAGCAGCCATGTTTATTTTATTTTTTTATTTAATCCAAACTTTAAAACCAGCATTTAATATATCCAAACTTTAAAACCAGCGTTTTAAAATCCTGATAGAAGCGATGCGTTTAAAAATCTTCGAAGAAAAAACTTGGTATTTGTTAACATGCAAATTAACTAAAAAACATTCCATATAAAGATAAAAAGAAAAGGATAACATTTTGTTTTTTCATCTTATAAATTTATCAACACTACACCGTGACGGCAAATAAATTTTTTTTTATAGAAAATAGATATTTGGCATTTTGTTATTTGAGGGGAAGGAGAGGAGAACGTCTAGTTCAAGAAATCGCCACTTAATATTATGGTTATTAGAAACCCTAACTGGTCAACAGAGATTATATGGTATGAGACTAGTTACACAAAAAGAAATATGTTATCACTCCTTAAGCGTCCTATCTAAAGCAGGTTGCATTGGTGATTTTGTCTAAAATTGCTAAGAATTTGTTTTCTCTTTTTTTGTTCTTTTCATCATGTTCCTGACTCTGGCGTCAGTGAATAATTCTTACGAATATTTTCAACTCTAGCATTGATAAATATCGTACAAACCTTAAAAAATGCGATATTCTTGACTCTACCGTCAATAAATAATCTTGCAAAAAATTAAATTTGAAGAAGAATTTTTCTATGCCATTTTCTTTTTGTTTACCCTTTATTGTTGTTTGCCCTTTTTAGATGGAAATAAAAGAAACGTTGCACAACAGATTTTGCATTTGACAAGTAATGATCCATAGATTGAGTATATAGCAGAAAAAATACAAAACTCAAAGAATAAAAATAATGAAACAAAGTGTGAGGGGCTCATTAATAAATCAATAAAGATCCCTAAATATTTTTTAAAAAATTTTATATTGAAAAGGGCTTATTTATTGGGCTAGATCCAGCCAAACCGACCCAGTTACTGGTTCAAACCAGTATCCCGGCTGGTATATTTTCCTATGCAAGTGTGCGTGGGCTAATCACGCTCGCTTGCTACAGGAAGAGGGTAATTAAAAATGAAAAGGAGGGAATAAAATGACTTACTTGGTTTGATGAAATCTACAGGTGTTGGTTGTTGGCGGATCCTCTATGTTTGACTTCCTTTCTGCCTTCAGCCCTTTCTTTTTTGTTTTTCTATTTCTACTTCTCCAGTCAATTCTCTCTTCGTCTCTTTTGTAATATCAAAACGGGGCTTGTTTGGCCAGATATCAAAATAGAAGGAGATAAAATACATGGACAAAGCATAAGGGAGTGTTTTGCCAGACACACCCTTAGCTAGCACAGTTTGGGCTAGCTGGGCTGGAGGTTTAGATTTGTCTTGTTTCTCTCTTTTTTATATATATTGGGCTGGGTCCAACCTAGCAGTATGGTTTGGGCCAGACCCAGCCAACTGGCCGGGTTACTTGTTCAGATTAGTAACCCAACTCCCTTTTCTTTCCTTTTTTTATTTGCAAGCGTGCATGAACTGTTCACGCATGCTTGCTATAGGAGGAGAGTAATTAAAATGCAGGGAGGGGGAGAATTGAAAGTGACTTACCTTTTTCTAGTAGCAAGATGCAAGTGCTGGATGAAGCACTCCTTGGATTCCCTTTATACTCCTCGTCTTCTCTTCTTTTTCTTTATATTTCTACTTTCTCAAAAGCCAGTCCTTTTCCCTCTTCTGCTCTTTTTTCATTTTATTTTCTCTTTGTTTTCTCCTCTCTGTGTTTTCTTCTTCTTTTTTACGGATCCTCCTCTACCTTTTATAGGCTTCCATGCTGCTTACCTCCCTAGGACCATGATAAGGCCCGTGGACATTATGTTTCTATTGGATTGGGGCACCAACAGTCCTGCCTATGTTGGACTCCCTTTTATAAGCGTGAGGGCTGAGAAATTCATCCTTATCTCCCCAGGGTTGTAATCTTCACCCAGATAAGGTTTGCAATTTGAGTTCTCGTTGGACTAGGATGCCGGTGTTTCACAATTTCCTTTCCTTCTTTGCAAGCGGGCTTTCAGCGTTCAAGGAAGAAGAATAAGAACAGTGTATGTTTGAAGCGGTATCGTTTTGTACCGAGAATGACCATTTCTCAATTTGGTTCTTAAGGTTTTCAAATTTTGCATTCAAGCCCTGATCTTTTAATTTCAAATTTTAACCTCCTTAAAATTAGATTAAAAAGCAAATGGGTCAAAATTGGGTTATAACAATTTCTTTTTTTTTTGGCAATCATTCTTTTTCTGCAGGTCGTCATTATCATTTTTTCTTTTTAGATTCAATACATTTATTATCCTTTTTTATCATATAATTAAATTAAACCATCTTGATGGACCTAGTATGGTCATACCATTATGTTTACAATTAGAATATAGCCTAAAAAAGTAGAGTGTGGGTGATTGTAAGTTTTGTTTTTTAATTTCATGTCTTTTGATTCAGGTATGTTGGTCACTTTAAAACTAGAATTGCTTGATTTATTTATTTTTTGTCATCATATGAGCAGGATGCCAAAACACGTTTTTAAACCAACATTAAATTACTTCTGAAATAGAAGGGCAAGTTTAATTTTTCAGAATTGTTTTAGCAAAGTATTCTCACAACACCCATTTGATCACAATATTTTGATTAGAGCTATAAGATCATGCAAAATATTGAGGATTAATGTTTTTATGAGTTTTAAAAGGGTAGGGGATTGCATTTAGCGCTTGTTTGATATGCCCTAGGATTCAACCATTTTTTAACATTACATTTATCTAGTTATGAATGAAAATAAAATACTAAATGATATTTTCATAAAAATATCTTTTGATTTCAAAATATGAATGACATAGAAACATATACTAAACTAAAAATGCAGTACAGTCCCTAAAATCAATATTTTAACAAACCTCAATAGCCTATGTGTGCTCTTCGCCTTCCAAAGCTTTATTAATATTCTTCAATACACCATTGTATACCCTATTATGAGTTATTTCCTTCTTGGCATACTCCTTTTGCCTACAGGTTGACCTTTGATGAAGACCTCCATAATCCATTTTCCTTGTATGAACTTATAAGTTGAACTTTAAGGTTTTTTTCTCACCCATTTTATATGGTTTGGCCACATGATGCTTTTTTAATATTTCTTATATATTGTCAATGAAGTGATTATTATCAATAAATATTGCTTTTATAACTGCTTCTACAGGTCAACAACGACTTTTGGTGACTCGATAAGCCTATTAATTAATGTGTAAATTATAGTGTATGATATGCTTTAAGAATCTCTTGATCTGTTTTCAAGATGAGGCTTTTTATAGAGCAAATATAAGTGTAATTGATACTTGAGGGCCACCCATACCAGTTTTTTTATATCCATATTAGCAGCCTGAGCTGGGTCAGAGCTTTAGAAGAAAGTTCGGGTACCTAAAGTACTACTTCTTTATAAGAATTAAGTTCAACATGAAGTCTTTGATATATTCTAAACACTTAGAAGAGAACTCTTTATCAAGGAAGAAGGCGTGTATGATGTTAATAGTAAACTGATTTCTAGAAATTAGTTGAACTAGTCAACCGGTTCGGAAACGGTCGACCGATTCAATCGTCAAAATACAGTTCTTGCTTGGATTAAGATTTCCTTGTATTATTTTAATTCCTTTATAGTCTAGGACTTAATGCCTATAAATAGACTTGTAATATAAGGCATTATTAAGTGAATATACATAGATAAATCAAAGAGAGAAACACTTCAATAAAGTTAACCTTCCTCTTATTTTTCTTCTTATTCTTTAGATTTGTTCTTGAGTTTTTCTTTATCTTGCATTATTATGTTGATCTCATACCACACTTTTTTTACCTTCAATAAGTGGTATCAGAGTGTAGGTTGATTGTTTGCCATGGCCAATCCTAACTTTTCACTTCAATGTCCTCGTTTGACAAAGGACAACTATGAAATATGATGTATTCGTGTAAAAGCTTGGTTAGGTTCCCAAGATGTGTGTGAAATGATTGAGAATGGCTTTGAAGTGTCTATGAAAGGAGAGCGTTGACTTCAATCCAAAGGGAGGTCGTGCAAAAACACAAAAGAATGATCAACAGGCACTCACAATCATCCACCAATGTTTGGATGATGTCACTTTTGAGATAGTGGTTAACACAACCACCGCCAAGCAAGCATGAAAATTTTTGCAAGTATCAAACCAAGAAGCTAGCAATGTGAGAAATGTATGTTTACAAAAGTTACATGGTGACTTTGAAAAGTTATATATGCTTGAATCGAAGAATATTTCAGATTACTTTACTAGAGTTTTAGTCATATACAATTAAATGAAGAGATATTGGGAGAAGATGGAAGAGACACATGTGGTAGAGAAGATCCTACGTTCACTGCAAAAAAAAGTTCCATTATGTTGTAGTTGCGATCGAGGAATCGCAATACTTGAATTTTCTTATCGTCGCACGTGTGCATTGTCGCAATGATCATCATTCTGGGTCAGGGTAGTCAAGAATGGTCTTTGATTTTTTTTTTTTTGGAGTCACCACTTAGTACTACAGCTACTAGGAACACTAACATGTTTTTTTCCAGAGATTCTAGGTAAGGAACTGATTGCATAAAGAAAATGTATTAACATCCCTAGTACGCCTTACCTAAGGTAATCTGCATTGTTTTTTTTATTTGTTTGCTATGGTCCGATGATGTCTATTTCTACCTTCCTACTATGGTAGGTTTTCTATGATGAACAAACCCTGGTTTTCTAGGTCAAGAACTCGGTCTGGGAAGGTGAAATATCTTCAATTAATGTTGAGGCTTATTTTTAGGGAAAACTGGAATTTTTGCTATCACATCATTCCAAATAATTTTTGCTATCTAGATAAAATTCCTTGCGGATCTTATCCTTGTATTAGAAGTGAATGAGTTGTATTATTCACAATAATATTTTGAATATTAACCTCATACAAGTTTTTTTATCCTTATATTATAAAATTATTATCCATAACTAGCATGGATCTGTTTTTTTATCGCAGCGACCTTAAACAATTCAAAGAAAAGAATGCCATATGTCTCTACTCTTTCAGTGTAGTTCCTCCTAATCTCTCTCTGTTCTATATCCCCTATGTCTTTCTACGTCTAATGTGGTCTCCTTTTGTTTCTTTTTGTCCTTTTTCTAGTAATCTTATGTGCCTCCTCTGTTTTTTCTCTCTCCCTTTTTGTGTCATGGCCTTTCTCTGGTTTTTATCAAGGTTGTCAATTCCGTTTCGGAAGGTGTTTTATTTTTTCAATAGGAATGGAATATTTCAGTTTTGGAGTGTTTCAGCGTGCCGTTTTGGGGTTATACTGTTTATATATATATATATATATATATCAACAAACATAATTCAAATTCAAGATAAATTAATTATATATTATGCAATGCAAACACAATGTCACAAATAATTTCAAAATTTAAAATATTTCTAAATAGTCAAGATTAAATAGATCTTTAACTTAAAGTAATTCAACTTAAACAAAATATCAAAATATTATGAAAGTAAAATGTTTTAACACAAATATTTTAAATATAAAACTAGATCAATGTTATCAAGGCTAATGAGATCTAAAGCATCCCTTGTTTTGCTCAAGTTCTTACAAAGTATAAACATAAAAAAAAAAAACATGAATATAAACTATATATATTAGTGATAAATCTAATTTTAAAAAATTAATATTATTATTAATAAAAATAATAATAATAATTTTTAATATTATTATTAATATCATTCTTATTAAAAATAATAATGAAATTGACAACTTGATAGCATCTACCTTGACTATACGTGGCCATGTGAAACGAAGGCTGTGCAAAATCAGATTGTTAATTAGAAAAATGAGACACAAGACAAAGAAGAGGGCTGTATATGTCGGCCCATTGGTCAAGTTGTGTAGTAATTAATTTTAGTTCCCTTGTCTTTATTTTCTGTCACAATTATAGATACAGATTAGATCGCAGTCGTACGGTACCTAATGCGCTGGTGTTGACTTTGACTTGTAAATGACAACCAACACTTATGATGGCAATATTAAATATTATATGTTATATTGGTTGTAACTTAGCTGATTTATAGTTCATGTATTCGAGTATCATGGATTTTAAGACTATTATGTATTTAGATAATTGTTAATTTTATGATTCATATAATTAGTTGAGATATATATAAAATAATTTGGATATTAACATTAATTTAAAATAATATATTATATATTATATGTTCCATCATGAGTTTGAGTTCCTTCAAGTCACTGGAGACTTATCTGATCATTAACTTCAAGGTTTGTAGGATTAGTCAAGATACGCGTAAGCTGTCCCGGACACCCATGTTAATCTAAAAAATATATATTATATGTTATATGAGAGGTAACTCAACTTGTCAGGTTTTTACTTTACTTTCCAATGATTATGAGTTCGAATATCTTCAGGATCACTTGAGACTTACGTAGTTGTTAACTGTAGAATTTGTGGAATTAGTTGAATTGCATCCAAGTTGACCCGGACATTCATGTTAATAAAAAAAATTATTATATGTTATATGAACTCAAAGTTTAAAGGAATTTGAAGCTATATAATTGGGTTAATTTTTTCTCATTATATAGAAATTATTGTCATTAAAACTTGGGTTTTTTTTCCTTGAATAGTAAATAATTATCAGACTAAGTTCGTTTGTTTGTGTTTATTTTATGTTATACGCAAATCTAACCCTTAGTTTGGAGGATCACTACAATTTAGATGTCAAGAACAATTAACTTTGTGGACAGCTAGTCATTCGGTGGGGCTATGAAAATTTATTAGTCATCATGATTCAGTGATCGGTAAGGTGATAAATTGTTTTTAATATGTTTTTTTATTTTTAAAATTTATTTTTAATATTAATATATTAAAATAATTTAAAAATAAAAATATTTTTTAAAGTTTTTTAAAAATATCATTCCTGCTGCAAAAACAGACATGACATACACCACTGTTCTTGTTACAATGGATTTGATGAGTTGGTTTGGTATTTTAGTAATGAATATTTTAAAAGTATTTTTTTATTTTGAAAATATATTAAAATAATATTTTTTTAATTTTTTAAAATTTATTTTTAATATTAATATTTTAAAATAATATAAAAACATCAAATAAATATTAATTAAAAAAAATTAAACACTTTAAAAAAAAAAAAAAACAAGCGTGTTCTATTTATTAAAAAGTAACAAGGCTCTTGTACTGTTTTTAACTTTGTGATGTCGTTTTAAGTTATCAAGGGGAAACAAAATTCTAATGGCGTTTTAGGGTTCAAAATAAGAATTTATTTTGATACATCTTCCTTACAATATATGGTATTAACGTTCCAGCTTCTTTCAACTTAGTCTTATATATATATATATATATACACGATTAATTATTTTGGTTTTTTATAGAAAAAATTCTCTTATAATAAAATATTTTATAGAAAAATCTTTTCTCAAATTCTTCTATATTTATTTCTAGAGAATATTTAATATCCCATAAATTATTTTACACAAAAAATCATCAATAAAAAACATTTTACAATCAATTTCTGAACTTGATTCATTTAATATTTTGAACTAATGAAATTTCATATAATATTTTACAAATAATAATCCACTTATAATATAATTTAACTATTTCAACTATCATCACTATCTTTTTCTCTATTATCATTTTTTTTCCACCATCACGACCACCTCATTTCCATGTTCTCCATCATCTCACCGCCATAATCCTTACAGTTATTTATTTTAATTTTTTTAATTTTAGATTGTTTTATCATCATTCTATTTTAATTATTTTAGATTGATTTTTCTATATCGTTTCATATAAGTGATTCAGTACATACAATCAAACAATTAATGATAAACAACTAAATGTCTTAGTTGAGTCGATTTAGGTCATGAATTAATTATAAGAAAAAAACCAAATTTGATAATGGATATAACACCAATCATCATGCATGTGTTTGTGTGTGTAAAAATGTATATAAATTATTGAGTTTGTGTGCTATGCAATTTTTAAGTTACTTGTTAGAGCTTTGCTTGAAAAACCTATGAAACTTTATTTAGTTATAATTGTTTTTGCTATGATGTTATAGGCATCTATCCTCTAACTACTTTACTGAACAGTTACCAGCAACATTTGAAAAGCTTACCACAATGAAGGATTTGTAAGCTTTTGAAGTATTATTATAATTATGACACAAATTAAATGTTCAACTTTGAATCAAACGGCATGATTTTATTGTTTTTTACAGCCGAATTGGTGATAACAGCTTCACAGGTCAGATACCGAATCTTATTCAGAAATGGACCAGCCTGGAAAAACTATAAGATTTTCTATGGTTCGTAATTGTATGAATTATTTTACAGTTTGTGTGGCTTATCAGATCATTTATTTGAACCAATATTCGACTGCGTGGTAAAGTGATACAAGGCAGTGGTCTAAGCGGGCCGATTCCATCAGGCATTGCTCTTCTAGAAAAGATGGCTGATCTGTGAGTAAAGCTCTATTGTTTAATAACTTTCATAAGAACAATAATAAAAGCTCTTATCCTTAACCGTGCATTGCAGGAGAATCAGTGATCTGCAGGGAAATGGAACTGAAGCCCCATTCCCACCATTAACTAATATGAAAAACCTAAAGACACTGTGAGCTAGATGCTTTCTTATCAATCATCATGTGATTATTGTCTTGGGTTGTTGTTTGTTCTTTCTACGATTCTGAAAATTAATGTTTATGTTGCAGGATACTGAGGAGTTGCAATATTATTGGAACACTACCTAACTTTATTGGTGAATTGCCCAAATTGACAACCTTGTCAGTTCCTTCTATCAGCTTCTTTATATACCGTTTTGGACTTTGTTAGCAGTTACCCTGTCTTGTATTTGCATACTTGGCGGTGATACACTGATGCTCTCTTAGTTATTTGACCATTTTTCTTCATTTTCTAGTAATATGTTGAGCTCTCCTTATGGTTTCTTTGCAGAGACCCCAGCTTTAACAAACTCATCGGAGAAATTCCAAGCAGCATTAGTGGTCTAAGAAAAGCTGATTACATGTAAGCAAGGGGCTTTATATTTATTCCTTCTTACATTCAGCAGTTCTCATATTTCAAACCAAGTCTTGCAACTGTTCTATAAGCTACAGGAACAATTGTTCTATACGGTTTTGTTACCTTTGCTTGAAATCCACTTTTATTGATGCATTACTTCTTTCTAGATATTTAACGGGGAATCAGCTAAATGGAACTGTACCGGACTGGATAATTAAGGATGAAGAATCTGTGTAAGGTTTCTTTTCCGGTCTAGATTTATTTCTGTTACGTCTAAAAGTTATTTATTTAGTTTTAGAAATATGCTACAGAATTTACCTATTGTTCTCTTGATACCGCAGCCATTTAAGGAACACAATTCCATACCATCCCTAGATTGTGTTCAGAAGATAATAAACTTGGTTTAGGGTTTTGATTGCAGCTCATTGATGATCTATTGCATTTGGAAAATCAAGTCATCTAGCGATTTTTTCTAGATTTGATGCCTAAAACTAAAATTTCCATGCATTAAGGGATAATGAGAACACCAGGAGGGTTCATAGCCACTAAGACTAATTAGGCACACTTAACCAACTATGCGATCAACAAATTGTTTGATTGATTTACATTTTGAACTGACATCTACCTTTCTTCTGGCAGTGATCTTTCCTACAACGATTTCAGAAATGAAAGCTCATGTCTACAGCGCAAAGTGTAAGAAAGTGAAGTTTTATGCACTCTATTTCTTTTCTATCCCTCATTCCCCTGCATTCACTTGCAATTTACGTAAGAGCTAATTTTTCTCACTTCTCTGATTTCCTACAGAAACTTATTTGGCAGCGCTTTAATGGGAAACATCTCATAAGTTTTTAGACTTCTGAAACTCAATCTTATCTGTTTCTAGAGAGATGTTTGATAATTTGGTCTAGGCCTTTCCTATTCTAAATTTTAATTAGATATGTTGCTGTTTTTTTCTTTTTTTTCTTTTTATATCGCAGCAGAAGTACTGTTCCATGCTTAAGAAGCTTTCATTGTCCAAAACGTAAGTCAGGCTTACGATTGTGTTATAGAAAATTATTTGCTCCTTTTGCGTACCAAATATCTATAAATCAGCAGTCTTGTTATGGAAGTTAAAGATCAAGTATACCATCTACCATGATGTCATGGTTTTTGTCATTACAAAGGAATAGAATTGCATAAGAATACTATCAATTGTAAAAGAAGCATTCACATAGTAGCTTAACAAAATTAAGCTTCTACAAGGTAACAATAATATTTTCAACATATATAAGTTGTTCTTTGCCCTCTTAGTTTGATTTGTGCATGTTAGTATTCCATGGTGATTGATATGTTGTTGCTTTGGCAAAGAATTCTATTCCCTCCATATAAATTGTGGAGGAAAAGAAGCAACTATTGAAGGGAAAATATACGAAGATGATACAGATCCAGTGGGACCATCAAGATTCTACTAGGGTAGAACAAACTGTTGGTGTAGTTTATAAATGAATAAGGAAAAGATGTTTATCCCAAATTGGAAAGAAACACTCCCTCCTAATGTTTCTAAATATGGGTTTCTATTGTGTAGTAAATTAAATCATGGTAGACAAACTCTCCTATTTGGCTTCCTAATGTTATTATATGGATATTTATAATATCAAAAGATAACATTTGGAACTTAGAACTTAATATGAACAGTCATATTGTTCCATCAATATATAGTCATATTGTTTGATGAATAGTCATACTGTTTCATCGTTATGTTTCAAGTCTATAAAAGCATATTACTATATAGAAAAGAAAAACAACAAAAAATACATATATTCTTTTCTTGGTCTTATCTTCTCATTCTTTTAGAGGTTTAGAGGGCTTAGTTGTATCTTGAAAGTGTTGTCTCTATGTGAGACAAATAAACACCTTAAAGATGGTGTTTTCACGCCTCTAAGTCAACTCCATATTTGTTTCATCCTAAATTTTCCTAACAATTTTAAGGTGTTTATTTTGATTGAGACAAATATGAATTCTAGCGTTAAAGTTGCTAAGGATGTCAAAATTCAACTAGATCAGTTTGATGGTACGAATTACACAAGATGGATGGACAAGATGATATTCCTGCTTACTTTATTAAAGATTTACTACATTCTTGATCCGAATCTATCTGCACTACCTGAACCACAAGAAGATGAATTTGCCACTATTAAGACTGCAAGAGTAAAACGTGAAGAAGATGAAGTGCTTTGTCAAGGGCATATACTGAATACTCTGACCAGTCGACTTTATGACATCTTCTCCAAATTATAGTCGCCAAAAGAAATTTGGGTTGCCTTGGAGACGCACTACAAGCAGGAAAAATCAGGTTCTTATCGTTTTCTTGCTTTAAAATTTTTTGAGTATGGGATTACTGACAATAAGCCAATCATAGATCAAGTCATGAAATTCAAATGCTGATATCAAAACTTAGTGATTTGGATATCAAAGTTTCTGATTCACTTCAAGTGGGGGCTATTTTATCAAAACTTCCTCCATCTTGGAATGAATATAGGAAGAAGATGTTGCATTCTATAGACAATATACCTTTGAACAGTTTCAAACACACTTGCAAATTGAGGTTCAATCTCGTATGCGTGAATTGCAAACAACAAATTCTAAAGTGAATTTAGTTACTGAAACTGGTTTGACAATGACTCAAAACAATCTGAAAGTGCAAAAGAAAGGAAACAAATTCAAGAAGAAATAAAATGCTAATAAGAAGCATAGAGTTTGTTTCCATTGTGGAAATAAAGGGCACTATATAAAAGAGTGCAAATTCAAGAATTTCAAAGGTGGTTCTTTCAAAGTGAATATGGTTGAAAAAGACGAAGTCAGGGAGTTAGTTGCCATGGTTTCAAACATTCAAACTGGAATGATTACCGAATTAAATATGGCAACTAATGTTGTAAAGACTTCAGATTGGAGGCTGGATTCTGGTGCAACAGTTCATGTTTGCAACAACAAAGCATGGTTCAAGACTTATGAAGAATTGAAAAAACCTAAAGAGGTCTTGATGGGCAACCATAATTCTGCCAAAGTTTTGGGAAAAGGAACTATTGAGTTGTACTTTACTTCTGGACAAAAATTGTCTTTACTCAATGTGTTTCATGTTCCTGAAATTAAGAAAAACCTTGTATCTACTAGTCTTTTGAGCAAAAAAGGGTTCAAGATTGTTTTGGAGTCTGATAAGGTTATTGTAACTAAGAGTGGGATGTTTGTGGGAAAGGGTTATTCTTGTAATGACATGTTTAAGTTCAGTATTAATGAAATCAATGTTATTTTTGCTTATATGGTTGAATCTACTTCTCTTCTTTGGCATGCTAGATTAGGACATCTAAATTATAGATATTTGAAATATATGTGTAAGCATGGTTATATTTCATATCAACGTAATAATAAAAACAAATGTGAAGTATGTATTCAAGCAAAGATGACAAAAAAGCCTTTTCCTAAAGTAGAAAGGAATTCTCAATTACTTGAGTTGGTCCATTCTGATATATGTGAAATAAATGGTATTTTAACAAGGGGTGGGAAAAGATATGTCATAACTTTCATTAATGATTATTCTCGTTTTACCTATGTTTACTTGTTAAGAACTAAAGATGAAGCCTTTGAAAAATTCAAGGAATTCAAGAAAATGGTAGAAAATAAAAAAGAAAGGCAAATTAAAGTTCTTAGAAGTGATAGAGGTGGAGAATACTTTTCTAAGGAGTTTTCTACATTTGTGAGAAAAACAGAATAATCCATCAAATGACAGCATCCTATACACCACAACATAATGGACTTGCTAAAAGGAAAAATAGGACCTTAGTGGATATGGTCAATGCCATGCTTTTGAATGCCAAATTACCAAATAATTGATGGGGTGAAGCCTTACTTACTGCATGTCACATTCATAATAGAGTACTATCTAAAAAATCAAATGTTTCTCCCTATGAAGCATGGAATGGTAGAAAACCAAATCTGAATTATTTTAAAGTATGGGGGTGTGTAGCTTTTTATAAAAGTTCCGATCCTCAAAGAACAAAATTAGGACCCAGAGGTCTTAAGAGTGTTTTTGTTGGTTATGCACAAAATTCAAAGGCTTATAGACTTTTGGATTTAGAAACTAATGTGATTGTTGAATCTATACATGTTGAATTTATCGAATATAAATTCATAAGTGATTTAAATGTGCAAGAACCAAATCTAAAAGTAATGACTCCTAGCTTAACGTTAAGTGAAAAACGTAAAAACTTTAAAGTAATAGGTTCAAGTGAACCTATAAGAAGTCAAAGAGTAGAAAGGAAAAACACATAGATATAGATTTTATTTCTACTGATTTAATTATATTTTTAGTGGAAGGTGATAGAAATACAATATTAAAAAAGACGCCTATGCTCCTAAATATAGAAGATGATCCAAAGACATTCAGTCAAGCTATGTCTTCTAGGGATGTTACTTTTTGGAAAGAAACGGTAAATGATGAAATGGATTCAATATTGTTTAACAATACTTGAGTCCTAGTAGATTTACCTCCAAGTTCTAAGCTAATAGGATGTAAGTGGGTGTTTAGAAGAAAATACAATACCAATGGTTCTATACAAACCTTCAAGGCAAGATTGGTTGCCAAAGGTTTTACTCAAAAGGAGGGTGTTGATTATTTTGACACTTATTCTCTAGTGGCAAGAATTACATCAATTAGAGTTTTATTTGTATTAGCATCAATTTATAAATTGTATGTTCATCAAATGGATGTAAAGACAGCTTTCCTAAATGGAGATTTAAAGGAAGAAGTATATATGGAGCAACCTGAGGGTTTTATACTTCCTATAAATGAAGAAAAAGTCTGTAAATTGGTAAAGTCTTTATATGGTTTAAAACAAGCTCCGAAACAATGGCATGAAAAGTTTGACAAAGCAATTTTGTTGAATGGTTTTTCATCATAATGGTGCGGATAAGTAGTGTATGTATTCCAAATTTACAAAAGATTTTGGTGTGATTATTTGTCTCTATGTAGATGACATGTTAATATTTAGCACCAATGTGATTGGAATAGTTGAAACTAAAAGGTATCTCACTTCTATCTTTAAAATGAAAGATCTTGGTGAAGTAGAAACAATTTTAGGTATCAAAGTTAAGAAACATAGTAGTGGCTATGCACTTAATCAGTCACATTATATTGAGAAAATGCTCAATAAGTTTAAGCATCTTAATATAAAGGAGGCTAATACCCCATTTGACTCTAGCATGAAGTTAAATGATTATTGTGATAAAGCGATAGCACAACTAGAATATGCTAGTGCCATTGGAAGTCTTATGTATGATATGCATGTACAAGACCAGTTATAGCTTTGCTATATGCAAGTTATCAAGATATACAAGCATGCCGAATACAGATCATTGGAAGGCTATTGCAAGAGTCTTTGGTTACCTAAAAAGAATGATCGATTTCGGCTTGTTTTATTCTGGTTTTCCAGTTGTGATGGAAGGATATAGTGATGTAAGTTGGATGACTAGTTTAAGTGATAATAAGTCCACATAATGGTGGATTTTCTCATTTGAAGGAGGTGCAATATCATGGGCATCTAAGAAACAAACATGCATCTCTCATTCTACCATGGAATCAGAATTTATTGCTATAGCTGCTGTAGGTAAAGAAGCAGAATGACTAAGAAATATGTTGTTTGATATTAAGTTGTGGCCACAACCTATATCATCTATTTCTTTATATTGTGATAGTGAAGCAACTATGTCTCGAGCTTATAGTAACATTTACAATGGCAAGTCAAGACATATAAGCATTCGACATGGATATATTCGAGAGTTGATTACAAATGGTGTAATCACCATTGTCTATGTGAAGTCTGTGAATAATTTAGCGGATCTGCTCACAAAAGGACTATCTAGAGACATGGTACGAAAAACAACTAATGGAATGGGGTTGAAACCCGTTATTAAAGATACCAGTAATAGGAACCCAACTTCGGATTAGCAAGAAGCTTATCTCTTAGTTTAATGGGTAATAACAAGTTACTATTTTGTATCTGTTGGACACTGATAATTAATTTGAGTCCCTATTCTAATAGTATTCAGTGTGTTCTATTACAAAAAGTAGGATGAGCGTGGGCTCTTAATGGAATTTAAAGTTCGTGTCTAATGTAATAGAGACATGTATAATTTCACCTATATGAATATAAAAGTGGTGCCGCTTTTGGCAAGAGTTAGGTTTTTCTCTTCTAAATATTCATGAAAAAAAAATTATGATTTTAGTATATGGCCATAATAGTGCTAAACAGTTGCAAACCTCTTTAAAAGTTTGGATAGTATTATGTGTGTAGTATCTTTTATTCTACAATAAAAGTTTTTGTTTAATCTGTGGACACCAATAACTTTAGTAGGATTCAAGTTCTAACATTAATTGAAGGTTTAAATTGCAAAATACCTTCTTGTAAGCATAATTCTATCAAGTGAAAAGACCTTCATTACAAACTAGTAGGAGATTGTTGGTGTAGTTTGTAAATGAATAAAGAAAAGATGTTTATTCCACATTGGAAAGAAACACTCCCTCCTAATGTTTCTAAGTGTGGGTTTCTATTATGTGGTAAATTAAGCCATGGTGGACAAACTCTCATATTTAGCTTCCTAATGTTATTATATGGATATTTATAATATCAAAAGTTAGCATTTGGAACTTGAAACTTGGAACTTAATATGAACAGTCATATTGTTTCATCAATAGTCATATTATTTGATGAACAGTCATATACTGTTTCATCGTTATGTTTCAAGTCTATAAAAGCATGTTACTATACAAAAAAGAAAAACAACAAAAAAATACATATATTCCTTTCTTGATCTTATCTTCTCATTCTTTTATAGGTTTAGAGAGTTTAGTTGTATCTTGGAGATATTGTCTTTGTATGGAACAAATAAACATCTTAAAGATAGTGTTTTCACGCCTCTAAGCTAACTCCATATTTGTTTCATCCTAAATTTTCCTAACACAAACTAGGCAATTAGTACCACTAGTCACTTCATGGACGATGCCCGTTCTTCAGATTCCTACACATGGACGAATGCAACGAAACTCTCCGGAAATACTTCAGCACTTTACATGGATGCACGCCTTTCTCCAATCTCTCTGACTTATTATGGTTTCTGTATGGGAAGTGGGAGCTACACAGTTACCCTTCACTTCGCAAAGATAACGTTTACTTATGACAAGACACACAGCAGTCTTGGCAGACGATTTTTTGATATCTATATCCAGGTGACTGATCCAAGTTTTATTCTGTCATTCAGTATTAAGGGTTTGAATGAAAGTCCCCATGGGGCGTGGCGTGATGGCAAAGAGTTTGAGATCTGCACAGCAGGTCTCGAGTTTGAGTCAGGGCGTGTATCTCTTGTAAGAGCCTGGGACAACCAGGGTTTACTCGCTCACCTGAACCAATAAAATACGCTTTCCAGGAGGTGGGGTTTCCTCGAATCCAAAAAAAAAAACAGGTTTAAATGAAAATACAAAATTTCATTTTTCTTTCAGATTTATTAATAGCAATCTGACAACAAAAATGTAGGGAAAGTGTGTACAAAAGGATTTCAGTATCCAGGAAGAAGCAGGCGGTGTTGGTAAGGCAATTATCAAAACTTTTACTGCCATTGTAACTGGAAATGCATTGGAGATACGCTTTTATTGGGCTGGAAAAGGGACAACTGGGCCGCCTGTTAGAGGAGTTTATGGACCTCTCATATCGGCTATTTCTGTGACACCTGGTAAGTTAAGGAAATTTTATGAACTTAATCATCAGGATTCTGTTCGTACAGTACAAAAACATCAATGCAGCTTGGTCTTGTCCAATTTGTGTACTCTCTCCATCCATATGACCAATAAATCTGGGGTCATCGTACAAATTTGCCGTTCTTATTATTATTGGAATTTGGGAGGTGCCTTTAGCAATTCTCACGAGACCAAATGGAAAGCTTTCGTACTATACCTTTTCGTACTGATTTATTACAAGATTTAATACAAAAATAAATTGATTTATCTCTGAAAAAGATGGAAGCAATAAAAACTGATAATGTTTCCTTTTACTGCTATTTGAAGTTAGTCTGAATGGTACAGTTTCTGTACTTACATACGAATAATGTATTTGACTTACTATGTGATGTTATTTGTCTTTCTGTTATAAATTCTTTGCTTCCTGCAGATTTTGTACCTCCTTCAGAAAATAGCAGTAGTAATGGTACATCTGCTGGCACTGTGGCTGGCATTGTGGCTGCAGTAGTGGTTGTCATCTTCCTGATTCTAGGAATTCTCTGGTGGAAAGGTTGTTTAGGACAGAAGATCAGTATGCGTCATGGTATTTTCTAAAGATTTATCTTTATTTTCCTATTTCTGCATACGATTTCTCCATATCAACTTTGTAGAACCATATATATATATATATATATATATATATATATATATATATATATATATAATCAAACCTGTTAAGCTGAAACTGGAAAAAGAAGGCTGCTAAGCTGAAACTGGAAAAAGAAGGCTGCTATGGCGAAACTGATTGACAATGAGAAGTCAAGAGAGAGAGAGAGTTACCACCCGAATCCCGGATCCATGACTGGCACATAGGCAAGGTTCCCCTCCAAGGTTCCATACCTATGCGAACCCAAACTTACATACAAACTTATCCTTCAAAACTCAATCAGAGTTAAACGCAGCATTAACAACAAACTCAACTTCATAATATAATTGAATTGTCTTAATACACAAGTTTATATAAGTTCAAAGTTTTGGAGCACTAACTAGACATAAAGGAAAGGTACAAAGTACAATAAAAAAGCAGGTTCTGAAGGTCCAACAAAATAACCTGCTATCAAGCTATAAGCCTGTAAAGGATAAATAATGAGATGGTGAGTTCAATAACTCAGTGAGTAGATAACGTTCAATATACACACACGAGGTAATACAACAATGAGAAATATATATACAAGTATGGCTCTAGGTTCTTATATAAAGGTTTCTCAAATAGGCCATAACAAGAATATCATAAGGTAAAGCTCGTCAGAAAATCAAAATGCAATGAGCATGAGGCTCCGTACTGTGGGATGATCAGTCCACACAGGTTGGTGACTCCCCCGACCAACTAGGGTTCAGATACAATGTGCACAAAGACTAACACTACCCTGTTAGCATAGGTATTCTGACTGACATACCATAGGTTCATAATCATAATCAAACAGACATGTTCATATCTCAAGGCTCAACTCATGACGTCAATCAAATGAGGAGCTATCAATTAAGAATTCAATTCAAAATATATACTGGTTCATATCAAGAATTCAGATTCAACAATTGATCATGCTTTATCAAAACAAGGATAATAATCAACATATATATTATCAAGAAGCATGATCCAATTCATATTAGCAAATCAAATATTTATAATATTTCTCATGCATATGGAAAATTATCCACTCACCTGACTCAAAAGCAAACAGAAGCCAAAAGCAGACACTGAAGAAAATCATACTGACGTCCTGTCGGTAGAATATCAGGATTATTTGAATACAAAGGAGACATATTCAAGAACGACTCAAAAGAACATTTAACCTATTTAATAAACTTAACTAATGGTGTATTCCATAACCCTATATATTTTTGAACTAACTAGTCAATTTTCTCAAAAATCCAAAATTTTAACGGTTTTCCCGAAATCTAATCCATAATAAAACAACTAATAAAATTGGCAATAATTCACTAAATAAACCTTAAGTATTCATCAAACTAATCTGAAAAAGCTAATATTACAGCTAGGGACTAATCTGGAATTTATCATATTTTTAGGGCCAAATTGTAATTTTTGTCTAATTGGAGGACCAAACTGAAATTTATCATAAATCCATGAATATACTGAAATTATGACCATAATTAGTCCTCATTTCTGTCCAGATCATCTCATTATACTCCAAGGACCATTCTGGAATTTTACCAAATTTTTAGGGTCAAATTGTAATTTTTGTCAAATTGGAGGACCAAATTGAAAGTGTTAAATTCTCTTATCTATACAGTAATTCTGTCCATAATTCATATGTTATTCTGTTCAGAATCTCGGAATATGCTACAGGGACCAATTTGTAATTTTCAAAGTTCGGGGACTAAACTGTAATTTCCGCATATTGAGGGACCAAATTGAATTTTCATCATCTTCAACCTCCAACCCAGAATTTTAACAGAAACCTACTGTTCTTGCCAAATTTCTAACTCAACATTCACCATTTACACAATTCATAACTCAAAATCATCACAATCTTCCATAATCAACTCATTAATCAATTACCCATAATAATCATCCTTATAACATTCAATTTAATTCATCAATTAAACCCAAAACACAAATTTTCAAAACCCTAACATTTATCAAAACCAAAATTAAAAGCTCAATAATACACATTTATACATTTAACAACCTAAATCTTACCTTTAAACTTATTTCCTCCAACTCCTTTCTATTTCCTTTCTAATTTTCCTTTTTTCTCTTCTTCTTCTTCTTTCTCCCTTTCTCTCCTGCCGGTTCTCTCTCAAAATTCAGATCCCTCTTTCTCTTTTTTTTTTTTTACTTCCTATTTATATTTATCATCTCTTTATTCAATTACCACTATACCCCTCATTTAATTTATTCCTACATCTAAGCATTCAAGGGCTTTCTAGCCTTGTTTCCATTTCTTTTATTTCAAAATGTTACAGAGAGAGAGAGAGAGAACTGAGATTAATTCCAAGAAACGGATTCTTTTCTGAAACAAATTCGCTTCCCCAACAGATTTGAAGGGCCTAGAATTAAAAACAGGTTCATTTACATTGAGGCAAATTAAAGCTGCTACAAACAACTTCGATCCTGCTAATAAAATTGGAGAAGGTGGTTTTGGTCCTGTTTACAAGGTCTTCAACATGAACTTCACTTATTTTCTTAATGAATGGTCTTCTATCAGATGGAACCATAATTGCTGTAAAGCAGCTTTCCTCGAAATCAAAACAAGGAAACCGTGAGTTTGTGAATGAGATTGGCATGATTTCTGCTCTGCAACACCCTCATCTTGTAAAGCTTCACGGATGCTGCATTGAAGGCAATCAATTATTGTTGGTGTATGAGTACATGGAAAATAACAGCCTTGCTTGTGCTTTGTTTGGTAAATTCAAAGAACATAATTTAATTGATTTCAAGCTCTTGGCTCTTAGATGTTTCCATACATGTAAAGGAATGCATGCTTGTATGGGAAGAGACAAAATACTCATCTTATACTTAGCATCACTGTTGATCTTGTCTCAAAGGTCCTGAAGAATACCAGCTGAATTTGGATTGGGCAACAAGGCACAAGATTTGTGTTGGTATAGCAAAAGGTTTAGCTTCTCTTCATGAAGAATCAAGATTGAAGATCGTGCATAGAGACATCAAGGCCACCAATGTGTTGCTTGATAAGAATCCAAACCCGAAGATATCTAACTTTGGGCTAGCCAAACTTGATGAAGAGGAAAACACCCACATAAGCACCCGAGTTGCCGGAACCCTGTGAGCCTGCTCTCAACTTTTGTATCTTGTTAATACTTTTTAGTTCTTATATTTTAAGTTGATACAATGAAAGAAAAAAAGAGAGTCCATCCTACAGCTTCAAACAGATTTGGTCAGCAACCAAAACTTATCCCACGTCCAATAATATAAGAAAAAAAAACTGAAAAAGAGCCATCCACCATAAGATTTAAGTCTTTCGGATAGAACTCAGTCTAAGCTGTTTGATATATTGGTTATTTTTGCAGCGGGTATATGGCACCTGAATATGCAATGCGGGGTCATTTGACTGACAAAGCAGATGTCTAAAGTTTTGGAATCGTTTGCTTAGGAAATTGTCAGTGGGAAGGGCAATACTAGTCATCGAACAAAGGAGGACACTGTTTATCTTCTTGATTGGGTAGAAAGAGTTTCTCGCCGTCTTGATTTATTTATTTTTATTATTATCATTGTACTTAATTATATATATCCATCTTGTTTTCTAGGCGTTTTGAAGGAGAAAGGGACTTTGCTGGAGCTTGTTGATCCAACACTAGGCCAAGACTACAACAAAGAAGAGGTGATAACAATGATAATGTGGCTCTCCTCTGCAGTAATGTCTCTGCAGCAGTTAGGCCTGCGATGTCTTCAGTAGTAAGCATGCTCGAAGGAAAGGCTGCTGTTCAAGATATTGACATTCCAGATAAAGCATGTCGACGGATGAGAAGATTGAACAAATGAGGAGGCATTTTCAAGTTATCAACGAACAGGAAATAAGTGAGACTCGTACTCTGTCAATGGATGGACTGTGGACTGCTGCTTCTACATCTGCTGGTGATCTTTATCCAGTCTCTTTGGATTCTGATTATTTGAAGGGTAGAGATTAGAGAAGTTTGCTCCAATTTGCTTCATCAACTGTCCATCCATCATCATCTTATTACTTTTGTTTTTAAGCGTATTTCTTTGCCTTGTTATCATCATTTCTGTTCATACTTCTTAACTTATTTGAGGGCTAATTACGTTAGTGGCATATTATAACTTTTTCAAAACTTCCAATCAAATTTTTCCTTCCATTTTCTGTAAGTTACTCAATAATTTGATGACATGTCCTTCGACCTTAATCCATTTTTGGTACACCAACTTAGGTTTTGTATCAATCGAGTACGTACATATAATTTAAAAAATAAAAAAATTAGTGCACGAACATTTTTTATTATGTTAATCTAGTACTTATATCAATATTTTATTTTTTAATGTGGTTCTATCTTGATAAAAATATCCTTTTAAATAATTCTATATTTAATGGATTAAAATATTTTAAATTATAATAAATATTTTAAAAAAGAAATTGATAACAAAAAATCAAAATATTTGTAATTGATTGAGAAAATGTACAAAGATGATGTCCTAGTAATGCATTTATTCCTTTTTTTTTAATTTTTCTTCTTATTTTCTTGTCTTTTGAACTATTTCTGACCTATTATGTATGTTGTCTAGGATCTTATCTTTGTTTCTTGAGTTGGTTGTTGGTTTCTGACCTGTTTCTAATGTACTGTTCTTCTTCTCGATGATGTAGTTTGTTTTTTTTACCATTCATAACACCGATTTTTTTAGATTTTTTCCCTATCTTGCTGCATGTTAAGGATTTCAAGCATTCTTCCCCTATGTTTTCCCTTATTTTTTCATGTGCTGCCACTCTTTCTTCTCTGGAATTTTAATCCTTCTTGCCAAACCAACTAGCTGTGTGTGTGTGGCAACGTGAGTCTAAAACTTACAACTAGCTAAGAAAAATATGTGTGTGGCAACGTGAGTCTTGCCAAGATGGCTTCGTACTTTGTAGTGTTGTTTTCTCTTTAAGTTTTTATTTCCTTGATGGAAAGTGGTTTTCTGAAAATCATTTTTCAAACTTACATGTGTTTGTTTGTTATTAGAAAAGTTGGTCAACGAAAAACACTTTCCAATCAAAGAAAAATTTGGCTTGATTTCTAGAAAAGTGTCACGACCCGAATCCTGGATCCATGACCGGCACATAGGCAAGGTTCCCCTCCAAGGTTCCATACCTATGCGAACCCAAACTTACATACAAACTTATCCTTCAAAACTCAATCAGAGTTCAACGTAGCACTAATAACAAAATAAACTTCATAATATAATTTGATTGTTTTAATACAAGAGTTCATATAATTTCATAGTTTTGGAGCACTAACTTGACAAAAAAGAAGGTACAAATTACAACAAAAAAAAAGGTTCCGAAGGTTCAACAAAAATGACCCGCTAACAAGCTATAAGCCTGAAAAGGTAAATAATGAGAGAGTGAGTTCAACAACTCAGTGAGTAGATAACGTTCAATATACACATACGAGGTAATACAACAATGAGAAATATATATACAAGTATGGCTCTAGGTTCTTATAGGAAGGTTTCTTAAATAGGTCATAACAAGAATATCATAAGGTAAAGCTCGTCAGAAAATCAAAATGCAATGAGCATGAGGCTCCGTACTGTAGGATGATCAGTCCACACAGGTTGGTGACTCCCCCGACCAATTAAGGTCAGATACGATGTGCACAAAGACTAACACTACCCTGTTAGCATGAGTATTCTGACTGACATACCATAGGTTTATAATCATAATCAAACAGACATATTCATATCTCAAGGCTCAACTCATGACATCAATCAAATGAGGAGCTACCAATTCAGAACTCAATTCAAAATATATACTGGTTCATATCAAGAATTTAGATTCAACAATTGATCATGCTTTATCATAACAAGGATAATAATCAACATATATATTATTAAGAAGCATGATCCAATTCATATTAACAAATCAAATATTTATAATATTTCTCATGCATATGGAAAATTATCCACTCACCTGACTCAAAAGTAAACAGCACTCAAAAGCAGTTACTGAAGGAAATCTTACTGAATACAAAGGGGACATAATAAAAAATGACTCAAAAGAATATATAACCTATTTAATACACTTATCTAAGGATATATTCCATAACCCTATATGTTTTTAAACTAAACTAGTTATTTTCACAAAAACCCAAAATTAAACGGTTTTCCCGAAATCTAATCCATAATAAAAAAATAATAAAATTGATAATAATTCACTAAATAACCCTCAATTATTCATCAAACCAATATGCAAAAGCTAATATTACAGCTAGGGACTAATCTGGAATTTATCATATTTTTAAGGGTCAAATTGTAACTTTTGTCAAATTGAAGGACCAAACTAAAAATATCATAAATCCATGACTATACTGAAATTCTGACCATAATTAATCCTCAATTCTGTCCAGAATATAGCATTATTCTCCAGGGACCATTCTGGATTTTTCCAAAATTTTAGGGTCAAATTATATTTTTTGTCAAATTGGAGGACCAAATTGAAAATGTTAAAATTTCATAACTATACAGGAATTCTGCCCATAATTCTTCTTTTATTCTGTTCAGAATCTCGGAATATGTTCCAGGGATCAATCTGTAATTTTCCAAAGTTTGGGGACTAAATTATAATTTTCACAAATTGAGGGACCAAACCGAAATTTTGTCATCTTCAACCTCCAACCCAGAATTTCAAAAGAAAACCTACTGTTCTTTCCATATTTCTAACTCAAAATTCACCATTTACACAATTCATAACTCAAAATCATCACAATCTTCCATAATCAACTAAATAATCAATTACCCACAACAATCAACCCCATGACATTCAAATTAATTCATCAATTAAACCCAAAACACAATCTTCAAAACCCTAACATTCATCAAAACCAAAATTTAAAGTTCAAGAAAACATATTATACACATTTATACACAATCTTACCTTTAAACTTATTTTCTCCAACACCTTTTTATTTCCCTTCTAATTTTCCTCTTTTCTCTTCTTCTTCTTCCCCTTTTCTTCTCTTCTCCCGTTAGTTTTTCACTCTTAATTTCAGATCTTTCTCTCTCTCTCTTTTCTTTTTTCTATTTATACTTATTATGTTTATTCAATTACCACACTACCCCTCATTCATTTATACCCACTCTTTAAGCCTCCAAGGGCTTTGTTGTCTTTTCCTATCTCTTTTAATTCAAAACATTACAGAAAGTGTTTTCTTTTTATTTTGGATGGAAAATACTTTCTAGAAGTTATGAAAAATTTAGAAATGTCATATTATTTGTCGATTATATCAAGTTTGGTCCTCAAACTTTTGATTGCTATATATATATATATATATATATTATTTTGAATATTTGTTTTTCAATTTTATTCTTTAGAATTTGATTTTTATATTAACCTGATCCTCATTTTTATAATTGTTATTTGCTTTTTCCTTATCATTTTTTAATTGAATTTTTTTTTATCTATCAAATTTGGTCCTCATTCTTTTAATTGTTACTTATTTTATTTGAAATAATTTATGAAATGGTAATTATTATTATTTTAATTTCTTCATCTTTCAATTTTTTTTATTTGTTATATTTGATCTCTATTATTTTGATTATTATTTATTTTATTTGAGATAATTTATGAAATTATATTTTTTAACAATATCATTCTCATTCATCTTCTTAATTTGTAAGATTTGTTCCTCATTATTTTAATAAAATTGAAAAAAATAAAACATTAATAAGTTATTTTCCAGCTCATTTTCCATAACATAACCAAACACTAGAAAATGTTTTCCAACTTATTTTTTATTACACTACCAAACATCAGAAAATAATCCACTTTCCCGGAATTCACTTTTCTAGAATTCACTTTCCAAAAGAAAACTACTTTCCAGCAAACAAACAGGGCATAAACCTGCCAAACCTTCTCCCTCTAAGTTCTTTTTTTGTTCCCTTTATTTGCCTTTTCCTTTCCACCTTTTAAATAATTCTATATTTAATGGATTAAAATATTTTAAATTATAATAAATATTTTAAAAAAGAAATTGATATCAAAAAATCAAAATATTTGTAATTGATTGAGAAAAGGTACAAAGATGATGTCTAGGATCCTATCTAATTTTTATTTTTTTTTTAATTTTTCATGTTATTTTCTTATCTTTAGAACTATTTCTGACCTATTATGTATGTTGCCTAGGATCCTATCTTTGTTTCTTGAGTTGGTTGTTGGTTTCTGACCTGTTTCTAATGCACTATTCTTCTTCTCGATAATGTAATTTATTTTTTTACACCGATTTTTTTAGATTTTTGCTCTATATTACTACATGTTTTCCCTTATTTTCTCATGTGCTGCCACTCTTTCTTCTCTAGAATTTTAATCCTTCTTGCCAAACCATCTAGCTGTGTGTGTGTGTGGCAACGTGAGTCTTGCTACACAATGTGCAAACGTGAGTCTAAAACTTACAACTAGCTAAGAAAAATATGTGTGTGTGTGTGGCAACGTGAGTCTTGCCAAGATGGCTCCGTACTTTGTAGTGTTGTGTTCTCTTTAGGTCTTGTTTGTTTGATGGAAAGTGATTTTTTAAAAATTATTTTCTAAATTTTTATATGTTTGTTTGTCATTAGAAATGTGGTAAACAGAAAACACTTTTTAGAAGTTGTGAAAAATTTAAAAATATCACATTATTTGTTAATTATATCAAATTTGGTCTTCAAACTTTTGATTGATATATATATATATATATATATATATATATATATATATATATATATATGAATATATTTTTTTCAATTTCATTCCTTAAAATTTGATTTTTATTTGAACCTTGATCCTCATTTTTATAATTGGTATTTGCTTTTCCCTTATCATTTTTTAATTGAAAATTTTTTTTATCTATCAAATTTGGTCCTTATTCTTTTAATTGTTACTTTTTTTATTTGAAATAATTTATGAAATGGTAATTATTATTATTTTAATTTCTTCATCTTTCAATTTTTTTATTTGTTATATTTGATCTCTATTATTTTAATTATTATTTATTTTATTTGAGATAATTTATGAAATTATATTTTTTAACAATTTCATTCTCATTCAACTTCTTAATTTGTAAGATTTGTTCCTCATTATTTTAATAAACTTGAAAAAAATAAAACATTAATAATTATTTTCCAGCTCATTTTCCATAACATAACCAAACACTGAAAATTATTTTCCAACTTATTTTTTATTACACTACCAAACATCGAAAAATAATTCACTTTTTCAGAATTCACTTTTACAGAATTCACTTTCCAAAAGAAAACAATTTTCCGGCAAACAAACGGGGTCTAAACCTGCCTTACCTTCTCCCTCTAAGTTCTTTTTTTCCCCCAATATTTGCCTTTTCCTTTCCACCACCTCAACTAGTCCAAAAAAAAAAACAATTAAATTACTACTACTACTACAAGAGGACGAAGGAAGATAAGTATGCTTTGTCTAATTTCTACTCATGTCATCAACATTTGTCCAATTCGAAAGACCAAGCTCTCTAATGTTTTTTATTTTTTAACAAAAGAATCAACATATACCAGAACAAATCATTTAAAATGTATTTCTTGATTACTCAGCAATCCTATTTGCAAACTCAGAATACTACCAGACCAAAAGAAAAGGAGGGACTATTTCATCAATTTCCGTTGATCAATCTAAGTTGACGTCGTAAAGATCCTTAAGAAGCTTGGTCGATGAGGAATCTATGATCTCATCCTTACTTTCGATAGAAAATTCAGAATCGATCCACGGTCCATCCATTGATATGCTCTTCTGTATCTGACTGCTTTGAGATCCATTTGAGACGTATGTTTGGCTATCATGTGAGAGAAGCTCAAAGGCTTTGAACCTTGCATCCTGGTTCATGGTATTGCGCTTGACTATCGGAGCTTGGACTGGAATTTGTCCCTCAAGCATCTTCACTGCAGAAGACATTGATGGCCTCAAAGTGGGAGATGGGTTGGTGCACAAGAGAGCCAAGTTAAGCATCCTCAATGCCTCTATTTTTGAGTAGTTTGAACCAAGGCTTGGATCCACAAGCTCTAGAAGGTTTCCTTGCTCTTGCAGGACATAGGCCTACAATTATCAGTGGCATGCATTTTCCATCAGTCTACAATCATTCTCATTGGTGGTCAGTGTAAATGTAAAATGTGTAGACAGAATTCTGAAAGGAAATGATATAAGTTACCCAATCAAGAAGATAAACAAACTCCTCCTTCGGCCTGTAATTCGTGTTGCTCTTCCCACTGACAATTTCTAAACCAACAACCCCAAAGCTGTAAACATCTGCTTTATCTGTCAAGTAACCCCTCATAGCATATTCTGGAGCCATATAACCTCTGAAGAGAAATTAGAAAGAACCAGAAGAGTAAGTAATGGCCGTGAGCTTGTGGAATGAATTTATATGTTCTCATGTCCAAGGCGATAATCATTTGTGCTGCTGTTATTAGATGCCATCAAATAATATGTCTGCGTTTTACAATATTTCCATTTGATATCCATATTGTTCGAAGTATCATTACCAAAAAAAATAAAAATTTATTTATCCCTTTACCACAACCAAGGAAATTAAATTGAAAGAACAAGGGGGAGAAAGAACTCACATTGTCCCAGCAATCCGCGTGCTAATATGAGTGTTTTCTTCTTCGTCAAGCTTAGCTAAACCAAAGTCAGATATCTTGGCATTTAGATCCTTATCAAGCAGCACATTAGTTGCCTTTATGTCTCTGTGTACAATTTTCAGCCTTGACTCTTCATGAAGATAAGCTAATCCCTTTGCAATACCCAAAAATATTTTCTTTCTTGTTTGCCAGTCCAGTTTAATCTGGTGTTCATCACGACCTGATAGAGATGAGACAGAGGAACAGGAAAGCAATTTAATCTCATTCTCATTCCATAGACTACATAAGCTGATACATTAAGGAGTTGGTCAAGCATTTACCAAAAAGCGCCCGAGCAAGGCTATTGTTTTCCAAGTATTCATATACTAACAACAACTGATTTCCTTCAATGCAACAACCATACAGCTTCACGAGATGGGGATGCTGCAAGGCAGATATCATGCCTATCTCATTCACAAATTCACGATTTCCTTGTTTCGATTTGGCCGATAACTGCTTAACAGCAATTACAGAACCATCTGACAACACACCCTGAAATAAAATAGACTGAGATTTCAGAATGTTTTAAAAGATATTACTTCCCTTTTATCACAAGCTTTTGCATGTGTGATAGATTTTATACAAGAAGGCGCCATACAGTAGAACACTTTGTCAGCACATAACCTAACTAAATAGTAAACTGGAACATTCATAAATACCTTGTAAACTGGACCAAATCCTCCTTCTCCTATCTTATTTGCAGGGTCAAAATTATTAGTCGCATGTTTAATTTGCCTTAGGCTGAAATAACCAGTTTGGAGATCTAGAGCACGGAGTTCTGTGATGAGCAGCATCTCAAAATCAGCATGACAAGGGTAATCAAAAGTTTACAGCATGCACACATTCAAATAAGACACATGCTTCCTGTGCCATTAATCTTACCTTTATCTTCAAGGTCCTTCCCTCCCAAGTAACCTTTCTTCCAGAGGACCAGCAAAACCAATGCCGCAAGCGCACATGGAGCAGCTACAATGCCAATAATAGCTCCAACTGATAATCCGCCACCATTATCCACCTTAAAGTCTACAAGGAGAGAAATAAATTAAATAAAAAGACCGTTGATGGAAACAAAAAATCCTCTTGATTTCGTCAAGACTTACTAGGAGTCACTGTAATGGCAGATATGAGAGGTCCATAGACACCCCTGTCAGGAACAGCAGTAGTACCTTTGCCTGACCAGTATAAGTGTATCTCCAGTGTGCTACCATTAACAATTATACCATCAAATACCTTAGTGATGCCAATACCAACACCTCCAGCTTCCTCCATAATATTGAAATTTGCCTCAACTACCTTCCCCTGCAGGAAGAAGTTCCGAGCATGACTTTTGCAGGTTTTAAAGAGTGTTACCACCCTTTTCTATGGAAACTTGAAAAGTATCCATAACACATGGTAGGTCTCATGATGTTATTTAGAAATACAATCATAGATAAAAAGAAAAATCCTAAATAAATGCGCTAATTTGAAAATCATTTTACTCACTTGAATTGATATATCAAATATCCGCCTCCCAAGGCTGCTAAAAGTCTGATTATTGGAATACATAATTTCAGCAAAGTGGAGCTGCACTTTGTAACTGCCCGCCAGCATGCACAGGCCATAGTACTTGAGTGATTGAGGGGCAAGGCGAGCAGTTTGGTAAAAACCTTCACCGGTCACATTCAGACCATAAGAATTTGTTGCTTTGTAAGCGCCGTCATCAGTGCCAATATAAGTCCCTGTACTGCTATAACCCCATCTTTCTGATATAGATGCAAAATCAGCTGCCCCCCCTGGAGTTGTGTCGTCTTCATATACATTATCACCAACAGTCTCACTGCTCCCTCCACAGTTTATGAACAAGGAATGGTCTGTACAACGAAGGATCAATATCATAAGCTGCCTTCCCTAGGACAACAAGCACTGTATTTATGTAATTACACCTTCATCAAACACCAGAGTACTGTTTTCACACACTTACATTGAGGTTTTCTTGTGCAAACAAGGTCCTTGTTCAAGCACCAAGAAATCCTGTAGAGAAGAATGAGGGTTGTCGATAAGTCAAATTTCTAGATTTCTTAAAAGGCATCTTAGTGAAGGAGGAACTTACTTGTTACTCCCAGTTGACACATGACTAGCAACTAAGTTCCTATATAATTTCAAAATAGAAGTTAGCAATCAACTTGAGACAAAGGAGAAGAAACAACTAACGGGAAAAAATAATGCCTACACTGGTAGCTGTTGACAACTTTGCTCAGCTGATCCAGTAAAATTATTGTAAGATAAATCCCTGAAATAAAATTTCATGGCAGGGGTAATATAGTTGTTGATTGAGGAGAACAAAGATTGGTGTATTTCATGTATAAAGAATTATGTATAGCTTCACAATAGACTCACAAGTCTTTCCTGCTTCCCAGTATCCAAGCAGGCACTTCTCCAGTTAGTAAGTTGTTATTCAGAAACCTACACATTAATAAACAGGTAATGAACCAGCAAGCTGTCAATATGAGACATATATTAGAAACGATGATCCTGTGCTTTCAGAAAGCATGCGTTTATTGACTTACATGAACTTTATATTTTTTGTCAAACTCTCTAATGCGCCAGGAATCTGGCCTGTCAACTTGTTAAAGCTCAGATCTCTGCAATGAAATATGTAAAAATTAATGAAAGCACGTGAAAAAAGCACTAGATAAAATTAGCTCTGGGCAATATAAACACACTGCAATCTAATTCACGGAATGTCGGGCCAGTCCATGTTGTCAGATTAGTAATATTCAAGGTCCTATTACATCCTCTGCAGCATGGCTTTATGAAAAACATGAGCCCCCACCATCATGATTTTGAATCATGCAGACTATATGCAGGTCTAGCTCATGCTCACAGAGAACATATGAACCTCACACATACATATACAGCAGAATTTCCACTCCTTCCAAATGTTAAGATGTCTTCCACATATCTTATTACATTGGTTTGAAAACATCCCGACCTCACTCAATGAGAATCTAAAATAAGGAAAAATGAAATGCAAAACTGTCGGTTTTAAAAAGAGGAAAAGGCTGGAGCTTCATGGTTAGGAAAGATCCTTGTTCAACCAGGATAAATAAGGAATCAAATTATTGCTATACCTTTACTGATTCACTTTGCTTTATCTTACTTTAAATGAAACCAAACGATTGAGTAAAGTGATGTCAATCACTTTACACATCTTGTCATTTTGAATCAGAGTAACAAAATATGACGCCCATGAAATTAAGCGTTGCCATGAAGGTAGCTGTTAGAGAAACTTACAGAGTATCTAGGTCTGCCATATTTCCAAGGTATTCTTCGATTGAACCAGTCATTGAGCAATTTCTCAGAATCCTGAGTAAAAAATAATATGTAATCAATTACTGATGTAATATTGCTGTAACAATATATTTGATCAGTCTCATTCAACTCACAGTTTTTCCATTTTTGTCATATCTTTAAGATCAGGGAAAGTTGAACTGGATCCTTTCAAATCCGATATTCTCCTGAAAAATCAAGACAACAGAAAAAATCAGTTTTCTCAAATATAGACTTACCGAAAAGCAACGAGGCAAAATTCTTTGTACTGAATGTGAATCTACAAGATAGGGAACTTAAGCTCACAAAGTTGTCAGTTTTTTTAACAGTGAAATGGTAGAGGGAATAGGACCCTCCATGGATGTTCCTTGCAAATCCCTGCAAGAGAAATATACCATTGTTAGGAATGCAAGAGGGAAAGGAAAATGGAATTCCATTCAGCTTGTGCTCGAGGACACATTAGCAGATAAATGGAACAAAGTAAATACTCACAATGTCGTAATGTTGATCCAGTTCCCAATAAAGTCAGGTATCTTCCCTGACAGTTCACTTCCATCTATCCTACTGCAGGAGCATATGAAAAAGATGAATATTTAAGCTCACCATAGTAATTACTATAAAAAAAAATTGTGACCCGCATCATCACTTACAAATCATTTAAATTCTTTAAATTGCCAAATGTGTCTGGTATTGTTCCTGAAAAATTGTTTGCGGAAAGAAGACTGCAGGGGTAAATAATACAAAGTTAAAAAATAATTTTTTCTTAGTGAGCATCAAATACTGGTACCATACATAAAAAGACTTAGATTGAATATCATGAAGTAGATACATAAATAAACTCAGATAGAAGATGAAGGCATCTGTCTTACAGTCTCTCCAAGCTTTTCAAATTTCCAAGGTCTGGATGAAGAGACCCTCCTAGTAGATTATCTTCCAGGACCCTGCAAGACGCAATACCTATTTTATTGCAACTCAGAATTTCATTTACTGGACAAGTTGAGAACTTTGTTTTGAGACTTACAGGGACTTCAGAGTCGCAAAGCTGCCAATTTCCCTAGGAATTGAACCGGAGAGACGGTTTGCCAGAAGAGACCTAAGGTATAGAAGAAAAAATAGTGAACAGGTTATTTATTCATGAATGGCCATGTCACAATTGAAAACTCCATAAGAAATTATACAAGTGAACAAACAAACTTACAAACTCTGAAGGTTTGGGAGCTCAGCTAGACTTCCTGGGATTGATCCATTTAAGTAGTTGCGAGAGAGATCACTGTACAATGCAGGATGCTTCATTTCAGTCATTCTAAAATTCAAATTCTCAGAGAGTAAAAAGAATGGTAATATTCTACATTGCACATTGCAGCTGTAACAAAATCTTGCTAAGACGATAACAATAAAGGGGAAAAAAAACTCCTAAAATGCGAGTGAACAAGGCTGTCTGTGTTTGAGAAAAGAGGCATTGAAACTTGGAAATTATTTCACACGTAAGTGTATATCAAACTGAGCGAATGTGGATGGGCTATTTGGCAACTAAACCATTCTAGAGAACCAAAATGAACAAGAAAAAACAGGACAGGAGTCTATCAACTAAGACACTGTAACCCTGGAGAATTTGAAACTTGCATATTGATAGCCCATTGAAGGAGAAAGCTAATCACTGAGATCATAAGCAAACTTATTAAAATCATCCATAAATCCAGATAGAAACTAATCTCCGCTGTCCACCAAAAAACTTGACTAACAAGAAATATATATATGCAAATGCCACTCACATTTCGCGCAGTTGGGTAAGATTTCGAAATTCCACTGGTAGAACTCCAGTCAGATTAAAACCCTTCAGCTTGCTGTCAGAAGAAGAGAAAAAAAAAAAGATGATTATGAAGAGGAAGAGGTAAGAGGTGACAAGTCTTCGTACAACACCAAGACTCTGCGGTCGTCACCATAAGCTTAAGTTTAGGAATTGATATAGTGTTCAAATAAAATTGGACCAGTACCAAATCCAAGAGAGAGTGTTTGCTACAAATATATTCTTCTAATTATCAAAGCATTGCTTGAGACGAGTCTAATCTCTATCTGAGTGGTTATTATATCTGAAGAAAAAGGAGGGATATAAGGAAACAAGTGCATACAAGCTGATGACATGACAGACGGTGTTATTTTCAAATGTACAGTCACATGTAACATTGCTTTGAATTCTGTCATTTTTGGGGGGGTCGCTGATGTACAGCTTCCACTGTGCGCTCCTGCAGGAAGTTCTATCGATTGTCGTCCAATTGTTGTTTTTCAGTTTGTCGGATATTGTTTGAAGGATTTGCACTGTTGCATCAGATAGTAACAATACATGTTAAGAAACACCAAGAAAAAATGCTTACAATAATGTGAGAATTTACTAGTAAAACAAATCATAATTTCACGTCGATCAGCATAACTGTTCATGGGTGAGATAGACCTGCACAGATTTACTTTACTAGACCTTTCCTTTTTGGGATATATCACATGGACATGGTCGAAACTCTCGATTTTCACCCAATATTTCGCACATATTTTAGAAGCCATTTTTTTTTTTTTCATGTGCCTCCCTGAGCTTTCCTCTGCAAATCTTGCTAAAGTATAGTGATAGGTAACTCCTTGATCACATTACACAAGAGAAAATAATACCACCCAGTTGTTATAGTAAAAATACTTTACACATTCGGAAAACCTAGCATAAATAAATTTAGCTAACAATACAAATATGCCTGCGAGGCAGGAACCTTCCACCATAAATGAAAGCCGTGTTGAACAGATACAACTTTCAAGCCGCAGTTGCTCCTTGAAACGATGAGCATACCAAAAATATGTCACATTGAAGAAACGAAAAATATATATATTTTTTAATAATATCACCTTTCAATAATTTCTTGTACTTTATTTTAACAAATATGCCAGGGAGGCAAGAATCTTTCTACCATAAATGAAAGCCGTGTTGAACAGATGCAACTTTCAAGCAACAGTTGCTACTTGAAACGATGAACATACCAAAAATATGTCACATTGAAGAAACGAAAACTATATATATTTTTTAATAATATCACCTTCTCACTTCTTGAATTGTTTAATATTTTATCAAATTTCTTGTACTTTATTTCTTTTGTTTAATATTCTTCATTTCTTTTGTTTGATTGCAACAAGAAAGTGAACAGTTTTTTTTCTTTTTCTTTTTTAAGAAAACTATACAAATCATGCATTTAAGTAACATTTTCAAAAATACTTTTTATTTAGAAATAAATCAAAATATTTTTTTCCTATTATTGCCCAATTCAGGCAATATATTTCCCCGATTAATCTTAAAAAATAAATAAAACACAATTTTTTTGACAAGAAGAGATAAAAAAAAAAGTTTTTAAAGAGAAATGAAAAATCTGAAAGTCAAAACAACAGTTTCCTCCAACGAACAAGACAAGAGCATGTCTGTCAACTAATGTTAAGAACAAGAACACTTGGCCATTACACGAAGAAAACCCAGATAGAAAAAACCATTTATTCTGCCAAATATTTTGAGTTGCTGACAAAAAAAAAATGGAGATTGTTGAATTATGACCATTTACCTTCATCTTGTGGCAAGAGCGGAGTCACTCCTTGGGCATGAGATCTAAATTTGTCCACAACAAAGCAATTCAATACCACAAAACCGAAAACAAAAACAGAGGCAGTCTTTGACAGTGATTGAACAAACGCCATGTTTTAAGGATGCAGAACACAGATACTCTTTCTCTAATTGTGGGGTAATTAATATCTCCAAAAAAAAAAGAGCAGTAGTTCAGGGACAGAAACAATGTTTTTCGTTTGTTTTTTTAGAGAAGGAAGAAAGAGAGTAAGGTGGTTGGAGGGAAAGATAATGTAGGAGGGGTTTTAAAGATGACGAGTTACTCGGGTTTTTATTTTTTATTTTTCATTTTGCATTGCGTCCTTTTCTTGAAAAAAATGCTGTCGTCGAAATAAAATATTGAGAAAGGGTCAACAAAGCTCTAAAAGCAAAACCCAGAGAAAAAAAATATATACAAAGAAAAGGAAAACACTGCTTGTAAGAGTAGAACACAAGACCACCCCAAGAGGGTCGTCGCAGAAAGGGAGGATGGCAGGGATGGTGAAAGATAGGAGGGGAAGTTGCGAGTGCCACTAGGAAAAATCAAAGAGAGTGAAATTGATCAAGAGAACGAGAGTGTATTCCGAATAAAAAAAGGTGAGAGCTGAAAAGGCACGAAAAGGCTGGCATGATTTCGTGTTCTTTGTATCATTGATCTAGAATCAGCTAAGCCGCCAGTCAAGGATGATTTGTCCTGGCAGCGAGTTTGTTGGTTTTCTTTCGAACAGGGAAGGAGCTGGGACACATGGTGTGGTCTTTACCGTAATGTCGCTGTGGAGACAAACTGTGGGTGTCCCAGAAATCAACATTTGCGGGTTGTTCTTAATAAAAAGTCAACTTTCGCGTATCCAAATTGTGATAAACTCGGCCTGAGGACACCCTGAACATGTACGAATGCGTAAACATGCACTAAGATGATTTGAAAATAGATTTAGTTTTAGTTGATTTGTAAATTCAGGGGATGATATCTTTATTATTAAATTAAAAAAACATTATTAAATCTGAATCATTCGATTTAATTAAAAACTTAATGATATAGTCATTTAATCAGTCGTGATTGATGTAAAATATTATATATTGAACGGATTTGATCAAACCCGTCTGGTTAGACTAGTGACTTTAACATGGACTTGGTTTTTTTAAAATAAAAATTTGCAGCTTTTGCAAGTTTAATAAAATATTATACTTACCACTTTATCATTTTTTTTATGACAGTTTGACCGTGGTGATGATAAAAATAAATTAAAAAAAATATATTATTTTATTTTATTTATAAATAAAAGAACATTTTAGAAAGTTATTATTATTACGGTGGCAAATACCCTTCAATAAATTTCTAAGTTTCTCATTTTATTTATCACTTCCATCGAAACGTCTTTATTCCTAAGAAGATCTAATAGAAGTTTACTTTCACTTATTGTGCGGCAATTTCTACATGGAAAGGGAGAGAGGAAGACGAAGATCACCATGAAAATATCGTACAAGTATAATTAAAAAAACAAAAGGAAAAATATAAAATCTCCTCTTCATCATCAATTAATAACCACTTTGGTATTATCAATCTCAAACATTCAAGATAAAATTGGTGCCATTGATATTAATGACACTCTACTTAATTAATAGTGCCATTAATTACATGCTTAAATACATTATTAAGTGTTCTAATAATATTGTGCAATGGCATTATCATCCCCCAATCTTACGTACCTTTCGAAAATTTTCATGTTAATTTAAATCCTTAATAAAACAGATGAATCCAATTTAAGTGTCCATTGAAATAGTAATATTTTTATTTATTTTAAAAATAAATTCTCAAAATATTTTATATAATTTTTAGAAATAGTCTTTTTCGACCTAAGGATAGGAAACTATCCATAGGCTTTTTATGTTGTTCGAAGGGTAAATTTCATTTTAACCCCTAAATATATGAATTCTATCAAATTCTTTTTATTTTGTTTTTCAATTACCCCCTAACATTTCATCCATTATTCATAAGATCCTTTCATCCACATGGGATAAAATGATAAAATGAAAATAATCATATTGATAAAGAATAAACTTAGAGTCAATAGAATCCATATATTTCAAAGAGGTAAATTAAAATTTATCTTTAATTTGAGGGTGGAAATTTTCGAAATCTAATCTCTCTCAACTTCTTCGAGAGTATTTAAGAATGTTGTAGTGATTGCTTTTCAATGTGTTTTTTATTCCAAAACACATTAAAATAATATTTTTTTATTTTTGAAAAATTATTTTTGACATCAACACATCAAAATAATCTGAAAACATTAAAAACATATATTAATTTAAAGTAAAAAATAAAAAATATTAATCTTTTCAAAAGCACTTTCCGACAGCAGTACCAATGTCAAACACTACCCTCCTCCTCCTTGAATTTAAAACAATTTTTAAAGACAATCTAGTAAACATCCCAACCCTTTTTTTTCCTCGATTTTGGTTAGGAGTTTGAGAACATCTCATTTCCTCAACCTAAGGGTGCTGAATAGATCTATTCTATATAATATAAAATATAAGGGTTGATTTTATTTTACCCTCTTGAATTATATGATTTTATCAATTTCTTTTTAAAATTTATCTTTATCAATTATCCTCTTGATGGGTTGGTTAATTTTTATTTTATCCTATATGAAACAAAAAGCCCTTATTGATAGATGGATAAATGTTAGGGGGGTAATTGATAAGAAAAACAAGTTTTGAAGTAAAAATTGATAGTTATTATATGCTTCAAGGAGGTAAAATACAATTAACCTAAAATATAACCGTCGATCAGTGATGCTTTAATGGTTGTCATTGTTCACGTTGAATTTCTTTCTTTATCAACTTATGATGATAAAACCAATCATTGATTTTCATATTTATATAAAATCTCATAATTAATAATGTAAAAGCAAGTGTATTTGTTTATTTTTATTTATATATTCCATGGAAATAACCATTGTTTTGTACAACATCCTCGCGCGTGCGCGCGTGTATATATAATTAATTATATTCCACATAAAAATTAGTCAATCAATTACGTGGCTGGTAATTATTTTTAATTAAAAAAATAAGGTGTTCAGATAGAATATGATGACAAATAAGTAGAAAATATTGAATCTTTAATAGTCGTGTGGATCGGAAGGGATCCCATCATATTTATATTCGACCTGAAGTTTAGAATAATATTTGTAGCAAATGAATAAACGTCAGCGTTTGACAATTCCTAGAACCTAAGAACACAGACTAATGAATTACTAGCTCGTTATCACTTGGATCAATAATCTAGGTGTATTGCAATGCCATTATAGGTTTTAATATGATAATATTAAAAATAAAATAAATTAAATATTATTTTTATTTCCCTTTTAGAGGACCAAATTAATAACTAATTTAAATAAATTTGTTACAAAAGGGTAAACAGTGAAAGAAAAAGGCTTAGAAAATGAATGGCATTTTATCCTTCTACTTTCATCAACGCAAGTACCAAAATGAAAACTAATAAAGGAACAAAATGCATTTAAGCAATATACGTTGGCCAAGGCTTCTCAAGCTTCCCCTTCCTATTGGCTCCTCGTATGAACCATCCTCCCTTTCAAACACAGCTTTCTCTTTATTGACAGCAAGAAGTCAACAATCCTGTGGTAGTCAAACACAACTTTCTCATTATGAACCATCCTCCCTTTCAAACACAGCTTTCTCATTATTGACAGCAAGAAGTCAACAATCCTGTGGTAGTCTTTGATGAAACGAGCCTGCATCTGTGGTCGTCTCGAGTCGAAAAACATGCCGATCATAAATGTATTCAATACCCACTCTCTGACTATTTCCACAAGTTCCCTTAGTTTCAAATGTCAAAATACTACAAGACATTTCCATGAAACTACTGCACTCTTTATGCCACAATGAAGACAACCAGCACTCAACAGAGTAGCATAACCCTTCGAAAGCTTTCCTGTACCTTTGTCGTCGAATATTACAACGGAAGCAGAAAATGGTTTCAAGGGTTCATAAGCACTGTTACCCATCAATCTAAACACATTGTTGGATGGAATGGAACCAGAGATATCATTAAAAGATATGTTTAGAAGCAGCTAAGCTTGAAGAAGCACCAAACTTTGCTTGTATCGAACCACTAATAAAGTTACTGTGTGACAAGTCTTGGACATTTAAACCTGGACGGCTTGAGATATCTCATCAAATTCAACGTTTCAACTCTTTGAGGTATCTCACCAGACAATTTATTATCAAAGAGATACAAAACAGTTAAATTCTTCAACAAAAACAATCCATCAGGAATATTACCTCCCAAATCGTTTCCAGCTAAATCCAAGTGCTCAAGGCTTGAAAGATTTCTCAAACTCTTTGGGATTTCACCAATCAGATTACGAGTTTCATCCACAAAAGCCTCAACTTCTTCAAATGACCAGACTCCACAGGAATTGAAGAAATAATTGAACAAATATTAAAAAAAAATTAAGGTTCTCCGTAAGAATTAATTTGAGGTTTTTTTAGTGTTTTCTGGAAAAAAAAAAAAAAACTAATTGCTTTAAAAGAGAAGGTAGAGATTTATGTAGTGCGAGAAAAATGTGTTCATTACAAGAAGATAAAAATTGATTAAAAATGCTATATTAGGTTTTGATTTGGGTTAAATTACTGAGAGAAGAGAGAAAACGTGTTTAGGGAGAAAAAAATCATGTTTGAAAAGAGAGATTGTGAGAGTGTTTGAAACGATAGCTAATCCGTGTTTTTAAAATATTTAATTTTTTTTTATTAAAAATTAATTTATTTTATTTTAGATCGTTTTGATGCGCTGATTTCAAAAATAATTTTTAAAAAATAAAAAAAATATTATTTTAATATATTTTCAGCATGAAAAATACTTTAAAAAATAACCGTAACTATATTTTCTTAAAAAATACCCAATATATGATTGATGTGAAAACATGTCAAGAGAGAAAAAAAAAATTTCAAAGAGAAATTTTATATGATTGATGTGAAAACATGTTTAAAGAAAAAAAAAATATTTAAAAAGAGATTTTATGTGATTGATATCATATATATGATTTTATCATTCTATTATATTTAAATTTTTATTATTATTTCTTATATAAATAATAATTTTTCAAATCACAACGAATAATCACAACAATATAAATGAAATAATAAAATGTTAAAAGTTTTTTTTTTTCATCAATGAATTTTTTATTTTTAAGTAATTTTTTTGATGTTTTAGAATTGGTAATTGATTTGTCGAGGTTTCTATAATACATTTGAGTGTTTTCATGTAAAAAAATTTTAAAAGTGAGTTGTTAGCATGGTTTTGAAACCCGGCCGACCCGAGGCTGGAACCGGGTCGGGTTGAAGAAAAAATAGGGAAAGAAAAAATCCGATTGACATGACGGGTTGACCTGGCAAGACCCGGTCAAAAACCCGGTTGCACCCGTTGACTTTTTTTTTTTTTTTACTAAAACAAAGTCGTTTTGATTTTTAAAAAAATTTGACTCGGGTAATCTGATGATCCGGTCAAAACTCAAAACCTGGACTTTAAACCGGACCGGCCACCAAGGGTGTATGAAAACTATGGTTGTAGGATATAAAAATTTGAATCCTGATTTTTTATTCAAAGGTGACTTAAAAAATTAACCACAGGTGATAAGTCACTTGCCCTAATAAGCTAATAGTCACACGATTATTAAACAAAAAAAAAAAGAAGTCTAAAGCGAACAACACACCATTCATCCCTAAAGAGAAAGTAAAAAAAATGCCATGACTCGTGGGCTTGGTCTATTTAGCCAAACAAAATTTACTTTCTAGTTAAAAAAAAACATAAATTTTAGATGGAGGAAAGTGTTTCCCAATTTAAAAGAATGAAAAACACTTTTCATGAGTGATCCAAAAATTAAAGTGGTATTATACTTCATTATATATATACTTTAAAATATAATATTATTAAAAAAATACTAAATTACTAATATATTTATATAGGAAAAAATATAGTAGGATATATTAATATACAATATAAAAGTATATTAATTTGATATATTAATGCATATAATACTTTAATTTAGATAATATTACTAAAAAATATATTTGAATACAAAACATGTTATATTATACAATAATTATACATTTTAAATCATATAAATTGTGTTATAAAATTAAAATACCGTAGAAAATAAATTAATTTTCAATGTTCTCCAAGCACCAAAAAATATTTAATAAAAATAAAAATTATACTATTTTAAAAAGTTAATAACTCAAAATATATTATTTTCCAAATTATTTTCTTAGATATATCCAAAGACCATAAAATGATTTCTAACTCATTTTTCATTAAACATTAAAAATTAATTTATTTTTTAAAAAATTATTTTTCATGACACTATTAAATATTAAAAAATATTTCACTTTTCCTTGAAACAACTATCTAAAAACATATTACTTTCCGTAAATAAACAGAGCTATATGCTCAGTAAGAAAGAAATGTATGTCACTCACGAGAAAAAAACAAAAAAAAAAAACACGGAACCTGTAAAGGTATTGAGATTTTGTTTTGTTAGTTAATTAATTGTGAAGTATAAGAACGAAGTTCGCAAGCAAAGATTAGCGGCGAAAGTTTGACATTTTTTATTTGATTTTTACAGGCTGCTGTTCTTGCATTACACCACGGCTAATTCAAAAGCTTGATATCTGGCTTATGCAAGGTCAATTCTGGCTTGCTGGCGTGCTGCAATAAAACAATATTTTTTTAGGTCTTTTCTCCAATACTAATCGAAGTTAATTACTGTCTAGAGCAGTCTAATACAGAAAAGAAAAGAAAAGAAAAACTATATAGAGAAAATTAAATAGAAAAAGATTAATTTATCGCATAAGAAATTGAATAACATTGATTTATTTTCAATCATATAATGAAATATTTATTAATTTGGTTTTGATAAACGTAACTAAATTATTAGATTGGTTTTTGTATTTAAATTAAGTATGTTTTTTTTATACAACATGAAAGGTATACTTAGTCCCAATCGCTTATTCTATTCAAGAGATGTGTACAGAAGACTAATAGGGGTTTTTCATCTGATTTCCATCGGTCAATCTGCGTTGATGGGATAAAGATCCTTAGTCTCATCATTACTTTGGAGGGAATACGAGGAATCCACCCATGGTCCATCCCTTGATATGCTGCTGCTCTGCACCTGACTGCTCTGAGAGAGAGTGGAGACCTGTGTTTGGCTATCCTGTGATAAAAGCTCGAAGGCTTTGAACCTTGCTTCCTGGTCCATGCTACCACGGTTGATTATTGGAGCTTGAACTGGAATCTTGCCCTCGAGCATTCTCACCACGGAGGACATTGCTGGCCTCAGAGAGGGAGATAGGTTGGTGCACAGGAGAGCCAAGTTCAGCATCTTCATTGCCTCTTCTTTTGAGTAGCTTGAACCAAGCCTTGGATCCACAAGCTCAAGAAGGGTGTGTCTCTCATGCAGGACATAAGCCTTTCATGAAATGTCATGGGGGAAAATTAAGCAGCTAGAATTCATGCAAAAGACAGATAGCTAAAAAGGAGATAAACAACAACAAAATCAAGGCCATGCATCTTCCATCAGCTATGCTCATTGCTGGTCAGAGAAAATGTAAGATATGTAGGACGACATTAATTCTGAGAGTAAAAGATGTATATAAATTACCCAATCAAGAAGATAAACAAACTCCTCTTTCGGCCTGTAATTCGTGTTGCTCTTCCCACTGACAATTTCTAAGGCAACAACTCCAAAGCTGTAAACATCTGCTTTATCTGTCAAGTAACCCCTCATTGCATATTCTGGAGCCATATAACCTCTGAAAGATAGCATTGAATGGTGAGCATTTGGTCATGAGATAGCAGATTTTACTAACCCCTTAATTTATTTACAGGTCAGAAACTAAATTGAGATATGAATGGGGAGAGAGAGGACTCACATTGTTCCAGCTATTCGCGTGCTTATATGAGTGTTTTCTTCTTCATCAAGCTTGGCCAAACCAAAGTCAGATATCTTGGCATTTAGATCCTTATCAAGCAGCACATTGGTTGCCTTTATGTCTCTGTGCACAATCTTCAGCCTTGATTCTTCATGAAGATATGATAACCCCTTCGCAATACCCAACAATATCTTCCTTCTTGTTTGCCAGTCCAATTGAAGCTGGTGTTCCTCGCGACCTGGAAAACAAGTATACATTGGAATAGGGCAAACAGCTCCATCATATTCTCACTGTATATAAAGTAGATGGTCAACTAAGCATGTACCAAAGAGTGCGCGCGCAAGACTATTGTTTTCCAGGTATTCATATACTAACAGCAACTGGTTTCCCTCAATACAGCAGCCGTAAAGCTTCACGAGATGGGGATGTTGCAAGGCAGATATCATGCCTATCTCATTCACAAATTCACGGTTTCCTTGTCTCGATTTGGATGATAGCTGCTTAACAGCAATTACAGCACCATCTGACAATACACCCTGAAATCAAAGGCACATACTGAAATTTCAGAATATTTGAAGATGATAATATCCTTTCCCCTTGTATAAAATTATTTTGCAAGCATGGTAGATTTTATTCATGGCCCAAGACAACCAAGTGCACAGCCTGAGCGATGCAGTCGGGTTTGTGGAGGGTAAAGGTTCTGAGCTATCGGATGATTATCTATAATTAGATGAGGATATATCTTGAACAAACTATATGGATAACCTAACAACAAATATTTTTATGGATCAATGTAAAAAGTCTAGGTCCAAAAGTATAGGTCTTGTCACGTAAGATCAGAGTAGTGCATGCCTATCTTATTGAAAATGCATGAATACCTTGTAAACTGGCCCAAATCCCCCCTCTCCTATCTTATTCGCAGTGTTGAAATTATTGGTAGCATGTTTGATTTGTCTTAACGTGAAATAACCAGTTTGGAGATCCAGACCGCGAAGTTCTGTTACAAAAAGAGAATCTCAAAATCAGCCAGACAAGACGAATCGAAAGCACCATGACACACGCACAATCAAACAAGTGAGATACTTATGCCTTCAGTCCCACCTTTGTCTACGAGTTCCTTTCCTCCCAGGTAACCTTTCGATCGGAGTAGCAGCAAAAACAGCGCAGCAAGTACACATGAAGCAGCTACAATACCGATTACAGCTCCAACTGATAATCCTGATCCGTTCTTGAACTCTACAAGTAGAGAAAGAATTAGATGAGAAGTTCGTGGGTGGAAATCAATCAAAACTCTGAATATGCCATGACTTACTTGGTGTCACTGTGATGGCAGATATGAGTGGTCCATGGACACCTCTGTTAGGAACGAAAGTAGTGCCTTTGCCTGCCCAGTACAAGTGTATCTCTAGTGTGCCACCGTTAACAATTATATTATCAAATACCTCAATGATGCCGATGCCAACTCCTCCAGCTTTCTCCATGATATTGAAATTCTTCCGAAGTGTGATCCCCTGTGGCAAAATGTTCAAATTATAACCCTAAAAAGTTTAAAACAGTAGTAAAAAATCTTTTCATTGGCATAATAAAAACTTATCAAGGAGCAAACAAAACACATGGTAGGCCTCAAGAGGAAATCTGGACATTAAAATCACACGAAATAAACAAAATCTTAGACGAGCATGCATGCTTTTTGAAAATCATTTTGCTTACTTGAATCGATATATCAAATATGCGCCTCCCAAGGCTTCTGTATGTCTGATCATTAGAATACATAATTTCCGCAAAGTGGAGCTGCACTTTATACTTTCCCTTTGGCAAACACAGGGCATAGTATTTCAGTGACTGCGGAGCAAGGCGAGCAGTTTCATATACTCCTGTCACACCCAGATTAAAATCATTTTTTGCTATGGAAGTTTGAACTGAATTGTTCTCCATATAAGTCCCAGTACTGCTATAACCCCATTTTCCTGGTAGAAAGGAAAATGCAACGGGCCCACCATCAGTTAAGTCTCCTTCATATGTATCATCATTAAAAGGCCCACTGCCCCCTCCACAGTTTATGAACAAGGAACGATCTGCAGAACAATCAATATCCTTCAACAGGGCAGTAAACATGGTGATTTTATGTAATGACTTTTTCATAGAACATCAGTACTGTATGGTTTCTTTCATACTTACATTCAGGATTTTGTGTGCAAGGAAGGCCTTTTGTGAAGCACCACTCATCAGTGCTAAAAGACAAGAATTCAAGCTGTCAGCAATACATAGTTTCAGAGTTTTCACAAAGCATCTCAGTAAAAGAGGAACTTACTTGTTATTTGATAAATGACTAGAAACTAAGTTCCTGTTGAATTTTGAAGTAGAACAATGAGCAACACGAGACAAATCGGGAAGAGAAAACAAATAATGAGCAAAATAATGCTTACAGGTTTTGCTTCAGTTGTTGGCAACCACCTAAAGCTGACCCTTCTAAAGCTGACCACGTAAAATTGTTGTAGGACAAATCCCTGAAATAGATTTTCCATGGTATGGGTAATACAGTTCCTGATTGCTGAAAAATGAAGATTGACGTTTTTCTTGTATGACGGGAGACAAGAAATTTCTGAAAAATCTATCAGAGGATGAATAACATGGTAACCAAACAGGAATAAAAGGATTGATAGCATCATTATCGACTCACACTTGCTTCCTGTTGTTCAATGCCCAATTAGGCACTTCTCCAGTTAGTAAGTTGTTGTTCAAAAACCTACACATATGTTAAACAAGAATTCAATAAACAAGCTGCCAATACGAGAAAAAAAAATTAAGGACCTGTGTGTTTCAGCATGTGCACGTATTGACTTACACCGTTCGGCTTTCCAAATTCGTGAAGTTAGAGATTCGGCCTGTCAACTTGTTGAAGCTCAAATCTCTGTAACGAAATACATACAAATTAATGAAATCTCAACATTGCTAGATTGTGGCTCAGGTTTCAAGGAAATGGAGAGAGAGAGCCCCAAGTCCTAACTGTGCGATCATATGCAAAAGTAGTTCAAATTAGCCAACCCTGTTTCATAAATATGAACCAACTATGGCAACTCTCTCTTATTTCTACAAAAATAAATAAAGGGATCAACTCATCGCTAGACCTTTCTGATTCACCTTACTTTATCTATCTTCAATGAAAAGCCAAATGATGGAATAAGCTTGTGTCAATCATTTGCCTCTTTTGAATTCAAAATAACATCTATAGGGAAGAAATAAGATCCTTGAAATCAAGCATTTCCATAAGGATAACTGTTAGAAAAACTTACAAAATATTCAAAGACGACATACTTGCAATGTAGTCTGGGATTGAATCAGTAATTAAGCAATTTCTCAGAATGCTGTAGCAAGAATGTAAACAATGATCAGTTCATTATAGTTAAGGCAATCCAAAAGTAATTAGAAAGGCTTTTCAATACACAGGAGTCGTGATCAGGGTTATTCAACTCACAGATTTTCTAAGTTTTTCATGGCCTGTAGATTAGGGAAAGTTGAACTTGATCCATTCAAATCGGATATTCTCCTGGAAGAGAAAAATCAGTTACTCATGCGTATGAACTTTCTTAACAGCAAAAGGGCAAAAAATCGCAAGATGATTGAAAAGCTAAAGGAATGAATGAACTTGTTTGTGCTCACAGAGATTTTAAACTTGTTAACAATGACATGCTAGATGGAATAGGACCCTCCATGGATGTTCCTTGCAAATCCCTGAGAAACGGAAACGAAAGTGAGATTTGAATTAGCTTGTCCTAGAGGATAGCATGAGCAGATAAATGGACAAAAACTAATTACTCACAATTTTTCAATATTGATCCAGTTCCCGATAAATTCAGGTATCTTCCCTGACAGTTCGCTCCCATCTATCATACTGCAGCAACATATATATAAATCATGAATATTGTAGCTGAAAATATTGAATGTGAAAATGATTGCAGGCGACTTCATCACTTACAATTCGGTTAAATTCTTTAAATTGCCAAGTGTCTCTGGTATACTTCCCGTAAAATTGTTTGAGGAAAGGACACTGCAGGAATAAGAAAAACCAAGTTACAACTTCCTCCAAAATCAGTAAAAAGTATCAGTACCATATATAACAAAACTGAGATTGAATATTACGTGACAGACAGACACGTCTACAAGACATGGTATAAACTATAACTATGAAGGCACTTTCTTACAGTCTTCTTAAGCTTATCAGATTTCCAAGTTCTGGAGGAAGAGGCCCTCCTAGCAGATTATCATCCAGGACCCTGCAAGATCCAATTCAAGATTTAACGTTCTAGCTTAGCGTTTCATTTAAGAATTTCGCTTTGTGACTTACAGCTGCTCCAGTGTGGTAATGTTGCCTATTTCCGGCGGAATTGGGCCGGTGAGACGGTTAACGATGAGAGACCTAAGACATGGAAGAGAATTGGGAAACAGGTTAACATGTTGATGAATTTCCATATCGGGATATGAAAACCCATTCACATATACAGAATGCACAAAAAGACTTACAAAATCTTAAGGTCAGGGAGCTGAGCAAGTCTTGGAGGGATTGTTCCATTAATGTAGTTGCGAGTCAGATCACTGTCCAATGAAAAATGCTTCATCTTAGTCATTCTATAATTCCTTTTGTTTACAAGTCACTGTTTCTCTTAGCCACTCAGACAAAGACCTTTTCCCATTTGAATCATCATAAAACCTTTTATTTGTTCTGATAAATAAATTAAAATCCTCTGTGAAGCACATGGTGTGCCAGGAAATGCACTCATCACTTACATTTCAAGCAGATGAGGAAGGTCTCCTAGTTCCTCTGGGAGAACTCCGTTCAAATTAAAACCCTTCACGCGTCTGTCAAAAACAAAATATAAGAACTAGTTAGTAAATAAAACGAAAAGAAAATGAAACCATACAAAGACTAGGCTCTCCATTACTTTTTTTTTTTTTTTTTGACGAACAGCAATATATCAATTGTTTCCTTGGAAACATGCTACCATGAACACATTTGTGCTCGTGTTTTTATTATTAAAAGAGTAGCATAAATTGATATTTAAAATAGGAGAGAACGTATCGCCATCACTATGATCTCATTAAAAAAAACATAGAAAAGGTTATCGGATATTCCAAGAGCTGTATTCTACTCTTTCACAAAACATAAAATTTATTATGAAAATAATATATATAAACGTTATTGGAAGAATTACGATTCTTGAATATTTCCTATAAAGAAAACATACATACATGTTAGTGACATGACAGACGGAGACATTCTCAAATGTACAGTTGCATGTAACATTGCTTTCAGTTTTGCTGTCGATGATCTGGTTCCACTGTGCACTATGGCAAGAAGTTCGATTGATGGGGGCCCAGTTGCTGATGTTCAACTTGTTGGATATGTTTATAAGAGTTTGCACTGTTACATACAATTCAGGAACTTCAATCATCCATAAAAGCAATAATAATATTAATATTATTTATCCATAAAATAATGTATGTATGAAGGCTTTGCTAAAACACAGCTAGAAAATGATGATGATGATGATATATGTACAATGATTCTTAATGCCCTAACAAATTCCTCCAGTTTATGGAAGGATCTAGGCATTCACATGAGTCAATTACTAACTGTACAGCAAAAATCACAAAATACTCATAAAAATTAGGAATGAATTATTTTTTTTAATTAAAATAAAATAGTACACAACACCAAAACAATTATTACATAGTTAAAAAAAAACAAAAAACTGGAAGAAAATTATTATTGCATATTAATATTTTTAAGGCTAAAATAAAATAAAATAAAATTGATCGATGAAGCAATTTCTTATCCCCACTCATCCAAACAACCATATTTTAGTTTAGTCTCCGAAATTTCAAAATATTCATCTTAGTTTTATGTGTTGAAAATTGTTTACAAATAGTTTAATTTTGGGTTTTTAATAAACACTAATAATATCTTCACGTGTTGTCTCGCCTTTGTAATTTAAACTAATCAATTTAGTACTTGTATGCCACTATTTTTACACCAAAATGACAACATTTTATTTAAATTTTCAAATTGTTCCTTTTATTTATATTTTTTAATTTGTTCTTATTTTGATTAATTCAAACAATTAGTTATATATATCACTTTTAATAATATTTAAATCTTTTGATGAATAGTATCATATGAATTTAATAACTATAATACATTTTAGATTTAATTATGATACATGCTCCTTAAATTATATTAGATTTTGCGCAAAATAAATGAATTTTATATATGTTGGTGATGAGACTCATTTGTTTTCTAAATTTGTTCCTTTCTTTTTCGTATATTATTTTTTTTCTTTAAATTGGTGAAAAGATGAGCGATTTTAGGGTATCAAAACACAAATGTTAAGATTTTTTTTTTTTTTAGTTTAACGTGGGTGTCCGGGCCAGCTTGCGCGCACCTCGACTAATCCCACGGACCCTGAAGTTAACGACCATGTAAGCCTCCAGTAGTCATCATATGAGCAACCACAGGGCTCGAACCTGAGACCACAGAGGAAGCAACCCTCTTGGTTCCAAGCTCTTACAACTGGACCACCACCTAGATGGTTAATAGTAAAAAAAATTTAAGTGTGAGAGTGGGTGTACAAGGTTGGGTTTTAGGCATAAAAATCATAATTATATTATTCTATTAAATTAATTACTCCTATAGTAAGAAAGGGTCACTCTCAAATGTATATAGGATCTTGCAGAACCATGTTAAATTTTATGAGTACATGATCTTTATTAATTCATCTTTATTATTTTTGTTTTTTTTTTGGATTGTGTTGTTCATGGTGCTATGTACTGACTCTCCATTCCAAATTTCACTATAAAATTAGCATCAAAGATTTGATTTTGGGAGATTCAGCTTTTGATAATGATCAATGTCTACAAAAGATAAAAAGCTAAAATTTATCAAATCTTGGCTAAAGCGTTGAAAGAGAAGGATGTGAAGCTAGAGGATATGGAGGAGGATCGATTTTGTATTGCTGATAACACTATCAATAATGATATATATGAAGATTTGGTAGCTTTAATGTGGGAAAAGTTAGAAAATGTTTATTGTAATGGATCAGAGTGATCAAGAAAGAGTGGAGTCTTCCAAGAATGAGAGGAATAACCTCAAAGCTTTGTAAGCTTGGTTACTATGTTTATTTCTTCATTGTTCATCAAGGTTTTGACCATGATAAATAGGTGAAAAGGTGAGTCATTTTAGGGTGAGAGAAACACAAGGAATGAGAAGGGTCTTTTTTTAAAAAAAAAAAAACATGAGAGTAGGTGTTGATTTGAATTTTTTTAAGAGAATAAAAATAAAATCTTAAGTACAACAAATCTTAGAGGTTGAGTTGATTTTTTTTGAAGGCTAAAATAAAAATCGAGTAGGAGAGATGAAAAAAAATAAAAAATCACTTTTGCCACCCCGACTATCATTAGGATACACGCGCCACTTATTCGTGTAGAGAACATGGAGACACTTCAATCATTGCTCTAGAATCATGGTTTTGGCCGCTGAACGGTGTCACACATGTCGTTCAAAAACAGTACTAAACACTTTTCACACATTTTTGAATTTGTTTTTTTTAAAAAATTATTTATCAAATTACCCTACTATCCCTATTAACATTCAATAACTATCAAATCACAACATCTAAATGACAAAAGAATTCCTATGTCAAAGACAATTATTTTTAATTTTCAAAGGCAATGAAGTAACTTACTTGTTTAAAAATTAAATCAAAGATTAAAAAGCCCATTGACCCAAGTTATTTTTTTTTTTGTCTTTCATGGGTAATTAAGTAAAAATATAAAAATACAATTTAACCCTTTTTTTTTCTAGTAATGACTAAAATGCTCATGAAAAAAAACTCTCCTAACTCTAAATTCAAGCCCGGTTAGTTTGCCCATCAAGAGATAAAATTAATATTTTACTATGCAAATCCACAGTAAAATGTTAATTTTTTTAATTAGTAGAAGGTATAATAGCTCACTTAAAATTAGTCTCAACAAGGTATAAATTTCTAAAATTAAGCGAATAAGGTTTTCTTTAATAATTATTGAGTTTAATACTTATTAATTTATTAGCAAAGTATGTAATTCCAATATTATTTTAAAGACTTAAAATACATACAATTTTGTACGAGAGCAACTAACACAGACAACTCAACTAAGTAATTGAATAATTATTGTCTTAAATGCAAGATTGGCCGGTGCACTAATAGTCTGAGACAATCAGATATTATGAAGAGACGAGAACAATATAACATTGGGGCTCTCTTGCTATTATATAATTATAAGACTTTTAGACTTTAATATTGATTTGATTTGATTCAAGGTTGGATTGTGGGTCGGATGGATTAATCAAGATTTTTTTAATTTCTGAAACTATGTTTTTTGAGATTTTTTTTTAAAACAACTAGAAATTATATCATTTTAGTAAAAAAAAATCCATAACTAGAACCTAAATAGGTAAGTCATCAGGTTAATCCGTCAAATATGATGATTCGCTGATCATGTTAGTCTTATAATTATGGCTTATTAACAAAATAATTAAAAAAAAGATGGGGTTGGTTTTATATGAACAACAAAGAAACTAATTTTTTGTTTTTGTTTTTGTTTTTATTTTTTTTTATTTTAATCAAAATCTTTTATAGTAATACGTTAGGCTTGAAATTATGTAAAAAATATAAAATTACAAGATATGGAACTAAAATGTAAAACCCGGAAAAAACATTTAGTTAATCCCACATCACGATTACAATTAAAATAAAATAAAAAAAAGCCCTGCGGTTTAGATGGATAGTTAACGGTAGGGGTGAGAAAAAAAATCAAAAAACCGATTACACCGAGAAAATTAGAAAAAAAATAACTAAAAAAACCAAACCGCAAAAAAAAATAGATTAAAATTTTGAAAAAACCGACCGGTTCGGTTTGGTTTTGGTTTTATAAGCCTAAAACTGAAAAAACCGAATCAAACCCAAATCGAAAAAACCAGAAAAAAACCGAGCCAAACCGAAAAAACAGAGCCAAATCGAAAAAAACTGAGCCAAACTGGTTTGAACCGGTTTTTATCCAAAAAACCAAACCAAACCGAAACTGGTCAGTTTGAATTAATTTTAGTTTTTTTAAAAAATATTAATTTAATTATTTATTTTTAATAAAAATTAAACCAAGCTGAAAATAATCACCAATAAATGGGGGTAAAGGGAACATCACGTGTACAATTAATATACCGGTAAAGGCAACATCACGAGTACAATTAATATACCAGAAAGGTGGGATCAAGGGGTTTGCTCCCTCTGTGGTCTCAGGTTCGAGCCCTGTGGTTGCTAATATGATGGCCACTGGAGGCTTACATGGTCGTTAACTTCAGGGCCCGTGGGATTAGTCGAGGTGCGCGCAAGCTGGCCCGGACACCCACGTTAAACTAAAAAAAAAATAAAAATACCAGAAGGGTAGGACCCTTCCACCTAAAAAAAAAAAGGCCCCGCGGTTTAGATGGCTAGTTATAGAGGATAACAAGTCAAACAAAAAGAAGTTAGAGTCGACTTAAGGTGAAGAAGGTCCTGAAAAAATAAAGCCTTTTAAAATATTAAAAGAATATTTTTCTTATCTTATTAAGCCTTGCAGGCAAGAGAATATTGTTAATATAATAAGGGATGAATAGCCCCTTTATTATTTTAAAATATTATAAAAGAAGCTCAATGATTCGAATGGAAAGTAGTCAACATCATATAATAAGTTTTCTTAATTACGAAAGAGAGAGGATAATCCAAATTAAAAAAATATTTTAACGAAGTGGATAACAATTTCCATTTTTCTTATTTTATTTCTCAGTAGATATACTAATTTCTCTCACTAATCATCACAAATTGAAATGATTCTGATTTTATTTAAGAAGAGTAAATAAAACTAAGAAGCGTTAATCTCTGCAAATAAATTATTTTCTAGGAAAAAGGGAACGACCTTCAATCATGGTAAAGAGAGAGTGAGATTATTGAATTGTTAGGAGGACGTACGTACCTTCATCTACTGGCAAGAGTGGAGTGATGGCCACAACGCCATGCGCAAAGCAATTCAACACCACAAATCCAAAAACCAAGACAGAGAAAGTCTTCGACAGTAGTGGTGGCCAGAACGCCATGCGCAAAGCACAACTCGTTCTCTTGGTAATTGCTATATTACTGGGAGGAACTAATTAGAACGATGATCAAAGAGCAAGAAACCACAAGCAGAAACGGCGTGTTTTTCTCAGTAATGCGAGGTGGGTTGCTGGAGGGAAAGAAAAACACCAGGAAGGAGATTTTAAAGATGATCGACAGCAACTTGCTTTATTTTGCCTGGGGAAAGGTCTTCCTTTGCAAATTGCTGTTCGTTGGTTAGTGAAACGTCGTAGACGTGTTTTATACAGCGATAAGAGAGAGAGAGGGCTGCATGAGGATAATGACTTAGGAAAGGCCTCTGTTGCTGCTGGAGAAAAATCAAAGATGACTCAAAAGCGATAATTAAAGAGGTTAGTTATTAGGTAAACATTATTTCAACTTCAACGGGTAGGATCAGCAGCGATGTTTATTTTCTTTTTTTATTTATTTAATCCAAACTTTAAAATCAACATTTTTTTAAAATTTCTTTTTTCTGTGGACGCGTTTTAAAATCCTGATACAAGCGATGCGTTTTAAAAATCTTTGAAGAAAAAACTTGGTATTTGTTGACTTGCAAATTGACTAAAAAACATTCCATATATATAAAGATAAAAAGAAAAGGATAAACATTCCATATTTTCAAGTTTTTGTAAGGCGTTCTTCATCACTCTTGGTTCTCAATAGATAAGTATCCACATGCTGAAACTCAATCTCTTAATGTCCAAAATATCATACATATTCTCACTAAAATTGAGGGAAACTTAATTTACCAAACAACAAATTAAAAAAAAAAAAACTAAAAGGGGTCAGTAGAATATTGTAGCACAAGACACATGTAGCTATGCATTGTAACAATGAAATAATTGTTTTTCCTTTCTCGAACAAAATCTATTAATGCTTTGGAGATAATACAATATTTTCTTCATATTTCATTGGTCATTATCAAATTGAACATGGATAAATTGATATTTTTTTTTTCATAATAAAATGATTTATTTCCTTTTAAAAGCAAAAAAATATAAAATTATCCTCTAGGAGCTTTTTAGTTTTTTTTTTATTTGAAGCACAATAAAATAATTAAATTACTCTTAAAATTACAATAGGATTTTTTGTTTTTTCATTATGGGTTTTTTTAGTTACAATCATTAAGCCATCAATGTCCTCCGTGGTGAGAATGCTTGAGGGCAAGATTCCAGTTCAAGCCCCAATAATCAACAGTGGTAGCATGGACCAGGAAGCAAGGTTCAAAGCCTTCGAGCTTTTATCACAGGATAGCCAAACACAGGTCTCCACTCTCTCTCAGAGCAGTCAGGTGCAGAGCGGCAGCATATCAAGGGATGGACCATGGGTAGATTCCTCATATTCCTCCAAAGTAATGATGAGACTAAGGATCTTTATCCCATCAACGCAGATTGACCGATGGAAACTAGATGAAAAACCCCTATTTATTTAAGGTGTGATAATATTATGGCTGATAAGAGAAGAAATCGTTTTGCAGGGCTAGCTAGAACAAGCGATGGAGACTATTATTTTCGGCGCAAGTATACCATTCATGCTGTATAAAAATACCTTTACAGGTTAAAAAAAAAAAACTCTCAATAGTGAGTGACATACATTTCTTTCTTATTGAGTATATAGCTTTGTTTATTTACGGAAAGTAATATGTTTTTAGATAGTTGATTTTAGGGGAAGTGACATATTTTTTAATATTTAATAGTTTCATGAAAAATATTTTTTTAAAAAATAAATTAATTTTCAATGTTTAATGAAAAATGAGTTAGAAATCATTTTATGGTCTTTGGATATATCTAAGAAAATAATTTGAAAAATAATATATTTTGAGTTATTAACTTTTTAAAATAGTATAATTTTTATTTTTATCAAATATTTTTTGGTGCTTGGAGAACATTGAAAATTTTTTTTTTTTTCTATGGTATTTTAATTTTATAACACAATTTATATGATTTAAGATGTATAATTATTGTATAATATAACATGTTTTGTATTCACATATATTTTTTAGTAATATTATCTAAATTAAAGTATTATATGCATTAATATATCAAATTAATATACTTTTATATTGTATATTAATATATATACTAATATATTATTTCCTATATAAATATATTAGTAATTTCGTATTGTTTTTAATAATATTATATTTTAAAGTATTATATATATAATATAGTATTATACCACTTTAATTTTTTGATCACTCATGGAAAATATTTTCCGCTCTTTCAAGTTAGGAAACACTTTCCTATATCTAAAACTTATGCTTTTCTTTAACTAGAAAATGAATCTTGTTGATCAGTTTTTTTAATGTAGCTAAACATAAGAAAATCAAGAAAATATTTTCTAAAAAAACACTTTCTAATAAATAAACAAATCCTTAGATATTATAAGAATGAATATATATTTATTAGCTTTGTACTTGTTGCTAGTAGGATTTCAAGTTAATGAAAGAAAATGACATAATTACATTATAAATATGTTTTTATGTATTATATTTTTTTAATTGAAAAATAAAAGGATAATTTTTTATGCTTTATTAAATAAATTAATAAACATGAGTAAATAAATAAATAAAATTATTAATACTAATGAAAAAAAACAAAAAAAAACATGAATTTTTAAATATGACTTTTCTCTCTTTAAACACGTGTTTTCACATCAATCACACTAAATAAAAATATCTCTTTTCAAATATGATGTTTTCACATCAATCACACAAAATCTCTCTTTTAAAATATGAATTTTCTCTTTTTAAACACATGTTTTCATATCAATCACACAAAACAAAATCTCTTTTTTCAAACATGACGTTTCTCTCTTTAAACATGTTTTCACATCATTCACACAAAATCTCTCTTTTCAAATATGAATTTTCTCTTTTTAAACAATTGTTTTCACATCAATTACACCAAACAAAATCTCTCTTTTCAAACATGACTTTTCTCTCTCTAACAATGTTTTCACATCAATCATACAAATCTCTCTTTTCAAATATGACTTTTTTTCCTCATGACTTTTCTTTTTCTTTTCTCTCAGTAATTTAATCCAAATTGATTCTTACAGAGAACCTTAATTTTTTTTAATATTTATTCAATTATTTCTTCAATTCCTGTGGAGTCTGGTCATTTGAAGAAGTTGAGGCTTTTGTGGATGAAAATCGTGAATCTGATTGGTGAAATCCCAAAGAGTTTGAGAAATCTTTCGAGCCTTGATCACTTGGATTTAGCTGGAAACGATTTGGAAGGTAAAATTCCTGATGGATTGTTTTTTTTTTAAAGAATTTAACTGTTTTGTATCTCTTTGATAATAAATTGTCTGGTGAGATAACTCAAAGAGTTGAAACGTTGAACTTGGTGAAGATTGATGTTGCAATGAACCAATCGAATGATATCTCAAGCCTTCCAAGACTTGTCACATAGTGACTTTAGTGGTTCGATACCAGCAAAGTATAGTGCTTCTTCAAGCTTAGTGCTTCCAAACATGTCTTTTAATGATATCTCTGGTTCCATTCCATCCAACAATGTGTTTAGATTGATGGGTAGCAGTACTTATGAGGGAAATCCAAAGCTATATGGAGCACCTTTGAAACCATGTTCTGCTTCCATTGTGATATTCGGGTTTGTCTAAGAATGTGATAGCAATTATAGTTTAAATGTTTTTCGTGTTAGAAATGCATTAAAATAATATTTTTTTTATTTTTATAAAAATTATTTTTGATATCAGCACATCTAAATGATCGAAAAATAAAAAAAAAACTAATTTTAAACAAAAATAAAAGTTTTAAATTCTAAAGAAACACGGTCTGCACCGTATTTCTTTACGTACACACCTGTCCGCGAAGGTACAAGAAAGCTTACCAGGGCTATGCTACTCTGTGGAGTGCTGGTTGTCTTCATTGTGGCATAAAGAGTGCAGTAGTTTCATGGAAATGTCTTGTAGAATGGTGGCATTTGAAACTAAGGGAACTTGTGGAAATAGTCAGAGAGTGGATTTTGAATACATTTATGATTGACATATTTTTCGACGGGAGACAACCACAGATGCAGGCTCTTTTCATAAAAAACTACCGCAGGATTGTTGACTTCTTGCTGTCAATAATGAGAAAGTTGTGTTTGAAAGGGAGGATGGTTCACACGAGGAGCCAATAGGAAGGGAAAGCTTGAGAAGCCTTGGCCAACGTATATTGCTCAAATGCATTTTGTTCCTTTATTAGTTTTCATTTTGGTATTTGTGTTGATGAAAATTATGGAATTGGGGTTGATTTTGTATAGTAGACAAAGTGGTTGATGGAATACCATGGTTTAATTCTTTTCTATTTTTTACCAAAGTTGTAATATTATTTTGACGGTAATCTTTTAAATAATTATATAATTTTTTATTAACTTCTTTGTAAGGAAGTTAACTGTTAGTGTGCATATAAAGTTGAAGATATAGAATGTAATTTTCCAAACTGTAGCGTGTAATTTTAATATGAACCAAATTATAAGGATGTTAAGGTTAGTTTTTCCAAAAAAGAAAAAAAAGAAAAGGACCTTGACCTTCTTTTTTAATACATCTTCATAAAAAAACCATATTCATTGCACTTCTCTTGAAAAGACGAATTCATTAACATAAATATTAACCTTTTTAGTAGCCAAATACCGACATTCAATTATTTTCTTTCTCTTTATTTTTTTTCAATGACTTTTTTTTTTCATCTCTCAACACCTAGAAACTAAAAAGTAAAAACTATGAAGTTTGATATCAAAACTTAAATATCCAAAACATTAAAATTAAATTATAATTTCATAAAATCAAAACCGAATCTATCTTCAAGCATCTCCCAAAAGTCACTACATTAGAGGTAACACAAACGGAAAGAACCACATATAAAAGAAACCATGATATTGTAACTATAAAGGATTAAATTTCAATAACTAGAAGTTCGAGAACTAAAATAAAAAAATGCATTATTCAAATGAATAGGAAAATCCACAGCAGTTTATGCATGGATGAATAATGAATCACCAATTTATTATATATACTAGTTATTTGACCCGTGTTTCACTGCAGGCTGGATAAAATTTTCTTTTGAAAAGTCGATTTATACATATAACAAAATAAAACGAGAATCATATGCATTAATAAAAACCAAAAAGAGTTGTTACCACAATGCCACATGTAGAATCTCAAGTTAATTTTTTAACATGGTAGAAAAATGCATAATGTTGATGGTACGTTTCATTATATTATGATTTTTAAATTAAGAAATGTAAAGGTATTGTTTACGCTAGATGAACCAATAAATTGAGAAAGAACTACTAATGCTAATCAAATGCTAAAATAAAAAAGATAATCATTACCATAAAAGTAAAAGATAGGAAGTATGATATTTAACCCCACTTTTCTCTTTAATTTACACCATAAGTTACTTTTTTATACCAAGAACAAATAATTTTTATTTTTATGAACACATCATGAAAATAAAGTTTGTTTATATCAAGCTTGATCTCCCTTTTCAATCAATATTGAGGGAAAAACACCTCAATAAAACTTCCCCATCAAATGAAAGCCATTGACATTGACACCAATATTGATATTTTTCATGGTCAAAATTGATCTCAATCGAGACTCTCTCTCTTCAAACAAAATATGTCTAGTTTCCCTCTCTTTCCCTCTCATTTCTCAAACCAGTGATTAAAAATAAGATAAATTAATTTTTATATAAAAAATGTATCAATTTGAAAGTAAAAGGACAAAAGTGAACTTTTTACACTATTTTTAAAAAATGCCATCGATTTTCTATGCTCTTTCCACTTTGGTTCTCTTTCTTTCAATATTACCTTTTCATAATAAATTTACTTAAATTAGCCATTAATTTAGTCCTATAAAAAAGAAATAAAAAAATCAAGGATGAAAATAAAACAAAGTGCTATAAAAGGATATGTTTGATAATGCAATGAAGAGTCCTTTTCAATTAAAAAAGTATTAAAATAATATTTAATTTATTTTATTTTTAACATTATCATATTAAAACCATTAAAAAAATATCTAAAATAATATTAATATGAGACTTTTTAACAATTTTAAAAATACTTTTCGAAGCAAAAACTATTGCATTGTAATACACCTAGGTTATTGATCCCTTCCGATTCATTAGTCTGTGTTCTTAGGTTCTTGGAATTGTGAAACGCTGACGTATATTCATTTGCTTCAAATATTATTCTAAACTTCAGTTGTTCGAATATAAATATAATGGGATCCCTTCCGATCCACACGACTATTAAAGATTCAATATTTTCTACTTATTTGTCATCATATACTATCTGAACACCATATTTTTTTTAATTAAAAATAATTACCAGCCACGTAATTGATTGACTAATTTTTATGTGGAATATAATTAATTATACGAGGAAGTTGTTAAAAACGATGGTTATTTCCATGGAATATATAAATAAAAATAAACAAATACACTTGCTTTTACATTATTAATTATGAAAATCAATGATTGGTTTTATCATCATAAGTTGATAAGGAAAGAAATTCAACGTGAACAATGACAACCATTAAAGCATCACTGATCGACGGTTATATTTTAGGTTAATTGTATTTTACCTCCTTGAAGCATATAATAACTATCAATTTTTACTTCAAAACTTGTTTTTTTATCAATTACCCCCCAACATTTATCCATCTAACAATAAGGGCTTTTTGTTTCATATAGGATAAAATAAAAATTAACCAACTCAAGAGGATAATTGATAAAGATAGAATTTAAAAAGAAATTGATAAAATCATATAATTCAAGAGGGTAAAATAAAATCAACCCTTATATTTTATATTATATAGAATGGATCTCTTCAGCACCCTTAGGTTGAGGAAATGAGATGTTCTCAAACTCTTAACCAAAATCGAGGAAAAAAAGGTTGGGATGGCTCCTAGGTTGTCTTTAAAATTTTTTTTAAATTCAAGGAGGAGGAGGAAGAAGAAGAAGAAGAAGGGTAGTGTTTGACACTGCGATCGGAAAGTGCTTTTGAAAAAATTAAAAAAAATTTATTTTTTATTTTTTACTTTAAATTAATATGTTTTTTTTATGTTTTCAGATTATTTTGATGTGTTGATATCAAAAATATTTTTTTTTAAATATTATTTTAATTCGTTTTGGAATAAAAAACACTTTGAAAAACAACCGTTACCACATTCTCAAATACTCTCGAAGAAGCTAAGAGAGATTAGATTTCAAAAATTTCCACCCTCAAATTAAAGATAAATTTTAATTACCTCTTTGAAATATATGGATTCTATTGACTCTAAGTTTATTCTTTATCAATTACCCCTAAGATGATTATTTTCATTTTATCCCATGTGGATAAAAGGATCTTATGAATAATGGATGAAATGTTAGGGGGTAATTGAAATACAAAATAAGAAGAATTTGATAGAATTCATATATTTTACTCATTTTATCCACCACCAATGAATAAAAAGGTTATGGATAGTTTTCCTATCCTTAGGTCGGAAAAGACTATTTCTAAAAATTATATAAAATATTTTTGAATTAATTTTATATTTTTCCTTTTGTTTTTTTAATTATACTTGTACGATATTTTCATGGTGATCTTCGTCTTCCTCTCTCCCTTTCCATGTAGAAATTGCCGCACAAGAATTGAAAGTAAACTTCTATGAGATCTTCTTAGGAATAAAGACGTTTCGATGGAAGTGATAAAAAAAATGAGATCTTCCTTTTTATTAAATAGTGTTTGCAACAGTAATAATAATGCAGGTAACTTTCTAAAATATTTTTTTATTGTAAATATATTAAAATAATTTTTTTTTATATTACAAAATTTATTTGTAATATTAATACATTAAAACAATTTTAAAAACATCTTACTATCATATAAAACTAGTAACCGTTGCTTCAAACAAACACTAAATATAATCAGATTCCTTCCAATACACATTGGTATTAAATATTCAATATTTTCAACATATTTGTTATCATACTATCTAAACACCCTTTTTTTTATTAAAAAGAATTACCAAACACATAATTGATTGAGTAATTTTTATGTGGAATATGAATATATATATAATTGCTTCTACAATAATTTTTCAGATTTAATTTTTAACTTCTTAACATATAAGCAAACGTATTATTAAACCGGATTAAGACAGAAACCAAATCAAATTATTAGGTGATTTAAGTTATTGATTCAACTAATGAGTTATTGGTCAAACTGTCATAAACAATTAATAAATGATAAAGTGGTAAGTATATCATTTTATTAAACTTGCAAAAGCTGCAAATTTTTATTAAAAAAAAAAAAAACTTAAACTCACTAGTCTAACCAGACGGGTTTGATCAAATCCGTTAAATATATAATACTTTACATCAATCACGACTGATTAAATGACCAGATCATTAAGTTTTTAATTAAATTAATGATTCAGATTTAATAATGTTTTTTTTTAATTTAATAATAAAAATATCACCCCCTGAATTTACAAATCAACTAAAACTAAATCTATTTTCAAATCATCTTAGTGCATGTTTAGGAGCGCGGCTGGCTGGCGGCCTTGCGTTCATAAAATTTTTAATTTTTTTTAATTTTTTTGTCTTTAAATTATTTTAATGTATAATACAAAATATGTTGTTAATTACAGATTTGTATATTTTCAGGATGACCGAATCTGACATAAAAAAAATAAAAAAAAATAAAATGATAAATAATGAAATTGAAAAAAAAATAAATCATAAAAAGAATTTAAAGCAAATACAAAACAATAAAAACAATAAGGACCACAATTGAATAATACAAAAGGTTAGGACATTTTTAAACTTTGGGTGGGTGGAGGAGAGATAAAAGATAGGGAGAAAAAAGAATCCAGCCGTCGCCTAACGATGAAAATGCTAGCAACACACGCCGGTCAGGAAGAAGCGTCGCATTGAGACGCTTTGCCTGAGACGACGGTTAGGTATTTTCAGAGAGGAGGTGTCATACGCCGCCAAAATAGCACATACAACCTCCACATGCTAGTGCGTGCTCAGCAGGCACCAACACCTTCTTTTTATATATATATATATATAAATACAAAAACATTCTGACCCCACATGAAATTTACAAAAAAACCGGAGTGCAAACAATGCAAATACCCCTAAAGAAAAAACATTTGTTTTAAAATTCAAGTATATTTTGATAACCTCATTATGCTAAAGAAAGGAAAAAACCGAAAAAGCCCATCTCCCAAAGCAAACTGAAATTGTGCTTCCAAGAGTATTTTGGACTGTACAATCAAGAAGAGAAAAAACATACATACCCCTCACCAATTCTACAATACCAAGTATATCTCGTGGAAAAGTTTAAAAATATCCCTAATTAAAGCCAGTCTCTGTATTTCTCTCTTCCAATGACAGTTATAGTGAATTATGAGAGGGGTTACATGAAAAAATTGATATCTTTTAGTATTTTTTGTAATGAAAAAAAAAAATCAATTTTCAAGTGGATGAAACAAAAGCTTTGTTAGAATATAAAAAAAATATGATAATTTAAACCCCTGTTTAAAAGGTAGAGATTAGATTATGAAGGTTTCTATATTCAAAACTAATACAATAAACCATATAGTGCAAATGTTGATGACATGTGTAGAAATTAGACAAAGCATACTTAATTTTTTTTTAGATTAATATGGGTGTTCAGGTCAGTTTGCTCGCAACTCGACTAATCCCACGGGTCTTGAAGTTAACAACCATGTAAGCCCTCCAGTGGCCCTGAGGTTTGTGGGACTCGAACTGGTCACATCTAGAAAACAAACCCAGAACCTAACTAATTAAGTTACACCCCTCAGGGTTCAAAGCATACTTATCTTCCTTCATCTAGTAGTAATTTAATTGTTTTTTTTTCTTTTTTTTGGACTAGTTCAGGTGGTGGAAAGGTAAAGGCAAATAAAGGGAAAAAAAAAACTTGAGGGAGAAGGTAAGGCATGTTTAAAGAGAAAACAACACCTAAATGTAATAAAAAACTAGTTCAAGGTAGTAGATTAAACACCGATAAAAACAGGAACTAGAACAAACAGTTGCACATTGTGTATTTAATACGCAGTTGGATTATTGACCCTATCAAAGATAATCCATCTCATCAAAGAACCTATTATAGCTAGTGGAAGGTATATACATACAATATACTATGTCACAAGACAATACTATGAAAAAGGTTGTGCACCTACAAAGTACGGAGCCATCTTGGCAAGACTCACGTTGCCACACACACATATTTTTTTTAGCTAGTTGTAAGTTTTAGACTCACGTTTGCACTTTGTGTGGCAAGACTCACGTTGCCACACACACACACATAAGTAGTAAAGGCAAGGCAGGACTAGTGGAGTGCAACTTGAAACGAAATGAAACTCAAAGCATAACTGAATTAAGCACATAATTAAATGGAAATTATTCAATGAATTAAAAGGAAACAAAGAAAAAGGAAAATAAGGAAAAAGTAGGATAAAAACATCATATTAAGTTCATAGGGCAGTTGTAAGAGGTCACAAACTATGTTCAGGACAACAAAAGAAAGGGAAAATATTACAACATGGAAAGCCATTACATCAAAGCTAGTTGGTTTGGTAAGAAGGATTAAAATTCTAGGGAAGAAAGAGTGGCAGTACATGAGAAAATAAGGGAAAACATAAAGGAAGAATGCTTGAAATCCTTAACATGTAGCAAGATAGGGCAAAAATCTAAAAAAATCGGTGTCATGAATGGTAAAAAAAACAAACTACATCATCGAGAAGAAGAACAATGCATTAGGAACAGATCAAAAACCAATAACCAATTCGAGAAACAAAGATAGGATCATAGGCAACATACCAAATAGGTCAGAAATAGTTCTAAAAATAATAAAATAACATGAAAAATTAGAAAGAAAAATGGAATAAATGCATTACTAGGACATCACCTTTGTACCTTTTCTCAATCAAATACATATATTTTAATTTTTTGATATCAATTTCTTTTTTAAAATATTTATTATAATTTAAAATATTTTAATCCATTAAATATAGAATTATTTAAAAGGGTACTTTTATCAAGATAGAACCAAATTAAAAAAATGAGATATTAATATAAGTACTAGATTAACATAATAAAAAATGTTGATGCACTATTTTTTTTTTTTAAATCAAATGTATGAACTCTATCAATACAAAACATAAGTTGGTGTACGAAAAATGGATTAAGGTTGAAGGACATGTCATCAAATTATGGAGTAACTTATAGAAAGTGGAAGGAAAATTTTGATTGGAAGTTTTGAAAAAGTTATAATATGCCACTAACTTAATTAGCCCTCAAATAAGTTAACAAGTATGAACAGAAATGATGATAACAAGGCAAAGAAATATGCTTAAAAAAAAAGTAATAAGATGATGATGGATGGACAGTTGATGAAGCAGATTGGAACTCTATCTACAGTCTTGTTATTAGTAAGTCTAGCCCACTCAAGAATATTTGCAACATATTTCGACTAAGAAAGAAGGTAACCTTTAGGTGAGTATGCTATCTCAATACCTAGAAAATATCGAAGATAACCCAAATCCTTCATTTCAAATCGTCTAGCAAACTCTGTCTTCAAAACTGAAATACCATCAATGTTATCACTAGTAATAATCATGTCATCAATATATAAAGACAAAATGATACGACCTTTATCAGTGCACTTAATAAAAAGAGCAAAATCATGAGTACTAGAAACAAAGCCAAGAGACGATATCACAATAGAGAATTTCTCAAACCAAGCACGAGGTGCTTGTTTGAGACCATATAATGCTTTCTTAAGCTTGCAAACATATCCAGAGTCATGTGAAATACCAGGAGGGGGTGCCATATAAACTTGTTCTTGAAGATCTTTATTTAAGAAGGCATTTTTAACATTAAGCTGAGAAATATACCACTAACGAATTGAAGCTACGAAAATAAGAGTACGAATAGTAGTCATTTTTGCAACAGGGGCAAATGTCTCCTCATAGTCCATACCATATTGTTGAGAGTATCCTTTTGCAACCAGCCTAGCTTTATATCGCTCAATAGACCCATCAAAATTAGTCTTGATCTTATACACCCAATGACAAACAACAACACTCTTACTAGGAGGTAGAGGAACCAGACCCCAAGTATCTGTCTTATACAAAGCAGAAAGTTCCTCATCCATAGTTTGCTGCCAAAACGGATCAAGAATTGCCTCTTTATAGGAAGAAGGCTCAAAGTGACAATGAATAGAAGCAAAAAAGGAAGTAAATGATGAAGAATAACAAGAATAAGCAAAATTTGGTAGTTTTGTGGATGTACGAATACGAATGGACTAACGTAGAGGTGGATCCACAATCTCAGATGAAGCTTGAGGGGCTGTGGATGAGAATGGAACTTCAGGTGTGCCAGAGAGTAAAGTATCAGTACCTGCAAAGTTATGAGTACAAATTGGTCGAACATGGGGAGTGGTATCATTATCAGAATCCTCAGAAAAGGGGTCTATACGAATAAGATCAGGTTTAGTCAGGCTATGAGTAATGAATGGAATAGAAAAGAAAGATATATGCTCAAGAAAGACAGCATAACGAGACACATAAAGTTTTTGAGTTATTGGATCAAAACAACGATACCCCTTTTTACCTTCACCATAACCTAGAAAGACACAAATAGTGGATCGAGAGGATAGTTTACTGCGTTCTACATGAGGACGAATAATGAAACAAGTATAACTAAAAACTCTAAATGAAGAATAATCAAGGGCATACCCATATAACTTTTCAAAAGGAGATAGACTCGAACTATGAGAAGATGGAATTGTATTAATTAAACTTACAGCAGTAAGAACAACTTCTCCCTAAAACTTGCTAAAAACAAAAGCAGATAACAAGATAGAACAATCAGTTTCAACAATGTGCCTATGTTTTCTTTCAGCAACACCATTTTGCTCAAGAGTATTTGTACATGAAGTTTGGTGGATGGTTCCATCTAAGGCAAGCAATTGAAAAAATTTATTAGAAGTGTATTCCCCACTAAAATCACACCTAAAACATTTGATCACAGCAGAATGTTGAGTTTTGATAATAGCTCGAAAAGCTGCATATATCTCAAAGAATTCAGAATGATGTTTTCATTAAATAAACCCAACAATAACAAGTATAATCATCAATAAAAGAGACATAATATCGAGACCCTCCTTTTATGGCAACAGGAGAAGGTCCCCATACATTAGAATGAATCAAGTCAAATGGTGAAGAAAAAACAGAAATACTTTAATTAAAAGGTAAAGTAGGAAATTTTGTCAGTTTACATCCACTACAATAAGAAATGTCACAAGTTTTCAAATTTCCTAAAGCTCCTGTGGATGCCAAAAATCTCAAACGAGAAGATGAAACATGTTGTAAATGAGAATGCCATAATAAAAACTAGAAAATGAAGAACTCAAACGAAAAGAAGACAAATCAACAGCAGTAGTAGCAGCAGCGGGAACTGGCACTTTTAACTCATCCAAAATGTATAATCCATTCTCCCTACGGCCTGTCCCAATCAGCTTCTAAGATTGCAGATCCTGTACACAACAAAAAGAAGAGGAAAAAATAACTAAATAATCACCAGAATCACATAATTGACCAACAAAAGCAAGATTCAATTTGAGGTTCGGAATAAAATAGACACTAGGAAGAGACAAGTGAGGTGTGACAACAGAACCAACACCTGCTAAGGGCATGAGAGTGCCATTAGCAGTCATAACAGGAATGGAGGGCGAAGGGGAAACACAGAGGTAAAAGATGAAGAATCTAGAGACATATGATGTGAAGCACTGGAATCCAAAACCCATTCAGAATGTGACATACTTGAGGAACTATGAGGCAACTGACTTATAGAAGAAGAAGTGGACATTGTTCGTGGCTACAAGGAGAGAAATTTTTGAAATTGTTCAGCCAAAGTACTAGGATAAATAATAGAGCCTAAGAAAGCTACTCCTGCGGTATTGTGGTGTGGTGGTTTATAACCCTGAGGTGGTCTATGAGCATTAGATTGTGACTGGCTGCTAGGCTTCTAAGCTTGATTCTATTGTCTAAATTTAGAACATTGAGCCTTCCAATAACCTTTCTGCTTACAGAAACTACACTCGTCGAAGCAAACCCTTGTGTGAGGCTTATGGTGGTGATTGGAGAATTGCTTAGAGGGTACTGCTAGTACAAAAGGATTTGAAGCAGAAAGAATACCATTTTCAGAATACGACTGAAGACGTATTCTTCAGCCAATAACTCACCGACAACCGAGTCAACAGAAGGTAATGGAGAGCGATGAAGTATTGAACCTCTAAGTCCTTCGAAATCACTGTGAAGTGCTGTTAAAAACTGTACCAATCGTTGCTGCTCTCTACGCTCAATATAAGCACCACATGCCTTTAATTCTGCCGATTCTGTAAGAGCCAATTGATCCCAAAGATCTGTCATGGCATAATAGAACTCCTGAATATGAAGAGCTCGTATGTCATTCTCTAACTGATACTGCTTTGCAAAATTTGATTGCGTGAATAACAGTTGCAGATGATCTCAAACATCCTTTGTTGTCTTATACTTCGCCAACCGTGTACCTATAGAATGCTCAACAGAATTGTTAATCCAAGTAATGATCTTTGCATCGTTTGCTTCCCATGCATATATCGAAGCAGCATGCATCTCCTTCTTCACTATTCTTAGGTACTACATAAGTTCCACTGACATATCCCCGCATCTTCTTACCCTTAAAAAAATTTCTCATTACATAGCTCCAATACGAATAGTTCTTCCCATCCAACCTCACACTCACAGACTGAAGCGAATCATCTCTTTCGGTAGCCATAATCAACAATCATAGAGAACCAGAATGTAAAAGTAGCGGAAAACAAAATATCAAATTGCAGAAACTGAACAAAGATTACAGAAACTAAACAAATATCTTCTCGAAATTATACGATTACTCCAAAACATAAAAGAAAATTTCAGAAACTGAATGCAAATACCAAATTGCAAAAGCTGAAGGGAAGACGAAATACCAAAATAATTGCAGAAACTGAACGCAAATATCAAATTGCAGAAGCTGAAGGAAAGACGAAATACCAAATTTTGCAAAAACGGAAGACAAAATATCACTCCAAAAACAAAATTTACGTAATAATTTGTGTTCGGAATTAAGCCTTGTTCCATAAAACCAGCTCTGATACCATGTTAAAATAATTAAGATCAAATACAAAAAAGAGGCTAGAATTCTCAATAATCTGTTTATTATAAATGTTTAGTGTTAACCTAAATACAAAGAAAATATATATAGGTTAAACTGAAAATATTATTCTACCTTTAATAAATAAGATTATATAAATATTATTTAATAAAAACTATCGATCTTGTTTATCTTACAAGTTTGCAAGAGTGCTGATGTTTCCAATTTCTTTTGGGATTAGACCGGTTAAACGATTTCCTATAATAGAACTGCATATGATATGTATAAACTCATTTTTTCAGTTAATTTCTTGTACAACTAAACATTATTCAAGAACTCATGCATGTATATGAGTGAAAAAGTATCGTACATGGTAACCAGTGGCGTGGCTCCCCATTCTGCAGGGATGGTACCGTTGAGGTAGTTATGTGACAAGTTACTGTAAAGGTTGGAGTTTGGGCTAAATTTGGGCTATCATATCATATGTTTAACAATGATTTTGGGCTAAATTTGGTAAAGAACTTAAAAGTCAATGCTTACATTTCTTGGAGGTAAGGGAACCTGACCAAATCCCGTGGAAGACTGCCTTCAAGATTCTGGGTCTTCAGAACACTGTGCTTCAACAATATTTAAAGATTTTAACCTTCAAAAGGTTCACCTAGGTCTTTACATTGTCATTATTTTATTTTATTTAAGAATTGAAACTGTAACAACGATTTTCAAACTCGTTGCAATTTTTTGTAACTCCATTCATAATGTCTCCCATCCAATGTGCTACTAGCTATGACTTTTAATTTACACCAAAAATATTGCTGAAGGTGACCAACATATTAGCACATACATATAATTTCTCAATAATTTATATACATTTTTACACACAAACACACATGCATGATGATTGGTGTTATATCCATTATCAAATTTGGTTTTTTTTTCTTATCATTAATTCATGACCTAAATTGACTCAACTATTTATCATTAATTGTTTGATTGTAAGTACCGAATCACTTATGAAAGAGAAATCAATCTAAAATAATTAAAATACAATGATGATAAGACAATTAAAAATTAAAAATTAATAATTGAAATAAACAACTGTGAGGGTAGTGGTGGTTTGACTATGGGGAACATGAAGATAAGGTGGTTGTTATGATTGGTGATGATGAAAAAAATAGTAGTAGAGGAGAAGATTGTAAACCCCCGTTATAATTTTTCCAGGCTATTAAAATAAGAGAAATTTAACCGATAGTAAAATGGATTAAATTAAATTAAAAAAACCTAAATCAAGATAAAAATGGTGAAATTAAGGAAATGAAAAGTCAATATAGTGCTAAATTGTTAGAAAGAAAAAATTATGGAGACAAAATAAATACGTAAGACCAAGAGGGGTCAATGTTCAAATAATAGAAGGTTAGGAGTTTATGTACAAATGATAAAATGACCCCTAATGTGAAACCCCAAAAATTTATAATTTAGATATGGAGATGACTCAGTGGAAATTCTGTAAAACCCTAACAAAAGATTTCACCATGATGAATTGAATAATGAGAAGTAAAATAGAAATGGTGGTAAATTGTAAACTCCCAATCAAATTTTATGATATTAATAAAATTATTGATAATTCAGAACGGAGAATGGAATGAGCTGGTTAAAATAAAATAAAAGCGGATCGAGAAAAGGCATTTGGTTGAATGAAAATATACCTAAACTTGATATAAGGGTGTTTTAATAAATATAGATATATTTGCTATATAAATAGCAAAATTGTGCAGAAATTAACTAGGAGGGCCGAATGAAAGGAAAAAAAAAAAGAGAAAGGGAGAGAGAGAGTACCTTGAGAGCAAACATTCAAACAGCTATATCTCTGTATTACACCATTGGATTTGTCTGGTTTTAGGATATATTATGTTTCTCACTACCCTCTAATATCTTACCGTTGGGATCAGAATGTTCTGGTTTGGTGTGAGAGATATAGCCCTCGCAACATGTCAAGAAAAATCTACCTGCAGGTCAGTCATGGTTGCTAGCCATTTCCGCATTCGTCCACCGTTGGATCTTGATCAATTTTGGATATGTGAGTCATATTGACGAGCTCTTCATTATGAACGGTGGAGATCTGGATTAGAGACTCCGACAAGAATTTATTTGTCATAGAACAATATATTATCAATTTTCAGGTCTGTTTTGGTTTTGTCTTGATCTAGGAAGATCTAACCGTTAACATGCTATGAGTTTTGGTATGTGTTTCATAGTATAATGGTGGTTAACTTAACCGTTTGGATTGTATTTATTCGGATTTAGTTGGGAGAAACTTGAACCTTAATGAAACATTTGTTTAAATTAGATTAGCAGAAATAAAATGAATGGAAAGTGTGGTGGCTTGATTTGTGTCTAACCATCAAAAGCATGCTAATTATAATTTAAATTGAAGAAAATCCTTAGTGTCTTTCCTTAGGCATGTTTGGCCATGTTATCGATAGTAGGAAAAGGAGGATATTGGTTGTCCCAATTTATGTATTGGGACTTAACAGTTTTATCACCCACCTTTCGGCTGTGGTTTGGGAACCAAAATGATAAAATTCCAGATTGGGTTCTTCACAAAGGTTGTAGGTATGGATGTTATCTTTTAAACAAAACTGACCTCACATAATTTAGAGTTATAGAACTCTAGATATGGATTGAAAATGAAAGAAGGGTCGAATTGTCTTGTACTTGATAGATTTTGTTGAGTACTATAACATATAATTTCAGGGTGTTAAAGGCAGAATTGGTCTTCCGATCCTTCAGTAGAGTTGTAGAACCGTGTCTTAACTTTCCAAGGAGCTAAACCACACTTAAAATCGAGTTCTATAACTTTACTTACGAATTAAATGGTAAATAGTGTTCTCGAGTGAAACCTATTCTAGAAAGTGTAATGAGGTAATTGAAGGAAATAATCGGAAAATGAAATTAAAACATAATGATGAATTCATGTGAATGAGATTGCAATAGTATAAGAACACACATTGTGATAAAATTAGAAGAGGGTACTAATTGTATCTCTTGATTTTCAAATAGAAGAGATGCCTAGAGCAGGGTCGTTAGGAGTTGAAGGGACTCAATCGGTTGGGGAAACAGGTAGGTGCATCGCATCTTGTCTTTTCAATTTATGTAAACTCATTAATAAATTTCAGAATTTATTATTTTATCACTTCGATAAATATTGGAATGAATACGAGTGTCTTATGTACATTGATATGTATCAAACTTGTGATGATACTATTGGAATGAATAAGAGTACCTTGTGTACAATAGTATAGATCAATTAGTTAGGATAAATCAGCTCTTAAAAAGATATTTTTGACACTCTTATACGGTATGTGATATGACTAGGGGCTGAGAAAAAGAGAAAAGGTTAAATTGTGGATGTTGTGTGTAAATGGAAAGGTTGATGAATCTGGACAGATTCATCTCCTGACTTGTGGAGAGAATTCGAGTAGGAGAATGGGGGAATTAGGATCAGGTTCCTCATAGTAATTGTAGTTTTAAATGTTGACTAACTAAGAAAACTGGTCTTACTCAATTTGGAGCTATAGAACTCCAGTTATGGGTCACCAACCGAGATTGGGTCATGATAGACCCTATAGGGTAGTAAGTCTGATTTGTTGACGAATAATTTTGAGTGTCTTGGGGGCATAACTGGGTTCTCCTCCCTTCATGGGACTTGTAGCCCTGTGTCTTAGATTTCCTACAAGACCAACCTCGCTTAAAATGGAATCCTAGAACTCCAAATATAGTCACAAATCTAAGGAGAGGTCAGAATACGACCTCTGCTAGCAGATTCGAAAAGTCGCTAAAGCGACTATATAGACGCGTTAAAGGGTGAAAATATAGGTCCTTTCCCTTCACGGAACATGTGATATTATATCTTAGCTTTAAAAAGAAACAATCCATGTTCGAAATGAAAATTTGTAATAATAACTATATGGTAAGACAAAGAATGACAATATTAATGGGTGAAGTTAGCATGGACTAGCATACATTTAGTGTATGTTAGGATCCCGGGTAAGGGGATCACCATGCTTCAATGCCTATGGGGCATGGACTAGCATACATTTAGTGTATGTTAGGATCCTGGGTAAGGGGATCACCATGCATCGACTAGCATACATTTAGTGTATGTTAGGGTCCCGGGTAAAGGGATCACTAAGCATCGACGCATACGAGGTGATGATGATACCGGTGAAATTAGTATTGACAATGAGTTAGGCAGAAATAGTTGTGGTTAATCTTATGGAATCTTGAATGGAAGTTGAAAATGAAAGATGAAATGGTTTTAATAGTTGAATGAGAAAGAGTTCCAATGGTAACAAAAATAGAGAAGTGAATAGAATATGAATACATGTTTGTCTTTTTAAATTATTGGATATTTGTGTTACTATACTTACTGTGATATTCATGTTTCAATAATATGTATTTTGTTTCAGGACCATCGCATACACGACAGGAGCACATCCTAACTTTTGTTCATTTTTTTTTATGTAGTTCTAAGGAGTATATCCTTGTATTTTGAAATATTAAACATTTATATAACTTAATTTATATAATTGATGTTTAAACTTGAATAGATGAACTTAACTCTGAAATTCATATAATCATGTTTCATGTATGCGTGTTTATCTCATTTATTCCTCTATAATTATATTTGTTGTTCAATATGTATGTTATAAATATTATGGTTGTGATGATGATGATGTTTGTGGGATTGAGATCCAGGACGATTGAGTCGTGATTGAGTTATGAGATATTAGAAGTGTAAACAGGGTATATGTCAATAACTTGGGACCTCCCGGTATAGGGGAGACTCTGCCAAAATTTCGGTGGAAATTTCGGTAGACTTTTATATGAGAACTGTAAAAAAAAAAAATCACTTGTATTTTTACGTACCAAATTATAAGAAAATAATTATAAATGCATATGAAAGTATGGGGTGTTACAAGATGATGATGATGGTTGAAATAGTTAGATTATATTATAAATGGATTATTATTTGTAAAATATTACATGAAACTTCATGAGTTGAAAATATTTTTTAGCAAATGAACCAAGATTAAATGTTGATTATAAGATGTTTTTCATTAATGATTTTTTTTGTAAAATAATTTATGAGATATTAACACAAAAAAATATTCTTTGGAAATAAATATAGAATTTTTAAAAAATATTTTTCTGTAAAATATTTTATACGGACCCAAAACAAAGTGATTTTTTTCTATAAAAAACCAAAATAATTAATCATATTAATAATAATAAAAAAGACTAAGTTGAGAGAAGCTGAAACATTAATACTATATATTGTAAGGAAGATGTAGGAAAATAAATTCTTATTTTGAACCCTAAAACGCCATCATAACAACCCCCCACATTTGTCTTTGTAGAAAAACAATACTTTTATCTAGAGATTTTCCAAAAAAGGTAAACACTTTATATATAAAATCAATAAATTGAAAACATGATTTATTTGCAAATCATTAAAATTAGGTTGGTTTCTATGCTCATTAAATTAGGGAAAATCAGCTCTTATTCTTATATTTTATTCTAGTTGAAATCTACCCTTACAAGTCTAAGTTATTTTCTAATCAAATTTTATTTTAGATGTTTTCATCCATATAGAGGAAAATGATCTTACATGAAAAACTCAAACCTAATCTAATTTACTAAAAAAATAGCCACGAAAAAGGAAAAAAATTTAACCAATATGAAAATATAGTTTTTGCTTTTTCAAAATTATTTCTTAATAAATTAGATGGAAGTGTAATTCTCAAGTAAGAGTAAGGGTAGTGATATCAATTTTCACATAAATATTAACTAGAAGAATATATTGAAGAATGGTCTAAAATACAAGGATATAATATTGAAATCAATTAGATTTATATAAACTAACTAGATCTAAAACACAAGGATAAGTTAAGCTAATTCCCTTTAAGTTTGATAGTGTATTAAAAAGAATACTATTATGACCTGAATCTCGGGTTCATTATTGGTAAATGTAGGAGAGGTGCCAGCAGGACACCCCACTTATACTAAACCTCAGAATGGACATATCAAAAAAACAAGTTATTTAAAAATAAACAGTATTTCAAAACTTCTCATCAGTAATTGAAATAAAAACAAGAATTCATAATACTTATTACATTGTCAAAATCCAAACTTAATTAACACAGAATAATAGTGGAGTGTCTAATATATTAAATCAAAACTAAAAGGAAAGTCTTGCGAAACATGCAAAGCATACTGACCAAAACTGAAGAAGTAGGAACACTGAACAAAGTCCACATGCTAACATAAACTAAGAACTTGAAATAATATAAAAAATAAGAGGTGAGTTCAACAAATTAAGTGGGGGAATAACATTTAATATACATTTTAGATATTAATAGTTTGCAAGTTGATTTATCTTGATATACATATATATACTAAGCATATTATCATAAAATAGTGGAATACATGTCTGAGATCAGATGACACCTGAAGGTGACCACAATGGGAGGATAAGTTGCCACAAGCTAATGTCTCTCTCACCAGTTAGGTATACAAAATACTATATATGTGCATATAGACTAACTACTCTTTGTTAGCATGAAGTTACTAATAAGTCTTATATCAAGACATAATAGATATTCGTATAATTATCAAAGCAATCCTTCTCTTAATCTTAGATACCATAGTCGGTCTAGGCCACTGCTTAACTGTCTCTACCTTCTTTGGATCAACCTCTATCCCATTCTTGAACACCACATGTCCTAAAATCCAACACTCTCTAACCAAAACTCACTTTTCAAGAACTTTCCTATAAAACTGATGATCTCTCTTAGTTTGAGGCACCAATCTCAAATTCCTTTCATGTTTCTCTTCACTCCTTGAATACACCAAGATATCATTAATTAACACTATAACAAACATATCAATAAACAACCTAAAAACCTTGTTCATCATGTCTATAAAGGTCATTGGTGTATTCGTTTACTCAAAAAAACAACACTAAGAACTCGTAGTGCTCATAATGAGTTCTAAAAGCAGTTTTATGAATATCCTCCTTCCTAATCATCAATTGGTGATACCTCAATTGTAAATCAATATTTCAGAAACACTGAGCTCTTTGTAACTAAAAAAAAAGTTCATCAATGCGAGGGGGTGAGTATCTATTCTTAATGGTGACCTTCTCCAACTGCCTATAGTTTATACACATCCTCATCAAATCATCCTTCTTTCTTATAAATAAAACAGGTGCTCCCCATGGAAACATGCTCGGACAGATAAACCCTTTATCCAACAAATCTTAAATCTACTCCTTCAACTCTTTTAATTCCACTAACGTTATCCTATACGATGCCATCAAAATTAATTTTGTACTAGAAACTAGATCAATACATAATTCTATATCCCTATTGGAAAGTAGTCCAGGTAAGTCATTAGGTAAAACATCGATGAATTCCTTAACTATCGATACTTGTTCCATCTTCAGAACCTCCATGTTCATATCCTGCACATAAGCCAAAAACCTTGTATACCCTTTTGTACCATCTTTCTCGTGATGGCTGAGAGGATACGCGACGAAGATGATAACCCATCTCCATGAAAAGCAAACTCTATCTCCTCATCAGGCTTGAAAACCATTGTTTTATTCTAGAAATCAATTATGGCAAGGAACCTTGACAACTAATCCATATCTAGTATCACATTAAAACCTATTATTTCTAAAATCACCTAAAGCTTTCTACCTTGAACCTTAACCTTATAATCAATATAAACATATTCCTCGAACAAAACCTCATTCGAAGGGGTAGCCACACACAAAGGTCTCTCTAACAAATTAGGTTCTTTACTAAATTTCAAAGTAAAATATGATGAAATGAAAAAATGAGTTGCTCTTGTGTGAAACAAAACTTTAGCTTTAAAAGAACATATAAAGAGTGTACCTGAGACAACAATGTTGGATGCTTGGGCATCTTGCTGAGTAAGGGCAAAAACTCGCGCCTGTCTTTGACTCGCTGGCACAAAACCTCTACCACCTGCTCCATGGTCCCATTGGTCACGACCACCCTGAAACACATTATCATAGTTTTGAAACCCGGCCTGGCGGGTCGACCCTGGACCCGGCCGACCCGGGGCTGGAATCGGGTCGAGTTTAAGAAAAAATAGGGAAAGGAAAAGCCCAGGGTGACTCGACAGGTTGACCCAGCGACCTGGTTGACCCGGCAAGACCTGGTTGCGATCCGTTGACTTTTGTTTTTTTACTAAAACGATGTCGTTTTGATTTTTTTTAAAAAAAAAATTGACCCGGACAACCTGGTGACCCTGTCAAAACCTAGAACCCGGGCCTTGGACCGAGCCGGGTTTAAAAACTATGCACAAAATGACTAGCTAACTTAAGGATCGTTTGGAAATGCGGTGCAACCCGCGTTTCCCAAAAATTCAATATTTTTTTTGCTAAAAATTAATTTTTTTATTTTTCGAATTGTTTTAATGTGCTGATCTCAAAAATGATTTTTTTTTTAAATATCATTTTAATGTATTTATAAGTGTAAAGCACTTTGAATCGCAACTGTAACCACAATTCCAAACAGGCCAACTAAGCAGGAGATGCAGCCTCTTCAAATGCATCAGGTGTGGACAAATGTCTGTTTGAAAAATCCCTCAATAAATGATCAGTCTGTCCGCAACTAAATAGACTTATGTCTGCCTATAACAAACCATGCTATAATGCCTAGATCCACAAGACTAACACAAAGGCCTCCCATATGAACCTTATGGTGTTGACTGAATAGCATCCTGACTCCACTCATACTATGTCTTTCGGCAACAACACGGATGGGCTGGCTTTTGAACCGCATTATGCATGGCTGACTTGAACTTGCAGTGACTTTACCCCTTTCTGACAGGAGCTCACCCTCACCCGAAGAAAAGAAAGAGAACAAAGTGTAAAATACCACTGCAATTGGGTTCTGGAAAAATAAACTACCTAGGAACCCAGAATCTGTAGAAACATAACGATGGCTTGTTAAAGTTTCCAATGATATAGACAATGTCTTTTGATTTCAAGAAGCTTTTATTTGGTTTAACATTCAATGATAAGAAAGACAATGAATGTATTGCAATATTCAAGATTTATAATTTCCAAAATGCTGAAAAAAAGGATAAAGAAGTAATACCTCAAATACGCCAAGTTTCTGATTTTACAGACTCGAGTATCACTAAGGAAACTGTGAGCTGCAGCTTGTGATCATGAGGCCCCGACTTGCCTCCCAGCTTCTACGTTGTCTTTAGCAACCAGGCTAGAAAGATCACCCATGCCAGAGAAAGGCATTAGGGGCGCGAAAGCTACTGGAGTAGTCTTAATGATATCGAAATTCAGGGTTTCTGTTGTCTGAACAGGCTTCTCAACCAGGTTTCTCATCACTATACCCCCAAATACAAATCCTGATGCTAGCAAACGTAAAAGCATAAGAAAGGCATAGCTTGACCAGAAGAATTCACGGCCAAACCTAATTGCTATATTTCCCATCGATTGCCGTGCTTTCTGCTAGAAATACCCCACCTTCTCAATATGTAATGGAAGACAAGTTTTTGTTCAAATGCTCTTTAGGATCATGAAAAAGTGCTTCTATACAAAAAGCAATCTGCAGATTTGGAAAAATGGTGACATACACTGCTGACAATGCCAATTGGAAAGACCAAGCTCTCCAATGTTTTTTATTTCTTAACAAAAGAATCAACATATACCAGAACAAATCATTTAAATGTATTTCTTGATTACTCAGCAATCCTATTTGCAAACTCAGAATACTACCAGACCAAAAGAAAAGGAGGGACTATTTCATCAATTTCCGTTGATCAATCTAAGTTGACGTCGTAAAGATCCTTAAGAAGCTTGGTCGATGAGGAATCTATGATCTCATCCTTACTTTCGATAGAAAATTCAGAATCGACCCACGGTCCATCCATTGATATGCTCTTCTGTATCTGACTGCTTTCAGATCCATTTGAGACGTGTGTTTGGCTATCATGTGAGAGAAGCTCAAAGGCTCTGAACCTTGCATCCGGGTTCATGGTACTGCGCTTGACTATCGGAGCTTGGACTGGAATTTGTCCCTCAAGCATCTTCACTGCAGAAGACATTGATGGCCTCAAAGTGGGAGATGGGTTGGTGCACAAGAGAGCCAAGTTAAGCTTCCTCAATGCCTCTATTTTTGAGTAGTTTGAACCAAGGCTTGGATCCACAAGCTCTAGAAGGTTTCCTTGCTCTTGCAGGACATAGGCCTACAATTATCAGTAACATGCATTTTCCATCAGTCTACAATCATGCTCATTGGTGGTCAGTGTAAATGTAAATTGTGTAGACAGAATTCTGAAAGGAAATGATATAAGTTACCCAATCAAGAAGATAAACAAACTCCTCCTTCGGCCTGTAATTCGTGTTGCTCTTCCCACTGACAATTTCTAAAACAACAACTCCAAAGCTGTAAACATCTGCTTTATCTGTCAAGTAACCCCTCATAGCATATTCTGGAGCCATATAACCTCTGAAGAGAAATTAGAAAGAACCAGAAGAGTAAATATTGGCCATGAGCTAGTGGAATAAATTTATATGTTCTTTTCCTTGTATAATCAATCATATACAAGGCGATAATCATTTGTGCTGCTGTTGTTAGATGCTCTCAAATAATATGTCTGCGTTTTACAATATTTCCATTTGATATCCATATTGTTCAAAGTATCATTACCAAAAAAAATATAAATTTATTTATCCTTTACCACAAGCAAGGAAATTAAATTGAAAGAACAATGGGGAGAAAGAACTCACATTGTCCCGGCAATCCAAGTGCTAATATGAGTGTTTTCTTCTTCGTCAAGTTTAGCTAAACCAAAGTCAGATATCTTGGCATTTAGATCCTTATCAAGCAGCACATTAGTTGCCTTTATGTCTCTGTGTACAATCTTCAGCCTTGACTCTTCATGAAGATAAGTTAATCCCTTTGCAATACCCAACAATATTTTCTTTCTTGTTTGCCAGTCCAGTTTAATCTGGTGTTCATCACGACCTGATAGAGATGAGACAGAGGAACAGGAAAGCAATTTAATCTCTTTCTCATTCTATAGAGTATAGACTATATATAAGCTGATACATCAAGGAGTTGGTCAAGCATTTACCAAAAAGAGCCCGAGCAAGGCTATTGTTTTCCAAGTATTCATATACTAACAACAACTGATTTCCTTCAATACAACAACCATACAGCTTCACGAGATGGGGATGCTGCAAGGCAGATATCATGCCTATCTCATTCACAAATTCACGATTTCCTTGTTTCGATTTGGCCGATAACTGCTTTACAGCAATTACAGAACCATCTGACAACATACCCTGAAATAAAATAGACTGAGATTTCAGAATGTTTTAAAAGATATTCCTTCCCTTTTATCACAGGCTTTTGCATGTGTGATAGATTTTATACAAGAAGGCGCCATACAGTAGAACACTTTGTCAGCACATAACCTAACTAAATAGTAAACTGGAAATTCATAACTGTCGGTTTTAAAAGAGGAAAAGGCTGGAGCTTCATGGTTAGGAAAGATCCTTGTTCAACCAGGATAAATAAGGAATCAACTTATTGCTATACCTTTACTGATTCACTTTGCTTTATCTTACTTTAAATGAAACCAAACGATAGAGTAAAGTGATGTCAATCACTTTACACATCTTGTCATTTTGAATCAGAGTAACATAATATGACGCCCATGAAATTAAGCGTTATCTTGAAGGTAGCAGTTAGAGAAACTTACAGAGTATCTAGGTCTGCCATATTTCCAAGGTATTCGTGGATTGAACCAGTCAATGAGCAATTTCTCAGAATCCTGAGTCAAAAATAATATGTAATCAATTAATGATGTAATATTGCTGTAACAATATATTTGATCAGTCTCATTCAATTTCTTTGAACTGAATATGAATCTACAAGATAGGGAATTTAAGCTCACAAAATTGTTAATTTTTTTAACAGTGAAATGGCAGAGGGAATAGGACCCTCCATGGATGTTCCATGCAAATCCCTGCAAAAGAAATATACCACTGTTAGGAATGCAAGAGGGAAAGGAAAATGGAATTCCTTTTCAGTATTTACTTTGTCCCATTAGCAGATAAATGGGACAAAGTAAATACTCACAATGTCGTAATGTTGGTCCAGTTCCCGATAAAGTCAGGTATCTTCCCTGACAGTTCACTTCCATCTATCCTACTGCAGGAGCATATGAAACAGATGAATATTTACGCTCAGCATAGTAATTACTATAAAAAAAATAAAGTTGTGACCCGCATCATCACTTACAAATCATTTAAATTCTTTAAATTGCCAAATGTGTCTGGTATTGTTCCTGTAAAATTGTTTCCGGAAAGTAGACTGCAGGGGTAAATAATACAAAGTTACAAATAATTTTTTCTAAGGGAGCATCAAATACTGGTACCATACATAAAAAGACTTAGATTGAATATCATGAAGTAGATACATAAATAAACTCAGATAGAAGATGAAGGCATCTGTCTTACAGTCTTCTTAAGCTTTTCAAATTTCCAAGGTCTGGAGGAAGAGGCCCTCCTAGCAGATTATCTTCCAGGACCCTGCAAGATCCAATTCAAGATTTAACGTTCTAGCTTAGCGTTTCATTTAAGAAGTTCGCTTTGTGACTTACAGCTCCTCCAGTGTGGTAATGTTGCCTATTTCCGGCGGAATTGGGCCGGTGAGACGGTTAACGATGAGAGACCTAAGACAGGAAGAGAATTGGGAAACAGGTTAACATGTTCATGAATTTCCATGTTGGGATATGAAAACCCCTTCACATACACAGAATGCACAAAAAGACTTACAAAATCTTAAGGTTAGGGAGCTGAGCAAGTCTTGAAGGGATTGTTCCATTAATGTAGTTGCGAGTCAGATCACTGTCCAAAGAAAAATGCTTCATCTTAGTCATTCTATAATTCCTTTTGTTTACAAGTCACTGTTTCTCTTAGCCACTCAGACAAAGATCTTTTCCCATTTGAATAATCATAAAAACTTTCATTTGTTCTGATAAATAAATTAAAATCCTCTGTGAAGCACATGGTGTGCCTGGAAATGTGAAGAAAAGAAACCCAAATATATTGCAATTGATCTCTGTTCAATAATGATATTAATAAACTTGATTAAGAATCGTAGAAAATGCACTCATCACTTACATTTCAAGCAGATGAGGAAGGTCTCGTAGTTCCTCTGGGAGAACTCCATTCAAATCAAGTCTTTTCACTCCTGTCAAAAACAAATTATAAGAACTGGTTAGTAAATAAAAAGAAAAGAAAATGTAACCATACAAAGATTTCTTTGGAAACATGCTACCATGAACACATTTGTGCTTGTGTTTTTATTATTAAAACAGTAGCATAAATTGATATTTAAAATAGGAGATCGTATCGCCATCACTATGACCTCATTAAAAAAAATAGAAAAAGTTATTCCAAGAGCTGTATTCTAGTCTTTCCAAAAACATAAAATTTATTATGAAAATAATATATAAATCTCATGGCTTTTGCAAAGGGAAGAATTACGATTCTTGAATATTTCCTATAAAGAAAACATACATACATGTTAGTGACATGACAGACGGAGCCATTCTCAAATGTACAGTTGCATGTAACAATGCTTTGAGTTTTGTTGTCGATGGACGTCTGCTTCCACTGTGCACTATCGCAAGAAGTTCGATTGATGGTGGCCCAGTTGCTGATGTTCAACTTGTTGGATATGTTTTGAAGTAACATAGGTAGCTCAACTAAGTAATAGAATAATTATTGTATTTAGTGCAAGATTGGCTGGTGCACTGATAGTATGAGACAATCGGTTATTGCAAAGAGGCGAGAACAATATAACATTGGGGCGCTCTTGCTTATTGTATAATTATAAGACTTTTACACTCTAATATTGATTTGATTTGATTTGAGGTTGGATCGTGGGTCAGATGGATTAATCAAGATTTTTTTTTAATTTTTGAAACTATGATTTTTGAGATTTTTTTTTAAAAAAACTAGAAATTATATCATTTTAGTAAAAAATTCATAACTAGAACCTAAGTAGGTGAGTTATCAGGTTAATCCATCAAATATAATGATTCGTTGACCAGGTCAGTCTTATAATTATGGCTTGTTAACAAAATAATTAAAAGAGATGGGGTTGGTTTTATATGAACAACAAAGAAATTATTTTTTTTGTTTTTGTTTTTATTTTTAGTTTTTTCTTTTAATCAAAGTTTTTTATAGTCCAATTAGAATAAATTAGGCTTGAAATTATGCAAAAAATATAAAATTACAAGATACGGAACTAAAATGTAAAACACAAAAAGACATATAGTTAATCCCACATTAGAGACACCTTTTATTGTGGTTCTAATTTTTTTTTTTATCAATCCTTGAGTTAGAAAAATAAGAGAGAAACTCGAATGAAAAGAAAGAAAAGATAGAAAATGATCAGTTTGGATACTTTTAGGTGATTATATTCACTATTTTGGGTGTCAAAGATTCCATTCGATGAGAGAATTTGAATTCTTATGGGTTTTGTTTACAAGTATGTCTAAAAAAGGAGATTTGGTTTTGTTTTTATTTTTTGATTCAATTGATTTTTTTAAGTGATTTCAAGGTTATTTGATGGTTTAAAATGGTTTTTATTATGTGTTTTTAAATAAAATGGGTTGAAAAATGGGTTTTCACCCTCAAAATCCCACCCCTAGAATTACCAGCCACTACAACGGTGGTTGGATTTTGAGTAGTAATAGGCAATATGTTGCCTTGCACTGTTTTTTCTTTTTTAATTGAGACGGGTTGTATATTGTTTGCCCATTTAAAAAAATAAGCACGTTTGGTCCTTTTTTTCTCTCTTTAGGTTTTTTTAGTTTTTTAATTTTTTTTTGAATCTCATCCTTTATTATTGTGTTTTTATTTATTTATTAATTAATTTTAACAATGATTTTATATATTTTTTATCATATAATAAGATAAAAAAAATCTAATTGAACTCAATAGAATCCATGACTTATATCACGAGTTTGGTAGGTTAACCTGGGTTATTTCTATTTTTTCCTTTGATTTTTTTTTGTCCCACACAATTTAAATCAAGAATATTTTTCAAGTTTGATATATTATACAAAGTTTAGTGCAATGTTAAAAAAAAATCATATGGCCTATGTTCAAAAACATTTTGGCCCACGCAACCTAATATGGTAAGTAACCTACCTAACAAAAGATAAACATGGATTGAAAAATACTATAGATGCAAACTTATTGGCACTATTCTCTAGAACAATGTAATAATGTTTTTGCCTCTCTTACCAAAAATATAAAACTAGTTATTGGAGGCATTAAAGTCTTTTCATATGACGCATTAGTCATTAACAATTTGATCTGGGCAAGTATATCCTTTTTGCATTTTATAAGCATGGTGAAAAGACTAAAATTTCAATAAGGTTGTCAAGAGACAATCTGGTAATTTTAAAATTATTTTTTCATTATTATCATATAAGATGAGAGGAAATTTTGTATTTGACCAAATATATATATTACAGTGACACAACCAAAATGTCATTAGAAGTCAAAAAATTAAAACTAGTCTCAAGGGGTTTTTTTTATCTTATCATAAAGGGTTTTTTTCTTTTTTTGTTATTATGAAGTCAGCTTATGTTTGATTGAGTCATTTCGTACATAAAGAAAGTAATAAGAAAAAAGGTTAGGTCGCAAGTGATACACTCGAAGATGCGTGAGTGGCATCAACACACTTCGGACAACGCGTGTGAAGCCTTTCAACGTCTAAAAATACCCTTTTATCTTGTTGTTGGAAGCGTCATTATGCCCTCTTTCTACTGGTGTGGCATTATAGGCGGTGGTGGTTATGTTTTTCACTAGTGAGTCTTTTTTTTTCCTCTCTCTCCTCCCCTGAAAATCATAGCTTGACACTCTTTGTTGTTGTTATTTCAATTTCAGTTCTTATTATTTTGATTTTTAATTTTTGCTCGTAGCTCTTTTTTAGAAGTTTTATTTGTCTTCAATTTAAGCTTTCAATCTTAATTTACTAAATATTATATTATCCAATTTAGTCCTTATTCTTTTGATTTGTCTTAGACCATTTGTTAAATTAATTTTTCTTTTCAAGTTCACCCTTCAATCAAAAATTTATTTTTATTTTTATTTTAATTAGGATCCTTAATCTTTTGATTCTTTGGTTCAATTGATTTTTCTTTTTAATTAAACCATTCAATCAAAAATAAAATTTGTTTTGTATTCAATTTTGATCCCCATTGTTTTAATTATAAATTTTAGTTTTAGATCCGTTTGTGTAATTGATATTGTTTTTCCAGGTTGATCCTTCAATATTTAATTAGTTTGGAATTGGGTTTCGTGGTTTTTTCTGGATAGGATGCTTTCAGTCTAATGCCCAAGATAATTATATTTAAAAAGTTAATGTATGTTGACATTGTCTTTCTTTCTTTTTTTTTTTACTTAATTTCTTTTCAGCTTTGTGATTTTTTACGTTTTATTTTTTACCGACTTTTTTTTTAATCCTTTTGTATGGTTAAAATTCTTTTTTCAATTTTATTATTCAATATTAATTAATTGGGAATTGAGTTTCATGATTTTTTCAGATAGAGCGTTTTAAGTTAAATTACCCGAGTCATGAGTTTGAAAAGTTAACATGAATTGATTTTTTTTAAATAGGCTTTATATATAATTTTCTTTATTTTTTTCTATCATGTTATTCTAATATCATGATTTGAGTTGCGAGTTTGGCAGGATTTTTCAGGTTGACACACCCCTGAGTATCGGAGTTACAGGTTTGTCATGCTAATTCAGGTTGACTAAAACTAATTTTTTTTAGGTTTTTTTATCTCATTTTATCGTTATCATTTTTAAAATTTTAATATTATGTCCATATACTATAATTAATTATTAATTAAAATAAAACCAATATATTTTTTCCAGTTGAGTATATATAATCAAAGTAGCAAAATTTTGTTTCTATTTTAAAACGTGCTGAATATAATGTTTTCATGAAAAAAAAAAAAGGCCCCGCGGTTTAGATGGCTAGTTATCGGTAAAGGCAACATTACGAGTACAATTAATATACCAGAAAGGCAGGAACCTTCCACCAAAATTATCTGTCACTTGGCATTATTGTAAAGATGAAATATCAAGCAATAACTGCTTTGATGACATCAACATACCAAATATTATTATTATTATTATTATCTCTCCTCAAAGTAAAAGAAGTTAGAGTCGACTTAAGGTGAAGAAGGTCCTGATAAATAAAGCCTTTTAAAATATTTTAAAAAATATTTTTCTTATTTTATTAAGCCTTCCCGGCAAGAGAATATTGTTAATATAATAAGGGATGAATAGCCCCTTTATTATTTTAAAATATTATAAAAGAAAATCATGAGAGTTCAGGTATTGAGTTTGCTCTTTAAAAATTATCAGTTTGAGTCCCACAAACCTTGAGACCACTAAAAACTTATATAGTTATTAACTTCAGGGCTTGTGAGATTAGTCAAAATACGCGCAAACTCACCGGACACTCACATTAATAGAAAAAAATATTATAAAAGAAGCTTAATGATTCGAATGAAAAGTAGTCATCATCATATAATAATTTTTCTTAATTACAAAAAGAGAGAGAGGAAAATCCAAATTAAAAAATATAATTCACAATTTAATGCCAGTTTCGGTTTTATAAACCTAAAACCAAAAAAATCAAACTAAACCGAACCCAAACCAGCAAAAAACCGAGCCAAACTGAAAAAACCATGCCAAAACGAGCCAAAACCAAGCCAAACCAAAAAAACCGAGCCAAACCGGTTTTGGCCCAAAAAACGAACCTAACCGAACCGAAACCGGTTGGTTTGACCCCGTTTCGGTTTTTTTTTTTAAATAAATTTTGGTTTGATTACTTTTTTTGATAAAAACCGAATCGAATCGAAAATGATCACCCCTACTATTCATCATAAACTGAAATGATTCTGATCTTATGTAAGAAGAGTAAATAAAGCTAAGAAGCGTTAATCTCTGCAAATAAATTATTTTCTAGGAAAAAGGGAACCTTCAATCATGGTAAAGAGGGAGTGAGATTATTGAATTGCTAGGAGCACGTACGTACCTTCATCTAGTGGCAAGAGTGGAGTGACTCCTTGAGCATGGGATCCAAACTTGTCCACAGCAAAGCAATTCAACACCACAAATCCAGAAACCAAAGCAGAGAAAGTCTTCGACAGGAGTGATGGCCACAACGCCATGCGCAAAGCACAACTCGTTCTCTTGGTAATTGCTATATTATCTGGGAGGAACTTAGAACGATGATCAAAGAGCAAAAATTAAACCACAAGCAGAAACGGCGTGTTTTTCTCAGTAATGCGAGGTGGGTTGCTGGAGGGAAAGAAAAACACCAGGAAGGAGATTTTAAAGATGATCAGCAGCAACGCTGTTTGCATTAAAATCCTGATAGAAGCGATGCGTTTTAAAAATCTTCGAAGAAAAATCTTGGTATTTGTTAACTTGCAAATTGACACCAAACCTCTCTATCAGATTTAAATGACACCTTTAAATGCAACAACTCTAAAATTAATTTATTGATCTCTACAATTCGTTGCATTTGGTTGCAAACAAACATCAACATGAAGGACATCGGGCCCTTACCTATCAAATTTCTTTGTTCTCAATAGCTCAACATGTCACAACCATCTACAAATATATAGTGCTAATAATTAATAATATGATATTGGTCATCTAGCAAGATATTTTCAAGTTTCTGAAAGGACAAGTATTGAGGTAATACAATATTGGTCATCTTGGTTCTCAATGGATAAGTATTCACATGCTGAAACTCAATCTCTTAATGTCCAAAATATCATATATATTCTCACTAAAATTGAGGGAAACTTAATTTACCAAACAAGAAATTAGAAAGAAAGAAAAAAAACTAAAAGTGGTTAGTAAAATATTGTAACCCAAGACACATGTAGTTGTGGATTTTGAACAATGAAATAATTGTTTTACCTTTCTCAAACAAAAATCCATTAACTTGCATTGAGGGTAATACAATATTTTCTTGGTAGTTTATTAATCATTATCCAATTGAACATGGACAAACTGATCTTCCCACTTTTTTGCATGGTAAAATAATTTATTTACTCTTGAAAGTGAAAAATGTTAAATTATCCTTTAGGAGTTTTTTAGTTTTTTTTTAATTTATTGTTTTGTTGTATTGGTATAATTATTGAATAATTTTTTGAATTGTAATTCTTAATGTTGAATTTACCTTAGTATTAGTAATTGAATATTTTGGAATAATTGTTAATTTTACTCTATTATTGCATGATTTATGTTTAATTTTTTTCAATTAATTTTAATTGTTAGTCTATAGTTTTTTTTATTTATTGAATATATTTTATTGTTGTATTGGCATAATTATTGAATAATTTGTTGAATTGTAATTCTTAATGTTGAATTTACCTTAGGATTAGTAATTGAATATGTTGGAATAATTAGTATAGATTGGGTCAACTGGTTGTGGCTTTTGTTAATATGTGCAGGTTTGTGGATTTGGGTAGTATCCGGTATAGGGGAGTAGTATCCAGTATAGGGGAGGTGCTGTCGATTTTTTTTTAACATTTGAATTTAATTATATAATTATTTGTATAAAATTGTGGAGATGCGTAGAATGAAAACCAGAGCTGGTCGCTCACGTACGGTCGCAGCTAGTTCGTCTAGCAGCGATGATGATATTTCCTTAGGTGCCTCTCAAGAAGAGGCACCTACACCACCACCTGCGCCGTCAACCGATGCTGGCTCTTCGAGCGGTACTTCACAGCGCAGAGGCGGCATGCCTTCGCAGCGGAATCAATTTACCCGCAAGTACGAGGCACAGTGGAAGGATGACCTTTCAATGTAAGTTTGTTAAGGTTTAATTTTTTTTTTAAAAAAATTGCAACATAATTTATGAAGTAATCACTATTTAATTTATTTCATTTATTTTCAGGTTCACAAACATTGAGGCCGCCCGAGTAATATCATCGGCGTTTAAATTGTCGATGGAGATTTCATTGTTTCAATAGAGTCAGATATCCAAGCATCCTGAATGGATGCCTCAAATCAATGCATGCTTTGGCAGATTTCAGGTTGGTGTTAATTTATAATTTTCAGCTTATTTCTAATAAATTATTAATATAATTGTAAATAAATTATTGTTTTTATTTAAACTTGTTTATTTATACACAGCACAAATTCTGCTGGGACAGTGAGCATAACACTGTTGTGAGGAGGGTGTGGGAAAATCACGCGGCAATTAGGTAAGATCGAAAAAAATACAAGATTTTTTTTAGACTAAAATTTATGTTTCGAAATGTAATTTTTGGTTGCGTGAAGTAGGTTTCGTGATTTTTGGTATGAAGCACAGAAAAGGGCAAAAAAAACCGCGAGGGATAGGGGTTTCCAAGGCTGGAACGATGTTGCGGTTTGGAGGGATTTCAAACCGATATACATCCCGGAAGATATATGGCCGCACTATCTTGAGCACATGACGTCTGAGGAGTTCACACGACGCTCACAGTTCGGTGCTGACAACCGGAATCGGCCAATTCATGGCTCGGTGACAACGCACACTGGCGGCTCCGTTCCGTTTGCTGCACATGCGAAATGGATGGTAAGATTAATTTAAATGAAATATATCGTTAAATTAAGTTGTTGTTAATATATCTTTTTTCATTATAGGCTGCATCTCTTGGACGTGAGCCGAGCCCGATGGAGCTGTTTGTGGAGACGCACGTGCGAAGTCAAAACCGCCAAAAGGGGGCGCAACAGTTCGTTGATAACCGTGCTCAACATTTCGTGGTATGTTTGTTTGACCATTTTTTTTGTAAGTTATTATGTAAGTTATTATGTTTATTGAATTGAATACGATGATTACTTTTTATTTTTATTTTCAGGAGACCTATAATAATCGGTTGATGGAGAGATACGAGGATGATATTTTGACCCATCCAGAATTCGATCCGGATTTGTGGATGGAGGTTGGCTCGTCAGGTGGACCCGATAAAAATAGGGTTTACGGTCTCTCCAACACTACGGCCGACAACTTGCGGTCGACCCGTAGTGTTTCAACCGTTGGGAGCTCCCAATCAATATCGAGCTCCCAATCTAAGGAGTTCGTGGCCTTGCAGCAACACACGACTCAGCTCGCCAACAAATACGACCACCTATCAGCGGAGTACGCACAACTCAAAGCGTCTCATGCACAACAAAGAGCGGAGTCTGAGCAAATCAAAGCGTCTCAAACACAACAAAAAGCGGAGTATGAACAACAAAAAGCGGCTTATGAACAGCTTCGCGAAATTGTTATGAACATGGCAAATAGTGGAACATGTGCGCCTAATCCTTTTTGGCCGTATAACCACCAGCCTCCTCCTCCAGGATCTCCTCCTCCTCCTCAAGCTCCACCTTTATATTAATTTGTAATAAACATTATTTACCTTTAAAACTTTATTTAATATTTTTTTTGAAACATATTCAATTTGTAATGAATATTATTTAACTTTGTTTTTTTTATATGTTTAATATAAATTTTATTTGCATAATTGGTTTGTATTACAATTAATTTATATAGTTTTATATTATATATCCTAAATAATTTTTTAAAAACAAATTTAGAAAAAAACTATTACCAAGGATTTTACCGACGGATTAATTCGGTCGGTATTTTAAACACTTACCGACAGACTTACCGACGGAATTAATCTGTCGGCATTTAACAGTAGCTGCCACACTTACTGACGAATTTACCGACGGATATATTCGGTCGGTATTTCATACACTCACCGACAGCTTTACCGATGGTTATTATCCGTCGGTAAATCACGAATCACCGACGGACTAAAATTCCTCGGTATATTTCAAGCGGGAATCTTTTTTTTTGCGCGCAAATTCCGTCTCTAAAACCATCGGCAAATGGTTTTTTTGTTTTGCCGACCGATATAGCGATGGAATGGGGAATCACCAACGAAAGGAAAGCCAACGGACGTAATCCGTCGGTTATGACGTCGGTAAAAAAATCACCGACGAACTTATAATCACACACCGACGGAAGGTTTCCGTCGGTAAAACTGTGAAATCTTGTAGTGTTTTTAGATAGTTGTTTTCATGATGGGAAGTGAAATATTTTTTAATATTTAATAGTATAATAAATTATTTTTCAATGTTTAATGAAAAATGAGTTTAAAATCATTTTATGGTTTTTGGATATATCTAAGAAAATAAGTTTTTTTGAAATGTGGTAGCGGTTGTGGTTTAAACTGTTTTTTTGCGTTAGAAACGTATTAAAATAATATATAATTTTATTTTAAAAAAATTATTTTTGATAACAACACATCAAAATGATCGAAAAATATAAAAAAGAACCTAATTTTAAACAAAAAAAATTTAAATTTTTTAAAGAATTAACACCATCTGCACCGCATTTCCTTGCATACCCGTTCATGAAGGTACAAGAAAGCTTATAAGGGTTATGCTACTCTGTTGAGTGCTGGTTGTCTTAATTTTGGCATAAAGAGGGCAGTAGTTTCATGGAAATGTCTTGTAGAATGTTGGCATTTGAAACTACGGGAACTTGTGGAAATAGTCAGAAAGTGGGTTTTGAATACATTTATGATTGGCATATTTTTCGACTCGAGACAACGACAGATGCAGGCTCTTTTCATCAAAAACTACCGCAGGATTGTTGACTTCTTGCTGTCAATAATGAGAAAGTTGTGTTTGAAAGGGTGGATGGTTCATACGAGGAGCCAATAGGAAGGGAAAGCTTGAGAAGCCTAGGTGATGTAACCATATTATTCGATAGTTTCACCCACATCTACCTAATGTTTTGTCCATGTTTTATATATAAAATGCCTTGATATTCTTTGTTTTATGTTTTGAAGGCACTTTTGGATGAAAGATGCAAAAAGGAGTAAATTGGAGGTAATTGGCAGATTTGATGTTCAGTCAATGTTTTCTGCAGAGCGTGAATTCTAGAGATCGAAATGAAGTGATTCCAGTGGCACTAAAAAGCTAACATCCATACCTTTCTGGAAATGTAATGCAAGAAGAATAAAAAGAGAAAGATCATGGAAATCACATCCTGCAAAGTCAAATCTCGCATTCTGCCAGTGTTGACCTTTGGCCATTCAAAATTTAATATCTGGAGCTACAGAAGTCGAATTGATGCAAACTCAATTTTAGTGGATTCCTGACTTAAAGACCTATCAACGCTCCAAATTGCAGCCAAAACCGATGTCATATGAGGGCGATATGATTTTTCAAAGATGACAACTGAATTCTGCCAGCAAACAGGTTTCGTGAAGAAACAAGTCCAAATTACATTCCGAAGCATCTAAACCGACATCCAAGTTTTTATATCAGCAATTTAGCTCCTCTAAGTCAGAGCTTGAAGATTTCATGCAAGGCTATTTCTCCTTTTAGGAAAAATAGTTATTGAAGTACTTAAATGTAAACTGTCAACTCAAGGGAGGACTACTTTGTAAAATAGAGACTAGGGTTTCTTAGCATATAAAAAGAAAGAAAGAAGGAGGCAGCAGCCAGCAGAAAAGAGGGAGAGCAGAAGGAGGCAGCAGCCAGCAGAGAATAAACACAAATTCTCTCCTCTACAAACCCAAAAATCATGCTCTTTTCATTCTTTAGAAGTAGTTGTTCAATAGTTATGCAAGGCTAAGCTCTTTTCTTGGTTGCAAGGACACAACAAACCTTCGGATTTCAAGAACCGTGAGATTTATTCTTCCTTTTATTTTCAGTTTATGTTATGAATGAGTATGATTGCTTTCCTATGCATATTTCCTATGATTGTTGTTGATGATTGCTAGAGCGGATTCTAAGTTATTGTTGTGAACAATCTATTGCTAAGTTTAATATCAAAACCGGAGTTGTGATATATGAACTTGTGAAGCAACTAAGCTTGATAATTGTGGCGGAACTACGTTATTGAACTTAGGGAAAACATTTGAACAAAGTGACACAAGCTGCGGACAGCTTGTATGTTAATCTTGATGAAATTATCTAGTTCTTAAAGCTACCATTAAATTGAATCATTAGTGCGGACACTTTGATTGTTTGTTGGTTAGGATTAGTTATACGGCGGATCCGTTAATTAATCAACGTTAAGAAAAGATAAAATTTCAGAACATAAACTGCAATTTTCGTTTCAAGGATCGGTTCTAATTTCCGTTGGTGGATGTGTGCTTGCGACCAAGGTTCGTTTTCTTGATAAGTTTTGGTTTTAATTGATTTTGTTTGCTACTTTAATTGCTGCCATAGTTTAGATAATCACAAACCAAATCCCCCCAATTACATAATGTACAACATAAAAATCTGACTTGAAACTTCCTTGTGGGATCGACCCCTTGCTTGCTCTATACTATTTTGTGTGTTGTGTTTGAAGCTAGGGTAATTAATTTGTGCGACCGCGACATCACAAAACCATGATATTGTAATTTTAGAGGATTAAATTTCAATAATTAGAAGTTTGAGGAACAAAATGAAAGCTTACAAGTGCTATGCTACTCTGTGGAGAGGTGGTTGTCTTCATTGTGGCATAAAGAGTGCAGTAGTTTCATGGAAATGTCTTGTAGAATGTTGGCATTTGAAACTAAGGGAACTTGTGGAAATAGTCAGAGAGTGGATTTTGAATACATTTATGATTGGCATATTTTTCGACTCGAGACAACCACAGATGCAGGCTCGTTTCATCAAAGACTACCACAGGATTGTTGACTTCTTGCTGTCAATAAAGAGAAAGTTGTGTTTGAAAGGGTGGATGGTTCATACGAGGAGCCAATAGGAAGGGAAAGCTTGAGAAGCCTAGGCCAACGTATATTGCTTAAATGCATTTTGTTCCTTTATTAGTTTTCGTTATGGTATTTGTGTTGATGAAAATTATGGAATTGGGGTTAATTTTGTATGGTAGACAAAGTGGTTGATGGAATACGATGTTTTAATTCTTTCCTAATTTTTACCAAAGTTGTAATGTTATTTTGATAGTAATTTTGTAAATAATTATATACTTTTTATTAATTTTTTTACAAGGAAGTTAAGTGTTAGCGTGTATATAAAATTCAAGATATAAAGTGTAATTTTTTAAATTATAGCATGTAATTGCAATGTAGTCTAAACTATAAGGATGTTGAGTTTAGTTTTTCCAACAAAAAAAAACATTAAAAAAATCTTGACCTTTTTTTCCCGACATTTTCATAAAATAAACAACATTCATTGATCTTCTTTTGAAAAGATGAATGTATTAATATAAATATTAGTTTTTTAAGTGGTCAAATGTTGACATCCAATCATTTTCTCTCTCCTTAACATTTTTTTTGTATTGACTTTATCTTTCATCTCTCAACACCTAGAAACTAAAAGGTAAAGATAATGAAGTTTGGTACCAAAACATAAATCTCTAAAACAATATGGACCATATGATAGGAAATTCAAAATTCCAGCCACACCAAAATTTAAATGGGGCATGTGTTTTTCATTCATCACATATAGTCCTCCTTTAAATTTGTATTTACAATCCCAATAAAATTATGATTTTGTAAAATCAAAACTAAACCTATCTTAAAACATCTCCCAAGAGTCACTACATTGGAGGTAACACAAATAGAAAGAACCAAACATAAAAGAAACCATGATAATATAATTTTAGAGGATTAAATTTCAATAACTAGAAGTTTGAGGATTAAAATGAAAAAATAAATGGGCAAATCCACAATAGTTAATGCATGGGTGAACAATGAATCACTCATCTATTATATATGTACTAGTTATTTGATTTTTGCTTCGCTGTAAGTTGGATAAAATTTTCTTTTTAACACAAAAATAAATGCTTAAGGTCGTTAATGTGTTTTTTAATATAAAAAAATTTAATTATGAATTGAAAAATTGATTCATACATATATCAAAATAAAATGAGAATCATATGTGTTAATAAAATCTAAAAAGAGTTGTGTTAATATCAAGTTAATTTTTTAACATAACAGAAAAATACACAATATTAAAGGTGCGTTTCAATATGTATGTGTGTGTGTACGAGGTCAAGCATTGTTTGGTCTGGAATGCTATACTCACATGCTTGGCCCATTTAAAAAATCCTACACACGTGGAATTTTATTTTTTTATTTTTATTTTTTTATTTTCAAATAGGAAGGAGATATGTCCTTTTAGATTTTTTTTATTTAAAAAAATACAAATGATGCTTTGTCTTTCTTTCTAGTTTCCATCTACCAGGAAAGTGGTCAAAAAATTTGGTAGTGTGTTTTATGGCCCAAAATGCAATTTTTAACCAATTTTTAACCAATTTTCACACTAAAACACCTAAAAGATCCTTGTTATGTGAATAATAATAAATAAAAAAACCCCAAACAAGTTCAAAAACAAAATCTTCTCTAAAGCTTGATCTGCTTTTTCAATTAATATCAAGAGAAAAACACATCAATGAAACTTCCTTGTTGAATGAAAGTCATTGACATTGACACTAACATCAACATTTTTCATAGTCAAAATTGATCTCAATTGAGACTCTCTCTCTCTCTTCAAACCAAATATATCAAGTGTGTCTCTCTTTCATTTCCTCGTAAAACGAGTGATTAAGAAATAAGATAAATAAATTTTTATATCAAAATTAGATTTTATAAAACCCAAGGGATAAAAATTGTATCAATTTGAAAGCAAAAGGATCAAGGTAAACTTTTCACATAATTTTTTTAAAAAATACCATTTATTTTCTAAGCCTTTTTTACTTTGATTCTTTTTTTTTTCACTGTTCTCTTTTCGTAACAAATTTACTTAAATTAGCTAATAAATTTGGTCCTATAAAAGGGAAAGGGAAAAAAAAATTGAGGATGAAAACAAAATGGAGTGCTATAAAAGGATATATTTAATAATATAGTGTAAAATATTTCTCAATTAAAAATATATTAAAATGATATTTTATTTATTTTATTTTTGATATCATCATATTAAAATATATTAAAACTATTGAAAAACACCAAAAAAAAATAATTTGAGACTTTTTAACCATTTTAAAAATACTTTTCAAAGCAAAAAACTATAGCATTGCAATACACATAGATTATTGATCCAAGTGATAACGAGCTAGCAGATTCATTAGTTTGTGTTCTTAGGTTCCCTTCCGATCCTCACGAATATTAAAGATTCAATATTTTCTACATATATATTTGTCATCATACTATCTGAACACCACATTTTTTTAATTAAAAATAATTACCAACCACGTAATTGATTGACTAATTTTTATGTGGAATATAATTAATTGTTATTTCCATGGAATATATGAACAAAAATAAACAAATACACTTGCTTTTACATTATTAATTATGAGGTTTTATCATCGTAAGCTGAAAAGAAAGAAATTCAACGCGAACAATAACAACAACCATTAAAGCATCACTGATCGATGGTTATATTTTAGGTTAATTGTATTTTACGATATTTTAATAATGTTCATCTTCCTCTCTCCCTTTCCATGTAGAAATAATTGAAAACTTGTACGATATTTTCATGGTGATCTTCATCTTCCTCTCTCCCTTTCCATGTAGAAATAATTGAAAACTTGTACGATATTTTCATGGTGATCTTCATCTTCCTCTCTCCCTTTCCATGTAGAAATTTCCGCACAAGAAAACTTCCGTCAGATCTTCTTAGGAATAATGATGTTTCGATGTAAGTGATAAATAAAATGAGAAACTTAGAAATTTATTAAATAGTGTTTGCAAACGTATTATTAAACCGGATTAAGACAGAAACCAAATCAAATTATTAGGTGATTTAAGTTATTGATTCAACTAATGAGTTATTGGTCAAACTGTCATAAACAATTAATAAATGATAAAGTGGTAAGTATATCATTTTATTAAAGCTGCAATTTTTTAGTAAAAAAAAAAAAACTTAAACTCACTAGTCTATCCAGACGGGTTTGATCAAATCTGTTAAATATATAATACTTTACATCATTCACGACTGATTAAATGACTAGATCATTAAGTTTTTTTAATTAAATCAATGATTCAGATTTAATAATGTTTTTTTTTAATTTAATAATAAAGATATTATCCCCTGAATTTACAAATCAACTAAAACTAAATATATTTTGAAATCATCTTATGGCATGATTACGAGCGTGGCTTGGTGGCGGGCTTGCGTTCCTAAAGTTTTTAATTTTTAAATTCTTTTATTTTTAAATTATTTTAATGTATAATAAATACAAAATGTATCGATCAGGAAGAAGCGTCGCATCAAGACACTTTGTCTAAGATGGTGGTTAGGTATTTTCAGAGACCGGAGGAGGGGTCATACGCCTTACAACCTCCACATGCTAGCACATGCTCAGCATGCACGTGCTCAGTACTATTGATGAAATTCATGCGTTTTCATTATTGTTTTTGTTATTTCTAGTTTTTTCTTAAAAATTATCAAAAATATAGATGAAAAATTGGGTAGCAACACAGAGAAAGGCATTAGGGGCAATAAAGCAACTGGAGTGGTCTTAGTGAAATCGAAATTCAGGGTTTCTGTTGTCCGAACAGTCTTCTCATCCAGGTTTCTCATCACTACTATACCCCCAAATACAAATCCTGATGATAGCAATCCTAAAAGCATAATAAAGGAATAGCTTGACCAGAAGAATTCACAGCCAAACCTAATTGCTATATTTCGCATGCATCGATTGCTGTGCTTTCTGTCGACGAGAAATACCCCACCATCTCAATAGCTTCTTCATAAAATATACTCTGATGTGTCTTAGTGTTTAGAATGGAAACATCAAGAACATGAATGAAAAGTACGATAACCAAGTTGGAAATGTGAAAAAACTAACCAAAAGATTGAACTGAAAACACATGAATTTCATCAATAGTACTGCAAAGAAAGCAAGAAAGTTGAAAGGAAATTCAGTGTAGTTTCCTGAAGGAGAATTAACCACTTCAGACACATTAACATACTCTTAGTTCCACTCATTAGTGCCACCAAACCCATCTTTGCTTGATTCTAGCACATCGCTGCCCATTTTATCCCCTACCATTTCCTTCTCTTGCAAGGCACCACTAGTTCTACTTCTCTTCTGTTCGAAAGCACATTCTCCATAAACATGACAACCCTTTGAACCAGAGCCCCAATCCTTCCCTCTTTTGCTAGAAAAACTCCGATGAAGAACACGTGGCGACACACATTGCCCAATCCCATTGCCAAACGAATTTTGTTTCGAGAACTTTCGATCTAAGAACACCTTGTCGTCAGCTCCATTTATGGCAAATTTCTGCATGCAACATTTCAGTGCATCACAAAGACTCAGTGAGTCCACGTATTCAAATCCGAAAAACTCATTCCTATCATGGGTTGGAACATCATCATGATCATTTTCTTGGAGTTTTGATTCATCCATTGCAATAATTAATCTGCAAAGAGAGAAGTTGGACTAATGGGTGCGCACTAGGGAGAAGCAACATGGTACTTAGAAGAGTTACATAACAAAAGAGGCTTTTGTTGTGTACTGTGGGATTTTTTACTGCAGAAATGAATTTATGAGTCGGGATAAGTTTCAGTGCGACACACTCTCCAACATTGCTCCAGACCTTATCAAATTTAGGGGCATGATTCTAGAATAATAATCCATATGTTTATAAAATTGGTTGCATTTATTAGTTGAGAGATCGAAATTTAAATCTTCAGAAATATAAGATACGAAGAAATCAATTAATTAAATTCCAGAAATCAAACAGATAAGTTCTATAACATGGAGCACTAATTTGTATGAACACATAAGCATCAAGGACTCTAAGAATTTACCTTTGAATATGTAATGGAAGACAAGTTGTTGTTCAAATGCTCTTTAGGATCATGAAAAAGTGCTTCTATACAAAAAGCAATCTGCAGATTTGGAAAAACGGTGACATACACTGCTGACAATGCCAATTCGAAAGACCAAGCTCTCCAATGTTCTTTATTTTTTAACAAAAGAATCAACATATACCAGAACAAACCATTTAAAATGTATTTCTTGATTACTCAGCAATCCTATTTGCAAACTCAGAATACTACCAGACCAAAAGAAAAGGAGGGACTATTTCATCAATTTCCGTTGATCAATCTAAGTTGACGTCGTAAAGATCCTTAAGAAGCTTGGTCGATGAGGAATCTATGATCTCATCCTTACTTTCGATAGAAAATTCAGAATCCATCCACGGTCCATCCATTGATATGCTCTTCTGTATCTGACTGCTTTGAGATCCATTTGAGACGTGTGTTTGGCTATCATGTGAGAGAAGCTCAAAGGCTTTGAACCTTGCATCCTGGTTCATGGTACTGCGCTTGACTATCGGAGCTTGGACTGGAATTTGACCCTCAAGCATCTTCACTGCAGAAGACATTGATGGCCTCAAAGTGGGAGATGGGTTGGTGCACAAGAGAGCCAAGTTAAGCATCCTCAATGCCTCTGTTTTTGAGTAGTTTGAACCAAGGCTTGGATCCACAAGCTCTAGAAGGTTTCCTTGCTCTTGCAGGACATAGGCCTACAATTATCAGTAACATGCATTTTCCATCAGTCTACAATCATGCTCATTGGTGGTCAGTGCAAATGTAAAATGTGTAGACAGAATTCTGAAAAGAAATGATATAAGCTACCCAATCAAGAAGATAAACAAACTCCTCCTTCGGCCTGTAATTCGTGTTGCTCTTCCCACTGACAATTTCTAAAACAACAACCCCAAAGCTGTAAACATCTGCTTTATCTGTCAAGTAACCCCTCATAGCATATTCTGGAGCCATATAACCTCTGAAGAGAAATTAGAAAGAACCAGAAGAGTAAGTATTGGCCATGAGCTTGTGGAATAAATTTATATATATGTTCTTTTCCTTGTATAATCAATCATATACAAGGCGATAATCATTTGTGCTGCTGTTATGAGATGCCATCAAATAATATGTCTGCGTTTCACAATATTTCCTTTTGATATCCATATTGTTCAAAGTATCATTACCAAAAAAAATAAAAATTTATTTATCCCTTTACCACAACCAAGGAAATTAAATTGAAGGAACAAGGGGGAGAAAGAACTCACATTGTCCCAGCAATCCGCGTGCTAATATGAGTGTTTTCTTCTTCGTCAAGTTTAGCTAAACCAAAGTCAGATATCTTGGCATTTAGATCCTTATCAAGCAGCACATTAGTTGCCTTTATGTCTCTGTGTACAATCTTCAGCCTTGACTCTTCATGAAGATAAGTTAATCCCTTTGCAATACCCAACAATATTTTCTTTCTTGTTTGCCAGTCCAGTTTAATCTGGTGTTCATCACGACCTGATAGAGATGAGACAGAGGAACAGGAAAGCAATTTAATCTCTTTCTCATTCTATAGAGTATAGACTATATATAAGCTGATACATCAAGGAGTTGGTCAAGCATTTACCAAAAAGAGCCCGAGCAAGGCTATTGTTTTCCAAGTATTCATATACTAACAACAACTGATTTCCTTCAATACAACAACCATACAGCTTCACGAGATGGGGATGCTGCAAGGCAGATATCATGCCTATCTCATTCACAAATTCACGATTTCCTTGTTTCGATTTGGCCGATAACTGCTTTACAGCAATTACAGAACCATCTGACAACATACCCTGAAATAAAATAGACTGAGATTTCAGAATGTTTTAAAAGATATTCCTTCCCTTTTATCACAGGTTTTTGCATGTGTGATAGATTTTATACAAGAAGGCGCCATACAGTAGAACACTTTGTCAGCACATAACCTAACTAAATAGTAAACTGGAACATTCATAAATACCTTGTAAACTGGACCAAATCCTCCTTCTCCTATCTTATTTGCAGGGTCAAAATTATTGGTCGCATGTTTAATTTGCCTTAGGCTGAAATAACCAGTTTGGAGATCTAGAGCACGGAGTTCTGTGATGAGCAGGATCTCAAAATCAGCATCACAAGGATAATCAAAAGTTTACAGCATGCACACAATCAAATAAGACACATACTTCTTGTGCCATAAATCTTACCTTTATCTTCAAGGTCCTTCCCTCCCAAGTAACCTTTCTTCCGGAGGACCAGCAGAACCAATGCCGCAAGCACACATGGAGCAGCTACAATGCCAATAATAGCTCCAACTGATAATCCGCCACCATTATCCACCTTAAAGTCTACAATGAGAGAAATAAATTAAATAAAAAGACCGTTGATGGAAACAAAAAATCCTCTTGATTTCGTCAAGACTTACTTGGAGTCACTGTAATGGCAGATATGAGAGGTCCATAGACACCCCTTTCAGGAACAGCAGTAGTACCTTTGCCTGACCAGTATAAGTGTATCTCCAGTGTGGTACCATTAACAATTATACCATCAAATACCTTAGTGATGCCAATACCAACACCTCCAGCTTCCTCCATAATATTGAAATTTGCCTCAACTACCTTCCCCTGCAGGAAGAAGTTCCGAGCATGACTTTTGCAGGTTTTAAATAGTGTTACCACCCTTTTCTATGGAAACTTGAAAAGGATCCATAACACATGGTAGGTCTCATGAGGTTATTTAGAAATACAATCATAGATAAAAAGAAAAATCCTAAGTAAATGCGCTAATTTGAAAATCATTTTACTCACTTGAATTGATATATCAAATATCCGCCTCCCAAGGCTGCTAAAAGTCTGATTATTGGAATACACAACACCAAAAATCCACATGACCTCATTAAAAAAAAAAAAAAAAGTTATCGGATATTCCAAGAGATGTATTCTACTCTTTCACAAAACATAAAATTTATTATGAAAATGATATATATAAATCTCATGGCTTTTGCAAGGGGAAGAATTACGATTCTTGAATATTTCCTATAAAGAAAACATACATACATGCGAGTGACATGACAGACGGAGCCATTCTCAAATGTACAGTTGCATGTAACATTGCTTTCAATTTCGTTGTCGTTGATCTTCCACTGTGCACTACCGCAAGAAGTTCGATTGATGGTGGCCCAGTTGCTGATGTTCAACTTGTTGGATATGTTTTGAAGAATTTGCACTGTTACATACAATTCAGGAACTTCATTCATCCATAAAAACAATAATAATATTAATATTATTTATCCATAAAATAATGTATGAATGAAGGCCTTGCTAAAACACTGTTACATACAATTCAGGAACTTCATTCTTCCCTAACAAATTCCTCCCGTTTATAGAAGGATTTAGGTATTCACATGATTCAATTACTAACTGTACAGAAAAAATCACAAATTAAATACTCATTAAATTAGGAATGAATTAGTTTTTTTATTAAAATAAAATAGTACACAACACCAAAACAATTATTACATAGTTAAAAAAAACAAAAAACTGGAAGAAAATTATTATTAACTGGAAGAAAATTATTATTTTTAAGGCTAAAATAAAATAAAATAAAATAAAATTGATGGATTAAGCAATTTCTTATCCCCACTCATCCAAACAACCGTATTTTAGTTTAGTCTCCGAAATTTAAAAATATTCATCTTAGTTTTATGTGTTGAAAATTGTTTACAAATAGGTTAATTTTGGGTTTTTAATAAACAATAATAATCTCTTCACGTGTTCTCTAGCCTTTGTAATTTAAACTATTCAATTTAGTACTTGTATGTTTGATATCAAAACTCGCAAAAATTTTAAGCCACTATTTTTACACCAAAATGACAACATTTTATTTAAATTTTCAAAATTTTCTTTTATTTATATATGTTTTTAATTTGTTCTATTTTGATTAATTCAAATAATTAGTTATATATATATATATATATATATATCACTTTTAATAATATTTAAATCTTTTGATGAATAGTATCATATGAATATATTTAATAACTATAATACATTTTAGATTTACTTATGATACATGCTCCTTAAATTATATTAGATTTTGCGAAAAATAAATTAATATTATATATGTTGGTGATGAGACTCATTTTTTTTCTAAATTTGTTCCTTTCCTTTTTCGTATATTATGTTTTTTTTTTCTTTAAAGAGGTGAAAAGATGAGCGATTTTAGGGTATCAAAACACAAATGTTAAGATTTTTTTAAGTGTGAGAGTGGGTGTACAAGGATGGGTTTTAGGCATAAAAATCATAATTATATTATTCTATTAAATTAATTACTCCTATAGTAAGAAAGGGTACTCACTCTCAAATGTATATAGGATCTTGCAGAACCATGTTAAATTTTATGAGTACATGATCTTTATTAATTCATTTTTATTATTTTTGTTTTTTTTTTTTGGATTGTGTTGTTCATGGTGCTATGTACTGACTCTCCATTCCAAATTTCACTATAAAATTAGCATCAAAGATTTGATTTTGGGAGATTCAGCTTTTGATAATGATCAATGTCTACAAAAGATAAAAAGCTAAAATATATCAAATCTTGGCTAAAGCGTTGAAAGAGAAGGATGTGAAGCTAGAGGATATGGAGGAGGATCGATTTTGTATTGCTGATAACATTATCAATAATGATATATATATATATATATATATATGAAGATTTGGTAGCTATAATAGGAAAAAAGTTAACACATGTTTTTTTTAAAAAAAAAATAGGCCTTATAATATTATTTATTTTTTTATATCAGGATCTGAGTTGTGAGTTTGATAGGATTTTCCATGTTAACTCAGCCCTGAGTATCGGGGCTATAAGTTTATCATGCTAACCCGGGCTGACTAGGACTATTTTTTTTAGGTTTTTTATACTATTTTATCATGCAATGTTTAATTAGCTTTGAATTGAGATATATTATTTGTCTTATTTTTTAAAAAAAGTTCTAGATTATCATTATGATTTTTTAAATTTTAATATTATGTTCATCTATTATAATTAATTATTTTGTTTTTTCTAATTAAAATAAAACCAATATATTTTTTCCAGTTGAGTATATATAATCAAAGTACCAAAATTTTCTTTCTATTTTACGAGTACAATTAATATCCCAGAAAGGTAGGAACCTTCCACCAAAATTATCTGTCACTTGGCATTATTGTAAAGATGCAATATCAAGCAGTAATTGCTTTGATGACATCAACATACCAATTATTATTATTATTATTATTATTATTATTATTATTATCACTCATCAAAGAAAACTCTTTGAAATAAAGCATCAACTTTACAATATGAATATCTTAGTCATTTTCAACCTTGATGTACAGTTTCAAGCCATCTACTCTTCATTCTCTCTCTTCGATGAATGCTATTCTTAATTTTGAATTTGTTTAACTGTGAATAGAAGTCGTTAATAACGCTCTCCTTTATTATTTTAAAATATTATAAAAGAAGCTCAATGATTCGAATGGAAAGGTGTCAACATCATATAATAAGTTTTCCTAATTACGAAAGAGAGGATAATCCAAAAAAAAAAATATAATTCACAATTATTTAATGAAGTGCATAACAAGTTCCATTTTTCTTATTTTATTTCTCAGTAGATATACTAATTTCTCCCACTAATCATCACAAATTGAAATGATTCTGATTTTATCTAAGAATAGTAAATAAAAATAAGAAGCGTTAATCTCTGCAAATAAATTATTTTCCAGGAAAAAGGGAACGACCTTCAATCATGGTAAAGAGAGAGTGAGATTATTGAATTGTTAGGAGGACGTACGTACCTTCATCTAATGGCAAGAGTGGAGTGACTACTTGAGCATGGGATCCAAACTTGTCCACAGCAATGCAATTCAACACGACAAATCCAAAAACCAAAACAGTGAAAGTCTTCGACAGTAGTGATGGCCACAACGCCATGCGCAAAGCACAACTCGTTCTCTTGGTAATTGCTATATTATCTGGGAGAAATTTAGAACGGTGATCAAAGAACAACAAACCACGAGAAGAAACGGTGTGTTTTTTTCAGTAATGAGAGGTGGGTTGCTGGAGGGAAAGAAAAAGACCAGGAAGGAGATTTTAAAGATGATCAGCAGCAGGGGCGGCGCTGATAGTATTTGACGGAGGTCAAAAATAATATAATATGATAATTAAAAAGCTTATTTATTTAAAATAAAAAATATTTTATTATTTTATATTTAAATACTAAATAATAATAAAATTAAAATGTTTTGCAGGGGCTGGGCGCCTGCTTGCCTCCCCCTAGTTCTTTTGGAAATTTCTGCTTGTTGGTTGGTGAAACATAAACGTGTTTTATAGAGCGAGAGAGAGAGAGAGAGGGAGAGAGAGAGGGCTGCATGAAGATAATGACTTAGGCAAGTCCATTGTTGCTGCTGGAGAAAAATCAAAGATGACTCAAAAGCGAAAATTAAAGAGATTAGCTATTAGGTATACATTATTTTAACTTCAACGGGTAGGATCAGCAGCCATGTTTATTTTATTTTTTTATTTAATCCAAACTTTAAAACCAGCATTTAATATATCCAAACTTTAAAACCAGCGTTTTATATATCCAAACTTTAAAACCAGCGTTTTAAAATCCTGATAGAAGCGATGCGTTTTAAAAATCTTCGAAGAAAAAACTTGGTATTTGTTAACATGCAAATTGACTAAAAAACATTCCATATAAAGATAAAAAGAAAAGGATAACATTTTGTTTTTTCATCTTATAAATTTATCAACACTACACCGTGACGGCAAATAAAAAAAATTTCATAGAAAAAAATAGATATTTGACATTTTGTTATTTGAGGGGAAGGAGAAGGAGAACGTCTAGTTCAAGAAATCGCCACTTAATATTATGGTTATTAGAAACCCTAACTGGTCAACATAGATTATATGGTATGAGACTAGTTACACAAAAAGAAATGTGTTATCACTCCTTAAGCGTCCTATCTAAAGCAGGTTGCATTGGTAATTTTGTCTAAAATTGCTAAGAATTTGTTTTCTCTTTTTTTGTTCTTTTCATCATGTTCCTGACTCTAGCGTCAGTGAACAATTCTTACGAATATTTTCAACTCTAGCATTGATAAATATCGTACAAAACTTAAAAAAATGCGATATTCTTGACTCTACCGTCAATAAATAATCTTGCAAAAAATTAAATTTGAAGAAGAATTTTTCTATGCCATTTTCTTTTTGTTTACCCTTTATTGTTGTTTGCCCTTTTTAGATGGAAATAAAAGAAACGTTGCACAACAGATTTTGCATTTGACAAGTAATGATCCACAGATTGAGTATATAGCAGAAAAAAATACAAAACTCAAAGAATAAAAATAATAAAACAAAGTGTGAGGGGCTCATTAATAAATCAATAAAGATCCCTAAATATTTTTTAAAAAAATTTATATTGAAAAGGGCTTATTTATTGGGCTAGATCCAGCCAAACCGACCCAGTTACTGGTTCAAACCAGTATCCCGGCTGGTATATTTTCCTATGCAAGTGTGCGTGGGCTAATCACTCTTGCTTGCTACAGGAAGAGGGTAATTAAAAATGAAAAGGAGGGAATAAAATGACTTACTTGGTTTGATGAAATCTACAGGTGTTGGTTGTTGGCGGATCCTCTATGTTTGACTTCCTTTCTGCCTTCAGCCCTTTCTTTTTTGTTTTTCTATTTCTGCTTCTCCAGTCAATTCTCTCTTCGTCTCTTTTGTAATATCAAAACGGGGCTTGTTTGGCCAGATATCAAAATAGAACGAGATAAAATACATGGACAAAGCATAAGGGAGTGTTTTGCCAGACACACCCTTAGCTAGCACAGTTTGGGCCAGCTGGGCTGGAGGTCTAGATTTGTCTTGTTTCTCTCTTTTTTATATATATTGGGCTGGGTCCAACCTAGCAGTATGGTCTGGGCCAGACCCAGCCAACTGGTCGGGTTACTTGTTCAGACTAGTAACCCAACTCCCTTTTCTTTCCTTTTTTTATTTGCAAGCGTGCATGAACTGTTCACGCATGCTTGCTACAGGAGGAGAGTAATTAAAATGTAAGGAGGGGGAGAATTGAAAGTGACTTACCTTTTTCTAGTAGCAAGATGCAAGTGCTAGATGAAGCACTCCTTGGATTCCCTTTATGCTCCTCGTCTTCTCTTCTTTTTCTTTATATTTCTACTTTCTCAAAAGCTAGTCCTTTTCCCTCTTCTGCTCTTTTTTCATTTTATTTTCTCTTTGTTTTCTCCTCTCTGTGTTTTCTTCTTCTTCTTTTTTTACGGATCCTCCTCTACCTTTTATAGGCTTCCATGCTGCTTACCTCCCTAGGACCATGATAAGGCCCGGGGACATTCTGTTTCTATTGGATTGGGGCACCAACAGTCCTGCCCATGTTGGACTCCCTTTTATAAGCATGAGGGCTGAGAAATTCATCCTTATCTCCCCAGGGTTGTAATCTTCACACAGATAAGATTTGCAATTTGAGTTCTCGTTGGACTAGGATGCCGGTGTTTCACAATTTCCTTTCCTTCTTTGCAAGTGGGCTTTCAGCGTTCGAGGAAGAAGAATAAGAACAGTGTATGTTTGAAGCGGTATCGTTTTGTACCGGGAATGACCATTTCTCAATTTGGTTCCTAAGGTTTCCAAATTTTACATTCAAGCCCTGATCTTTTAATTTCAAATTTTAACCTCCTTAAAATTAAATTAAAAAGCAAATGGGTCAAAATTGGGTTATAACAATTTCTTTCTTTTAGCAATCATTCTTTTTCTGCAGGTCGTCATTATCATTTTTTCTTTTTAGATTCAATACATTTATTATCCTTTTTTATCATATAATTAAATTAAACCATCTTGATGGACCTAGTATGGTCATACCATTATGTTTACAACTAGAATATAGCCTAAAAAAGTAGAGTGTGGGTGACTGTAAGTTTTGTTTTTTAATTTCATGTCTTTTGATTCAGGTATGTTGGTCACTTTAAAACTAGAATTGCTTGATTTATTTATTTTTTGTCATCATATGAGCAGGATGCCAAAACACGTTTTTAAACCAACATTAAATTACTTTTGAAATAGAAGGGCAAGTTTAATTTTTCAGAATTGTTTTAGCAAAGTATTCTCACAACACCCATTTGATCATAATATTTTGATTAGAGCTATAAGATCATGCAAAATATTGAGGATTAATGTTTTTATGAGTTTTAAAAGGGTAGGGGATTGCATTTAGCGCTTGTTTGATATGCCCTAGGATTCAACCATTTTTTTACATTACATTTATCTAGTTATGAATGAAAATAAAATACTAAATGATATTTTCATAAAAATATCTTTTGATTTCAAAATATGAATGACATAGAAACATATACTAAACTAAAAATGCAGTACAGTCCCTAAAATCAATATTTTAACAAACCTCAATCGCCTATGTGTGCTCTTCGCCTTCCAAAGCTTTATTAATATTCTTCAATACACCATTGTATACCCTATTATGAGTTATTTCCTTCTTGGCATACTCCTTTTGCCTACAGGTTGACCTTTGATGAAGACCTCCATAATCCATTTTCCTTGTATGAACCTATAAGTTTAACTTTAAGGTTTTTTTCTCACCCATTTTATATGGTTTGGCCACATGATGCTTTTGTAATATTTCTTATATATTGTCAATAAAGTGATTATTATCAATATATATTGCTTTTATAACTGCTTCTACAGGTCAGCAACGACTTTTGGTGCCTCGATGAGCCTATTAATTAATGTGTAAATTATAGTGTATGATATGCTTTAAGAATCTCTTGATCTGTTTTCAAGATGAGGCTTTTTATAGAGCAAATATAAGTGTAATTGATACTTGAGGGCCACTCATACCAGTTTTTTTTTCCATATTAGCAGCCTGAGCTGGGTCAGAGCTTTAGAAGAAAGTTCGGGTACCTAGAGTACTACTTCTTTATAAGAATTAAGTTCAGCATGAAGTCTTTGATATATTCTAAACACTTAGAAGAGAACTCTTTATCAAGGAAGAAGGCGTGTATGATGTTGACAGTAAACTGATTTCTAGAAATTAGTTGAACTAGTCAACCGGTTCGGAAACGGTCGACCGATTCAATCGTCAAAATACAGTTCTTGCTTGGATTAAGATTTCCTTGTATTAGTTTAATTCCTTTATAGTCTAGGACTTAATGCCTATAAATAGACTTGTAATATAAGGCATTATTAAGTGAATATACATAGACAAATCAAAGAGAGAAACACTTCAATAAAGTTAACCTTCCTCTTATTCTTCTTCTTATTCTTTGGATTTGTTCTTGAGTTTTTCTTTATCTTGCATTATTATGTTGATCTCATACCACACTTGTTTTACCTTCAATAAGTGGTATCAGAGTTTAGGTTGATTGTTTGCCATGGCCAATCCTAACTTTTCACTTCAATGTCCTCGTCTGACAAAGGACAACTATGAAATATGGTGTATTCGTGTAAAAGCTTGGTTAGGTTCCCAAGATGTGTGTGAAATGATTGAGAATGGCTTTGAAGAGTCTATGAAAGGAGAGCGTTGACTTCAATCCAAAGGGAGGTCGTGCAAAAACATAAAAGAATGATCAACAGGCACTCACAATCATCCACCAATGTTTGGATGATGTCACTTTTGAGATAGTGGTTAACACAACCACCGCCAAGCAAGTATGAAAATTTTTGCAAGTATCAAACCAAGAAGCTAGCAATGTGAGAAATGTACGTTTACAAAAGTTACATGGTGACTTTGAAAAGTTATATATGCTTGAATCGAAGAATATTTCAGATTACTTTACTAGAGTTTTAGTCATATACAATTAAATGAAGAGATATTGGGAGAAGATGGAAGAGACACGTGTGGTAGAGAAGATCCTACGTTCACTGCAAAAAAAAGTTCCATTATGTTGTAGTTGCGATCGAGGAATCGCAATACTTGAATTTTCTTATCGTCGCACGTGTGCATTGTCGCAATGATCATCATTCTGGGTCAGGGTAGTCAAAAATGGTCTTTGATTTTTTTTTCTTTTTTTTTTGGGGAGTCACCACCTAGTACTATAGCTACTAGGAACACTAACATGTTTTTTTTCAAAGATTCTAGGTAAGGAACTGATTGCGTAAAGAAAATATATTAACATCCCTAGTACGTCTTACCTAAGGTAATCTGCATTGTTTTTTTTATTTGTTTGCTATGGTCTGATGATGTCTATTTCTACCGTCCTACTATGATAGGTTTGCTATGGTCTGATGATGTCTATTTCTACCGTCCTATTATGGTAGGTTTGCTATGATGAACAAACCCTGGTTTTCTAGGTCAAGAACTCGGTCTGGGAAGGTGAAATATCCTCAATTAATGTTGAGGCTTATTTTTAGGGAAAACTGGAATTTTTGCTATCGCATCATTCCAAATAATATTCTAGATAAAATTCCTTGTAGATCTTATCCTTGTATTAGAAGTGAATGAGTTGTATTATTCACAATAATATTTTGAATATTAACCTCATACAGGTTTTTTATCCTTATATTAAAGTGAGTAATAAAATTATTATCCATAACTAGCATGGATCTATTTTTTATCGCAACGACCTTAAACAATTCAAAGAAAAGAATGCCATATGTCTCTACTCTTTCAGTGTAGTTCCTCCTAACCTCTCTCTGTTCTATATCCCCTATGTCTTTCTACGTCTAATGTGGTCTCCTTCTGTTTCTCTTTGTCCTTTTTCTAGTATTCTTATGTGCCTCCTCTGTTTTTTTCTCTCCCCTTTTGTGTCATGGCCTTTCTCTGGTTTTTATCAAGGTTGTCAATTCCGTTTCGGAAGGTGTTTTATTTTTTCAATTGAAATGGAATGTTTCAGTTTTGGAGTGTTTCAGCGTGCCGTTTTGGGGTTGTACTGTTCATATATATATATATCAACAAACAAATTCAAATTCAATATAAATTAATTATATATTATGCAATACAAACACAATGTCACAAATAATTTCAAATTTAAAATATTTCTAAATAGTCAAGATTAAATAGATCTTTAACTTAAAGTAATTCAACTTAAACAAAATATCAAAATATTATGAAAGTAAAATGTTTTAACACAAATATTTTAAATAAAAACTAGGTTAATGTTATAAGGCTAATGAGATCTAAAGCATCCCTTTTTTGCTCAAATTCTTACAAAGTATAAATGAAAAAAAACAACATGAATATAAACCATATATATTAGTGATAAATCTAATTTTAAAAAATTAATATCATTGTTAATAAAATAAAAATAAATTTTCAATATATTATTAATATTTATTATTAAAAAATAATAAATTACAACTTGATAGCATCTACCTTGACAATACGTGGCCATGTGAAACGAAGGCTGTGCAAAATCAGATTGTTAATTAAGAAAAATGAGACACAAGACAAAGAAGGGGCTGTATATGTCGGCCCATTGGTCAAGTTGTGTAGTAATTAATTTTAGTTTCCTTGTCTTTATTTTCTGTCACAATTATAGATACAGATTAGATCGCAGTCGTACGGTACCTAATGCGCTGGTGTTGACTTTGACTTGTAAATGACAACCAACACTTATGATGGCAATATTAAATATTATATGTTATATTGGTTGTACTTAGCTGATTTATAGTTCATGCATTCGAGTATCATGGATTTTAAGAATACTATTTTTTATATAATTATTAATTTTAAAATTTATATAATTAGTTGGGATATGCATAAAATAATCTGAATATTCACATTAATTTAAAATAATATATTATATATTATATGTTTTATCATGAGTTCGAGTTCTTTCAAGTTACTGAAGAGCTACATGATCATTAATTCAGGGTCTGTAGGATTAGTCGAAGATACGCGTAAGCTGTCTCGGACACTATGTTAATTTAAAAAATATATATTATATGTTATATGAGGGGTAGCTCAACTAGTCAGGTTTTTACTTTGCTTCCCAATGATTATGAGTTCGAATATCTTAAGGATCACTTGAGCCTTACGTAGTCGTTAACTGTAGGATTTATGGAATTAGTTGAATTACATGCAAGTTGACCCGGACACTCACATTAATAAAAAAATTATTATATGTTATATGAACTCAAAGTTTAAAGGAATTTGAAGCTATATAATTGGGTTAATTTTTTCTCATTATATAGAAATTATTGTCATTAAAACTTGGGTTTTTTTTTCCTGAATAGTAAATATTATCAGACTAAGTTCGTTTGTTTGTGTTTTATTTTATGTTATACGCAAATCTAACCCTTAGTTTGGAGGATCACTACAATTTAGATGTCAAGAACAATTAACTTTGTGGACAGCTAGTCATTCGGTGGGGCTATGAAAATTTATTAGTCATCATGATTCAGTGATCGGTAAGGTGATAAATTGTTTTTAATATGTTTTTTCATTAAAATATATTTTTTTTATTTTTAAATTTATTTTTAATATTAATATATTAAAATAATTTAAAAATAAAAATATTTTTAAATAAAAAATTTTTTAAAATTTTTAAAAATATCATTCCTGCTGCAAAAGCAGACATGACATACACCGCTGTTCTTGTTACAATGGATTTGATGTTGGTTTGGTATTTTAGTAATGAAATTTTAAAAGTATTTTTTTTTTAAAATATATTAAAATAATATTTTTTTAATTTTTTAAAATTTATTTTTAATATTAATATTTTAAAATAATATAAAAACATCAAATAAATATTAATTAAAAAAAATTAAACGTTTTTTTTTAAAAAAAAACAAGCGTGTTCTATTTATTAAAAAGTAACAAGGCTCTTGTACTGTTTTCAACTTTGTGATGCCGTTTTAAGTTATCAAGGGGAAACAAAATTATGATGGCGTTTTTAGGGTTCAAAATAAAATTTTTTTGATACATCTATACAATTAATTATTTTTGGTTTTTTATAGAAAAAATTCTCTTATAATAAAATATTTTATAGAAAAATCTTTTTTCAAATTCTTCTATATTTATTTCTAGAGAATATTTAATATCCCATAAATTATTTTACACAAAAAATCATTAATAGAAAACATTTTACAATCAATTTCTGAACTTGATTCATTTAATATTTTAACTAATAAATTTCATATAATATTTTACAAATAATAATCCACTTATAATATAATTTAACTATTTCAACTATCATCACTATCTTTTTCTCTATTATCATTTTTTTTCCACCATCACGACCACCTCATTTCCATGTTCTCCATCATCTCACCGCCATAACCCTTACAGTTGTTTATTTTAATTTTTTTAATTTTAGATTGTTTTATCATCATTCTATTTAATTATTTTAGATTGATTTTTCTATATCGTTTCATATAAGTGATTCAGTACATACAATCAAACAATTAATGATAAACAACTAAATGTCTTAGTTGAGTCGATTTAGGTCATGAATTAATTATAAGAAAAAAACCAAATTTGATAATGGATATAACACCAATCATCATGCATGTGTTTGTGTGTGTAAAAATGTATATAAATTATTGAGTTTGTGTGCTATGCAATTTTTAAGTTACTTGTTAGAGCTTTGCTTGAAAAACCTATGAAACTTTATTTAGTTATAATTGTTTTTGCTATGATGTTATAGGCATCTATCCTCTAACTACTTTACTGAACAGTTACCAGCAACATTTGAAAAGCTTACCACAATGAAGGATTTGTAAGCTTTTGAAGTATTATTATAATTATGACACAAATTAAATGTTCAACTTTGAATCAAACGGCATGATTTTATTGTTTTTTACAGCCGAATTGGTGATAACAGCTTCACAGGTCAGATACCGAATCTTATTCAGAAATGGACCAGCCTGGAAAAACTATAAGATTTTCTATGGTTCGTAATTGTATGAATTATTTTACAGTTTGTGTGGCTTATCAGATCATTTATTTGAACCAATATTCGACTGCGTGGTAAAGTGATACAAGGCAGTGGTCTAAGCGGGCCGATTCCATCAGGCATTGCTCTTCTAGAAAAGATGGCTGATCTGTGAGTAAAGCTCTATTGTTTAATAACTTTCATAAGAACAATAATAAAAGCTCTTATCCTTAACCGTGCATTGCAGGAGAATCAGTGATCTGCAGGGAAATGGAACTGAAGCCCCATTCCACCATTAACTAATATGAAAAACCTAAAGACACTGTGAGCTAGATGCTTTCTTATCAATCATCATGTGATTATTGTCTTGGGTTGTTGTTTGTTCTTTCTACGATTCTGAAAATTAATGTTTATGTTGCAGGATACTGAGGAGTTGCAATATTATTGGAACACTACCTAACTTTATTGGTGAATTGCCCAAATTGACAACCTTGTCAGTTCCTTCTATCAGCTTCTTTATATACCGTTTTGGACTTTGTTAGCAGTTACCCTGTCTTGTATTTGCATACTTGGCGGTGATACACTGATGCTCTCTTAGTTATTTGACCATTTTTCTTCATTTTCTAGTAATATGTTGAGCTCTCCTTATGGTTTCTTTGCAGAGACCCCAGCTTTAACAAACTCATCGGAGAAATTCCAAGCAGCATTAGTGGTCTAAGAAAAGCTGATTACATGTAAGCAAGGGGCTTTATATTTATTCCTTCTTACATTCAGCAGTTCTCATATTTCAAACCAAGTCTTGCAACTGTTCTATAAGCTACAGGAACAATTGTTCTATACGGTTTTGTTACCTTTGCTTGAAATCCACTTTTATTGATGCATTACTTCTTTCTAGATATTTAACGGGGAATCAGCTAAATGGAACTGTACCGGACTGGATAATTAAGGATGAAGAATCTGTGTAAGGTTTCTTTTCCGGTCTAGATTTATTTCTGTTACGTCTAAAAGTTATTTATTTAGTTTTAGAAATATGCTACAGAATTTACCTATTGTTCTCTTGATACCGCAGCCATTTAAGGAACACAATTCCATACCATCCCTAGATTGTGTTCAGAAGATAATAAACTTGGTTTAGGGTTTTGATTGCAGCTCATTGATGATCTATTGCATTTGGAAAATCAAGTCATCTAGCGATTTTTTCTAGATTTGATGCCTAAAACTAAAATTTCCATGCATTAAGGGATAATGAGAACACCAGGAGGGTTCATAGCCACTAAGACTAATTAGGCACACTTAACCAACTATGCGATCAACAAATTGTTTGATTGATTTACATTTTGAACTGACATCTACCTTTCTTCTGGCAGTGATCTTTCCTACAACGATTTCAGAAATGAAAGCTCATGTCTACAGCGCAAAGTGTAAGAAAGTGAAGTTTTATGCACTCTATTTCTTTTCTATCCCTCATTCCCCTGCATTCACTTGCAATTTACGTAAGAGCTAATTTTTCTCACTTCTCTGATTTCCTACAGAAACTTATTTGGCAGCGCTTTAATGGGCAACGTCTCGTAAGTTTTTAGACTTCTGAAAACTCAATCTTATCTGTTTCTAGAGAGATGTTTGATAATTTGGTCTAGGCCTTTCCTATTCTAAATTTTAATTAGATATGTTGCTGTTTTTTTCTTTTTTTTCTTTTTATATCGCAGCAGAAGTACTGTTCCATGCTTAAGAAGCTTTCATTGTCCAAAACGTAAGTCAGGCTTACGATTGTGTTATAGAAAATTATTTGCTCCTTTTGCGTACCAAATATCTATAAATCAGCAGTCTTGTTATGGAAGTTAAAGATCAAGTATACCATCTACCATGATGTCATGGTTTTTGTCATTACAAAGGAATAGAATTGCATAAGAATACTATCAATTGTAAAAGAAGCATTCACATAGTAGCTTAACAAAATTAAGCTTCTACAAGGTAACAATAATATTTTCAACATATATAAGTTGTTCTTTGCCATCTTAGTTTGATTTGTGCATGTTAGTATTCCATGGTGATTGATATGTTGTTGCTTTGGCAAAGAATTCTATTCCCTCCATATAAATTGTGGAGGAAAGAAGCAACTATTGAAGGGAAAATATACGAAGATGATACAGATCCAGTGGGACCATCAAGATTCTACTAGGGTAGAACAAACTGTTGGTGTAGTTTATAAATAAATAAAGAAAAGATGTTTATCCCAAATTGAAAAGAAACACTCCCTCCTAATGTTTCTAAATATGGGTTTCTATTGTGTAGTAAATTAAATCATGGTAGACAAACTCTCCTATTTGGCTTCCTAATGTTATTATATGGATATTTATAATATCAAAAGATAACATTTGGAACTTAGAACTTAATATGAACAGTCATATTGTTCCATCAATATATATTCATATTGTTTGATGAATAGTCATACTGTTTCATCGTTATGTTTCAAGTCTATAAAAGCATTTACTATATAGAAAAGAAAAACAACAAAAAATACATATTCTTTTCTTGGTCTTATCTTCTCATTCTTTTAGAGGTTTAGAGGGCTTAGTTGTATCTGGAGGTGTTGTCTCTATGTGGGACAAATAAACACCTTAAAGATGTGTTTTCACGCCTCTAAGCAACTCCATATTTGTTTCATCCTAAATTTTCCTAACAATTTTAAGGTGTTTATTTTGATGAGACAAATATGAATTCTAGCGTCAAAGTTGCTAAGGATGTCAAAATTCAACTAGATCGTTTGATGGTACGAATTACACAAGATGGATGGACAAGATGATATTCCTGCTTACTTCATTAAAGATTTACTACATTCTTGATCCGAATCTATCTGCACTACCTGAACCACAAGAAGATGAATCTGCCACTATTAAGACTGCAAGAGTAAAACGTGAAGAAGATGAAGTGCTTTGTCGAGGGCATATACTGAATACTCTGACCAGTCGACTTTATGACATCTTCTCCAAATTAAAATTGCCAAAAGAAATTTGGGCTGCCTTGGAGACACACTACAAGCAGGAAAAATCAGGTTCTGATCGTTTTCTTGCTTTAAAATTTTTTGAGTATGAGATTACTGATAATAAGCCAATCATGGATCAAGTCCATGAAATTCAAATGCTGATATCAAAACTTAGTGATTTGGATATCAAAGTTCCTGATTCACTTTAAGTGGGGGCTTTTTATCAAAACTTCCTCCATCTTGGAATGAATATAGGAAGAAGATGTTGCATTCTACAGACAATTATACCTTTGAACAGTTTCAAACACACTTGCAAATTGAGGTTCAATCTCGTATGCGTGAATTGCAAGCAACAAATTCTAAAGTGAATTTGGTTACTGAAACTGGTTTGACAATGACTCAAAACAATCTGAAAGTGCAAAAGAAAGGAAACAAATTCAAGAAGAAAAAAATGCTAATAAGAAGCATAGAGTTTGTTTCCATTGTGGAAATAAAGGGCACTATATAAAAGAGTGCAATTCAAGAATTTCAACAAGAAAGGTGGTTCTTTCAAAGTGAATATGGTTGAAAAAGACGAAGTCAGGGAGTTAGTTGCCATGGTTTCAAACATTCAAATTGGAATGATTACCGAATTAAATATGGCAACTAATGTTGTAAAGACTTCAGATTGGTGGCTGGATTCTGGTGCAACAGTTCATGTTTGCAACAATAAAGCATGGTTCAAGACTTATGAAGAATTGAAAAAACCTGAAGAGGTCTTGATGGGCAACCATAATTCTGCCAAAGTTTTGGGAAAAGGAACTATTGAGTTGTCCTTTACTTCTGGACAAAATTTGTCTTTACTCAATATGTTTCATGTTCCTAAAATTAGGAAAAACCTTGTATCTGCTAGTCTCTTGAGCAAGAAAGGGTTCAAGATTGTTTTGGAGTCTGATAAGGTTATTGTAACTAAGAGTGGGATGTTTGTGGGAAAGGGTTATTCCTTGATGGCATGTTTAAGTTCAGTATTAATGAAATCAATGTTATTTTGCTTATATGGTTGAATCTACTTCTCTTCTTTGGCATGCTAGATTAGGACATCTAAATTATAGATATTTGAAATATATGTGTAAGCATGGTTATATTTCATATCAACATAATAATAAAGACAAATGTGAAGTATGTATTCAAGCAAAGATGACAAAAAGCCTTTTCCTAAAGTAGAAAGGAATTCTCAATTACTTGAGTTGGTCCATTCTGATATATGTGAAATAAATGGTATTTAACAAGGGGTGGGAAAAGATATTTCATAACTTTCATTATGATTATTCTCGTTTTACCTATGTTTACTTGTTAAGAACTAAAGATGAAGCCTTTGGAAAATTCAAGGAATTCAAGAAAATGGTAGAAAATCAAAAGAAAGGCAAATTAAAGTTCTTAGAAGTGATAGAGGTGGAGAATACTTTTCTAAGGAGTTTTCTACATTTTGTGAGGAAAACGAATAATCCATCAAATGACAGCACCCTATACACCACAACATAATGGACTTGCTGAAAGGAAAAATAGGACCTTAGTGGATATGGTCAATGCCATGCTTTTGAATGCTAAATTACCAAATAATTTATGGGGTGAAGCCTTACTTACTGCATGTCACATTCATAATAGAGTACTATCTAAAAAATCAAATGTTTCTCCCTATGAAGCATGGAATGGTAGAAAACCAAATCTGAATTATTTTAAAGTGTGGGGGTGTGTAGCTTTTTATAAAAGTTCTGATCCTCAAAGAACAAAATTAGGACCCAGAGGTCTTAAGAGTGTTTTTGTTGGTTATGCACAAAATTCAAAGGCTTATAGACTTTTGGATTTAGAAACTAATGTGATTGTTGAATCTATACATGTTGAATTTATCGAATATAAATTCATAAGTGATTCAAATGTGCAAGAACCAAATCTAAAAGTAATGACTCCTAGCTCAACGTTAAGTGAAAAACGTAAAAACTTAAAGTAATAGTTCAAGTGAACCTATAAGAAGTCAAAGAGTAGAAAGGAAAAACACATAGATATAGATTTTATTTCTATGATTTAATTATATTTTTAGTGGAAGGTGATAGAAATACATATTAAAAAAGACGCCTATGCTCCTAAATATAGAAGATGATAAAGACATTCAGTCAAGCTATGTCTTCTAGGGATGTTACTTTTTGGAAAGAACGGTAAATGATGAAATAGATTCAATATTGTTTAACAATACTTGAGTCCTAGTAGATTTACCTCAAGTTCTAAGCTAATAGGATGTAAGTGGGTGTTTAGAAGAAAATACAATACCAATGGTTCTATACAAACCTTCAAGGCAAGATTGGTTGCCAAAGGTTTTACTCAAAAGGAGGGTGTTGATTATTTTGACACTTATTCTCTAGTGGCAAGAATACATCATTAGAGTTTTATTTGCATTAGCATCAATTTTAAATTGTATGTTCATAAATGGATGTAAAGACGGCTTTCCTAAATGGAGATTTAAAGGAAGAAGTATATATGGAGCAACCTGAGGGTTTTATACTTCCTATAAATGAAAAAAAAAAGTCTGTAAATTGGTAAAGTCTTTATATGGTTTAAAACAAGCTCCGAAACAATGACATGAAAAGTTTGACAAAGCAATTTTGTTGAATGGTTTTTCATCATAATGGTGCGGATAAGTAGTGTATGTATTCCAAATTTACAAAAGATTTTGGTGTGATTATTTGTCTCTATGTAGATGACATGTTAATATTTAGCACCAATGTGATTGGAATAGTTGAAACTAAAAGGTATCTCACTTCTATCTTTAAAATAAAAGATCTTGGTGAAGTAGAAACAATTTTAGGTATCAAAGTTAAGAAACATAGTAGTGGCTATGCACTTAATCAGTCACATTATATTGAGAAAATGCTCAATAAGTTTAAGCATCTTAATATAAAGGAGGCTAATACCCCATTTGACTCTAGCATGAAGTTAAATGATTATTGTGATAAAGCGATAGCACAACTAGAATATGTTAGTGCCATTGGAAGTCTTATGTATGATATGCATGTACAAGACCAGTTATAGCTTTGCTATATGCAAGTTATCAAGATACAAGCAAGCCGAATACAGATCATTGGAAGGCTATTGCAAGAGTCTTTGGTTACCTAAAAAGAATGATCGATTTCGGCTTGTTTTATTCTGGTTTTCCAGTTGTGATGGAAGATATAGTGATGTAAGTTGGATGACTAGTTAAGTGATAATAAGTCCACATCATGATGGATTTTCTCATTTGAAGGAGGTGCAATATCATGGGCATCTAAGAAACAAACATGCATCTCTCATTCTACCATGGAATCAGAATTATTGTTATAGCTGCTGTAGGTAAAGAAGCAGAATGACTAAGAAATATGTTGTTTGATATTAAGTTGTGGCCACAACCTATATCATCTATTTCTTTGTATTGTGATAGTGAAGCAACTATGTCTCGAGCTTATAGTAACATTTACAATGGCAAGTCAAGACATATAAGCATTCGACATGGATATATTCGAGAGTTGATTACAAATGGTGTAATCACCATTGTCTATGTGAAGTCTGTGAATAATTTAGCGGATCTGCTCACAAAAGGACTATCTAGAGACATGGTACGAAAAAACAACTAATGGAATGGGGTTGAAACCCGTTATTAAAGATACCAGTAATAGGAACCCAACTTCGGATTAGCAAGAAGCTTATCTCTTAGTTTAATGGGTAATAACAAGTTACTGTTTTGTATCTGTTGGACACTGATAATTAATTTGAGTCCCTATTCTAATAGTATTCAGTGTGTTCTATTACGAAAAGTAGGATGAGCGTGGGCTCTTAATGGAATTTAAAGTTCGTGTCTAATGTAATAGAGACATGTATAATTTCACCTATATGAATATAAAAGTGGTGCCGCTTTTGACAAGAGTTAGGTTTTTCTCTTCTAAATATTCATGAAAAAAAATTATGATTTTAGTATATGGCCATAATAGTGCTAAACAGTTGCAAACCTCTTTAAAAGTTTGGATAGTATTATGTGTGTAGTATCTTTTATTCTACAATAAAAGTTTTTGTTTAATCTGTGGACACCAATAACTTTAGTAGGATTCAAGTTCTAACATTAATTGAAGGTTTAAATTGCAAAATACCTTCTTGTAAGCATAATTCTATCAAGTGAAAAGACCTTCATTACAAACTAGTAGGAGATTGTTGGTGTAGTTTGTAAATGAATAAAGAAAAGATGTTTATTCCACATTGGAAAGAAACACTCCCTCCTAATGTTTCTAAGTGTGGGTTTCTATTGTGTGGTAAATTAAGCCATGGTGGACAAACTCTCATATTTAGCTTCCTAATGTTATTATATGAATATTTATAATATCAAAAGTTAGCATTTGGAACTTGAAACTTGGAACTTAATATGAACAGTCATATTGTTTCATCAATAGTCATATTGTTTGATGAACAGTCATATACTGTTTCATCGTTATGTTTCAAGTCTATAAAAGCATGTTACTATACAAAAAAGAAAAACAACAAAAAATACATATATTCCTTTCTTGATCTTATCTTCTCATTCTTTTATAGGTTTAGAGAGTTTAGTTGTATCTTGGAGATATTGTCTTTGTATGGAACAAATAAACATCTTAAAGATAGTGTTTTCACGCCTCTAAGCTAACTCCATATTTGTTTCATCGTAAATTTTCCTAACACAAACTAGGCAATTAGTACCACTGGTCACTTCATAGACGATGCCCGTTCTTCAGATTCCTACACATGGACGAATGCAACGAAACTCTCCGCAAATACTTCAGCACTTTACATGGATGCACGCCTTTCTCCAATCTCTCTGACTTATTATGGTTTCTATATGGGAAGTGGGAGCTACACAGTTACCCTTCACTTCGCAAAGATAACGTTTACTTATGACAAGACACACAACAGTCTTGGCAGATGATTTTTTGATATCTATATCCAGGTGACTGATCCAAGTTTTATTCTATCATTCAGTATTAAGGGTTTGAATGAAAGTCCCCATGGGGCGTGGCGTGATGGCAAAGAGCTTGAGATCTGCACAGCAGGTCTCGAGTTTGAGTCAGGGCGTGTATCTCTTGTAAGAGCCTGGGACAACCAGGGTTTACTCGCTCACCTGAACCCATAAAATACGCTTTTCAGGAGGTGGGGTTTCCTCGAATCAAAAAAAAAAAACAGGTTTAAATAAAAATACAAAATTTCATTTTTCTTTCAGATTTATTAATAGCAATCTGACAACAAAAATGTAGGGAAAGTGTGTACAAAAGGATTTCAGTATCCAGGAAGAAGCAGGCGGTGTTGGTAAGGCAATTATCAAAACTTTTACTGCCATTGTAACTGGAAATGCATTGGAGATACGCTTTTATTGGGCTGGAAAAGGGACAACTGGGCCGCCTGTTAGAGGAGTTTATGGACCTCTCATATCGGCTATTTCTGTGACACCTGGTAAGTTAAGGAAATTTTATGAACTTAATCATCAGGATTCTGTTCGTACAGTACAAAAACATCAATGCAGCTTGGTCTTGTCCAATTTGTGTACTCTCTCCATCCATATGACCAATAAATCTGGGGTCATCGTACAAATTTGCCGTTCTTATTATTATTGGAATTTGGGAGGTGCCTTTAGCAATTCTCACGAGACCAAATGGAAAGCTTTCGTACTATACCTTTTCGTACTGATTTATTACAAGATTTAATACAAAAATAAATTGATTTATCTCTGAAAAAGATGGAAGCAATAAAAACTGATAATGTTTCCTTTTACTGCTATTTGAAGTTAGTCTGAATGGTACAGTTTCTGTACTTACATACGAATAATGTATTTGACTTACTATGTGATGTTATTTGTCTTTCTGTTATAAATTCTTTGCTTCCTGCAGATTTTGTACCTCCTTCAGAAAATAGCAGTAGTAATGGTACATCTGCTGGCACTGTGGCTGGCATTGTGGCTGCAGTAGTGGTTGTCATCTTCCTGATTCTAGGAATTCTCTGGTGGAAAGGTTGTTTAGGACAGAAGATCAGAAAATAGCGAAACTGATTGACAATGAGAAGTCAAGAGAGAGAGAGAGTTACCACCCGAATCCCGGATCCATGACTGGCACATAGGCAAGGTTCCCCTCCAAGGTTCCATACCTATGCGAACCCAAACTTACATACAAACTTATCCTTCAAAACTCAATCAGAGTTAAACGCAGCATTAACAACAAAATCAACTTCATAATATAATTGAATTGTCTTAATACACAAGTTTATATAAGTTCAAAGTTTCAGAGCACTAACTAGACATAAAGGAAAGGTACAAAGTACAATAAAAAAGCAGGTTCTGAAGGTCCAACAAAATGACCTGCTATCAAGCTATAAGCCTGTAAAGGATAAATAATGAGATGGTGAGTTCAATAACTCAGTGAGTAGATAACGTTCAATATACACACACGAGGTAATACAGCAATGAGAAATATATATACAAGTATGGCTCTAGGTTCTTATAGAAAGGTTTCTCAAATAGGCCATAACAAGAATATCATAAGGTAAAGCTCGTCAGAAAATCAAAATGCAATGAGCATGAGGCTCCGTACTGTGGGATGATCAGTCCACACAGGTTGGTGACTCCCCCGACCAACTAGGGTTCATATACAATGTGCACAAAGACTAACACTACCCTGTTAGCATAGGTATTCTGACTGACATACCATAGGTTCATAATCATAATCAAACAGATATGTTCATATCTCAAGGCTCAACTCATGACGTCAATCAAATGAGGAGCTATCAATTCAGAATTCAATTCAAAATATATACTGGTTCATATCAAGAATTCAGATTCAACAATTGATCATGCTTTATCAAAACAAGGATAATAATCAACATATATATTATCAAGAAGCATGATCCAATTCATATTAGCAAATCAAATATTTATAATATTTCTCATGCATATGGAAAATTATCCACTCACCTGACTCAAAAGCAAACAGAAGCCAAAAGCAGACACCGAAGAAAATCATACTGACGTCCTGTCGGTAGAATATCAGGATTATCTGAATACAAAGGAGACATATTCAAGAACGACTCAAAAGAACATTTAACCTATTTAAAAAACTTAACTAATGGTGTATTCCATAACCCTATATGTTTTTGAACTAACTAGTCAATTTTCTCAAAAATCCAAAATTTAACGGTTTTCCCGAAATCTAATCCATAATAAAACAACTAATAAAATTGGCAATAATTCACTAAATAAACCTTAAGTATTCATCAAACTAATCTGAAAAAGCTAATATTACAGCTAGGGACTAATCTGGAATTTATCATATTTTTAGGGCCAAATTGTAATTTTTGTCTAATTGGAGGACCAAACTGAAATTTATCATAAATCCATGAATATACTGAAATTATGACCATAATTAGTCCTCATTTCTGTCCAGATCATCTCATTATACTCCAAGGACCATTCTGGAATTTTACCAAATTTTTAGGGTCAAATTGTAATTTTTGTCAAATTGGAGGACCAAATTGAAAGTGTTAAATTCTCTTATCTATACAGTAATTCTGTCCATAATTCATATGTTATTCTGTTCAGAATCTCGGAATATGCTCCAGGGACCAATTTGTACTTTTTTCAAAGTTCGGGGACTAAACTGTAATTTCCGCAAATTGAGGGACCAAATTGAATTTTCATCATCTTCAACCTCCAACCCAGAATTTTAACAGAAACCTACTGTTCTTGCCAAATTTCTAACTCAACATTCACCATTTACACAATTCATAACTCAAAATCATCACAATCTTCCATAATCAACTCATTAATCAATTACCCATAACAATCAACCTTATAACATTCAATTTAATTCATCAATTAAACCCAAAACACAAATTTTCAAAACCCTAACATTTATCAAAACCAAAATTAAAAGCTCAATAATACACATTTATACATTTAACAACCTAAATCTTACCTTTAAACTTATTTCCTCCAACTCCTTTCTATTTCCTTTCTAATTTTCCTTTTTTCTCTTCTTCTTCTTCTTTCTCCCTTTCTCTCCTGCCGGTTCTCTCTCAAAATTCAGATCCCTCTTTCTCTTTTTTTTTTTTTTTACTTTCTATTTATATTTATCATCTCTTTATTCAATTACCACTATACCCCTCATTTAATTTATTCCTACATCTAAGCATTCAAGGGCTTTCTAGCCTTTTTCCATTTCTTTTATTTCAAAATGTTACAGAGAGAGAGAGAGAGAAGTGAGATTAATTCCAAGAAACGGATTCTTTTCTGAAACAAATTCGCTTCCCCAACAGATTTGAAGGGCCTAGAATTAAAAACAGGTTCATTTACATTGAGGCAAATTAAAGCTGCTACAAACAACTTCGATCCTGCTAATAAAATTGGAGAAGGTGGTTTTGGTCCTGTTTACAAGGTCTTCAACATGAACTTCACTTATTTTCTTAATGAATGGTCTTCTATCAGATGGAACCATAATTGCTGTAAAGCAGCTTTCCTCGAAATCAAAACAAGGAAACCGTGAGTTTGTGAATGAGATTGGCATGATTTCTGCTCTGCAAAACCCTCATCTTGTAAAGCTTCACGGATGCTGCATTGAAGGCAATCAATTATTGTTGGTGTATGAGTACATGGAAAATAACAGCCTTGCTTGTGCTTTGTTTGGTAAATTCAAAGAACATAATTTAATTGATTTCAAGCTCTTGGCTCTTAGATGTTTCCATACATGTAAAGGAATGCATGCTTGTATGGGAAGAGACAAAATACTCATCTTATACTTAGCATCACTGTTGATCTTGTCTCAAAGGTCCTGAAGAATACCAGCTGAATTTGGATTGGGCAACAAGGCACAAGATTTGTGTTGGTATAGCAAAAGGTTTAGCTTCTCTTCATGAAGAATCAAGATTGAAGATCGTGCATAGAGACATCAAGGCCACCAATGTGTTGCTTGATAAGAATCCAAACCCGAAGATATCTAACTTTGGGCTAGCCAAACTTGATGAAGAGGAAAACACCCACATAAGCACCCGAGTTGCCGGAACCCTGTGAGCCTGCTCTCAACTTTTGTATCTTGTTAATACTTTTTAGTTCTTATATTTTAAGTTGATACAATGAAAGAAAAAAAGAGAGTCCATCCTACAGCTTCAAACAGATTTGGTCAGCAACCAAAACTTATCCCACGTCCAATAATATAAGAAAAAAAAACTGAAAAAGAGCCATCCACCATAAGATTTAAGTCTTTCGGATAGAACTCAGTCTAAGCTGTTTGATATATTGGTTATTTTTGCAGCGGGTATATGGCACCTGAATATGCAATGCGGGGTCATTTGACTGACAAAGCAGATGTCTAAAGTTTTGGAATCGTTGCTTAGGAAATTGTCAGTGGGAAGGGCAATACTAGTCATCGAACAAAGGAGGACACTGTTTATCTTCTTGATTGGGTAGAAAGAGTTTCTCGCCGTCTTGATTTATTTATTTTTATTATTATCATTGTACTTAATTATATATATCCATCTTGTTTTCTAGGCGTTTTGAAGGAGAAAGGGACTTTGCTGGAGCTTGTTGATCCAACACTAGGCCAAGACTACAACAAAGAAGAGGTGATAACAATGATTAATGTGGCTCTCCTCTGCAGTAATGTCTCTGCAGCAGTTAGGCCTGCGATGTCTTCAGTAGTAAGCATGCTCGAAGGAAAGGCTGCTGTTCAAGATATTGACATTCCAGATAAAGCATGTCGACGGATGAGAAGATTGAACAAATGAGGAGGCATTTTCAAGTTATCAACGAACAGGAAATAAGTGAGACTCGTACTCTGTCAATGGATGGACTGTGGACTGCTGCTTCTACATCTGCTGGTGATCTTTATCCAGTCTCTTTGGATTCTGATTATTTGAAGGGTAGAGATTAGAGAAGTTTGCTCCAATTTGCTTCATCAACTGTCCATCCATCATCATCTTATTACTTTTGTTTTTAAGCGTATTTCTTTGCCTTGTTATCATCATTTCTGTTCATACTTCTTAACTTATTTGAGGGCTAATTACGTTAGTGGCATATTATAACTTTTTCAAAACTTCCAATCAAATTTTTCCTTCCATCTTAAGGTCCTTCGACCTTAATCCATTTTTGGTACACCAACTTAGGTTTTGTATCAATCGAGTACGTACATATAATTTAAAAAATAAAAAAATTAGTGCACGAACATTTTTTATTATGTTAATCTAGTACTTATATCAATATTTTATTTTTTAATGTGGTTCTATCTTGATAAAAATATCCTTTTAAATAATTCTATATTTAATGGATTAAAATATTTTAAATTATAATAAATATTTTAAAAAAGAAATTGATAACAAAAAATCAAAATATTTGTAATTGATTGAGAAAATGTACAAAGATGATGTCCTAGTAATGCATTTATTCCTTTTTTTTTAATTTTTCTTCTTATTTTCTTGTCTTTTGAACTATTTCTGACCTATTATGTATGTTGTCTAGGATCTTATCTTTGTTTCTTGAGTTGGTTGTTGGTTTCTGACCTATTTCTAATGCACTGTTCTTCTTCTCGATAATGTAGTTTATTTTTTTACCATTCATAACACCGCTTTTTTTAGATTTTTTCCCTATCTTGCTGCATGTTAAGGATTTCAAGCATTCTTCCCCTATGTTTTCCCTTATTTTTTCATGTGCTGCCACTCTTTCTTCTCTGGAATTTTAATCCTTCTTGCCAAACCAACTAGCTGTGTGTGTGTGGCAACGTGAGTCTAAAACTTACAACTAGCTAAGAAAAATATGTGTGTGGCAACGTGAGTCTTGCCAAGATGGCTTCGTACTTTGTAGTGTTGTTTTCTCTTTAAGTTTTTATTTCCTTAATGGAAAGTGGTTTTCTGAAAATCATTTTTCAAACTTACATGTGTTTGTTTGTTATTAGAAAAGTTGGTCAACGAAAAACACTTTCCAATCAAAGAAAAATTTGGCTTGATTTCTAGAAAAGTGTCACGACCCGAATCCTGGATCCATGACCGGCACATAGGCAAGGTTCCCCTCCAAGGTTCCATACTTATGCGAACCCAAACTTACATACAAACTTATCCTTCAAAACTCAATCAGAGTTCAACGTAGCACTAATAACAAAATAAACTTCATAATATAATTTGATTGTTTTAATACAAGAGTTCATATAATTTCATAGTTTTGGAGCACTAACTTGACAAAAAAGAAGGTACAAATTACAACAAAAAAAAAGGTTCCGAAGGTTTCAACAAAAATGACCCGCTAACAAGCTATAAGCCTGAAAAGGTAAATAATGAGAGAGTGAGTTCAACAACTCAGTGAGTAGATAACGTTCAATATACACATACAAGGTAATACAACAATGAGAAATATATATACAAGTATGGCTCTAGGTTCTTATAGGAAGGTTTCTTAAATAAGTCATAACAAGAATATCATAAGGTAAAGCTCGTCAGAAAATCAAAATGCAATGAGCATGAGGCTCCGTACTGTGGGATGATCAGTCCACACAGGTTGGTGACTCCCCCGACCAATTAAGGTTCAGATACGATGTGCACAAAGACTAACACTACCCTGTTAGCATGAGTATTCTGACTGACATACCATAGGTTTATAATCATAATCAAACAGACATATTCATATCTCAAGGCTCAACTCATGACATCAATCAAATGAGGAGCTACCAATTCAGAACTCAATTCAAAATATATACTGGTTCATATCAAGAATTTAGATTCAACAATTGATCATGCTTTATCATAACAAGGATAATAATCAACATATATATTATTAAGAAGCATGATCCAATTCATATTAACAAATCAAATATTTATAATATTTCTCATGCATATGGAAAATTATCCACTCACCTGACTCAAAAGTAAACAGCACTCAAAAGCAGTTACTGAAGGAAATCTTACTGAATACAAAGGGGACATAATAAAAATGACTCAAAAGAATATATAACCTATTTAATACACTTATCTAAGGATATATTCCATAACCCTATATGTTTTTAAACTAAACTAGTTATTTTCACAAAAACTCAAAATTAAACGGTTTTCCCGAAATCTAATCCATAATAAAAAAAAATAATAAAATTGATAATAATTCACTAAATAACCCTCAATTATTCATCAAACCAATATGCAAAAGCTAATATTACAGCTAGGGACTAATCTGGAATTTATCATATTTTTAAGGGTCAAATTGTAACTTTTGTCAAATTGAAGGACCAAACTAAAAATATCATAAATCCATGACTATACTGAAATTCTGACCATAATTAATCCTCAATTCTGTCCAGAATATAGCATTATTCTCCAGGGACCATTCTGGATTTTTTCCAAAATTTTAGGGTCAAATTATATTTTTTGTCAAATTGGAGGACCAAATTGAAAATGTTAAAATTTCATAACTATACAGGAATTCTGCCCATAATTCTTCTTTTATTCTGTTCAGAATCTCGGAATATGTTCCAGGGATCAATCTGTAATTTTCCAAAGTTTGGGGACTAAATTGTAATTTTCACAAATTGAGGGACCAAACCGAAATTTTGTCATCTTCAACCTCCAACCCAGAATTTCAAAAGAAAACCTACTGTTCTTTCCATATTTCTAACTCAAAATTCACCATTTACACAATTCATAACTCAAAATCATCACAATCTTCCATAATCAACTAAATAATCAATTACCCACAACAATCAACCCCATGACATTCAAATTAATTCATCAATTAAACCCAAAACACAATCTTCAAAACCCTAACATTCATCAAAACCAAAATTTAAAGTTCAAGAAAACATATTATACACATTTATACACAATCTTACCTTTAAACTTATTTTCTCCAACACCTTTTTATTTCCCTTCTAATTTTCCTCTTTTCTCTTCTTCTTCTTCCCCTTTTCTTCTCTTCTCCCGTTAGTTTTTCACTCTTAATTTCAGATCTCTCTCTCTCTCTCTTTTCTTTTTTCTATTTATACTTATTATGTTTATTCAATTACCACACTACCCCTCATTCATTTATACCCACTCTTTAAGCCTCCAAGGGCTTTGTTGTCTTTTCCTATCTCTTTTAATTCAAAACATTACAGAAAGTGTTTTCCTTTTATTTTGGATGGAAAATACTTTCTAGAAGTTATGAAAAATTTAGAAATGTCATATTATTTGTCGATTATATCAAGTTTGGTCCTCAAACTTTTGATTGCTATATATATATATATATATATATATATATTATTTTGAATATTTGTTTTTCAATTTTATTCCTTAGAATTTGATTTTTATATTAACCTGATCCTCATTTTTATAATTGTTATTTGCTTTTTCCTTATCATTTTTTAATTGAAATTTTTTTTTTTATCTATCAAATTTGGTCCTCATTCTTTTAATTGTTACTTATTTTATTTGAAATAATTTATGAAATGGTAATTATTATTATTTTAATTTCTTCATCTTTCAATTTTTTTTATTTGTTATATTTGATCTCTATTATTTTGATTATTATTTATTTTATTTGAGATAATTTATGAAATTATATTTTTTAACAATATCATTCTCATTCATCTTCTTAATTTGTAAGATTTGTTCCTCATTATTTTAATAAACTTGAAAAAAATAAAACATTAATAAGTTATTTTCCAGCTCATTTTCCATAACATAACCAAACATTAGAAAATGTTTTCCAACTTATTTTTTATTACACTACCAAACATCAGAAAATAATCCACTTTCCCGGAATTCACTTTTCTAGAATTCACTTTCCAAAAGAAAAACTACTTTCCAGCAAACAAACAGGGCATAAACCTGCCAAACCTTCTCCCTCTAAGTTCTTTTTTTGTTCCCTTTATTTGCCTTTTCCTTTCCACCTTTTAAATAATTCTATATTTAATGGATTAAAATATTTTAAATTATAATAAATATTTTTAAAAAGAAATTGATATCAAAAAATCAAAATATTTGTAATTGATTGAGAAAAGGTACAAAGATGATGTCTAGGATCCTATCTAATTTTTATTTTATTTTTAATTTTTCATGTTATTTTCTTATCTTTAGAACTATTTCTGACCTATTATGTATGTTGCCTAGGATCCTATCTTTGTTTCTTGAGTTGGTTGTTGGTTTCTGACCTGTTTCTAATGCACTATTCTTCTTCTCGATAATGTAATTTATTTTTTTACACCGATTTTTTTTAGATTTTTGCTCTATATGACTACATGTTTTCCCTTATTTTCTCATGTGCTGCCACTCTTTCTTCTCTAGAATTTTAATCCTTCTTGCCAAACCATCTAGCTGTGTGTGTGTGTGGCAACGTGAGTCTTGCTACACAATGTGCAAACGTGAGTCTAAAACTTACAACTAGCTAAGAAAAATATGTGTGTGTGTGTGTGTGTGGCAACGTGAGTCTTGCCAAGATGGCTCCGCTTTGTAGTGTTGTGTTCTCTTTAGGTCTTGTTTGTTTGATGGAAAATGATTTTTTAAAAATTATTTTTTAAATTTTTATATGTTTGTTTGTCATTAGAAATGTGGGTAAACAGAAAACACTTTTTAGAAGTTGTGAAAAATTTAAAAATATCACATTATTTGTTAATTATATCAAATTTGGTCTTCAAACTTTTGATTGCTATATATATATATATATATATATATATATATATATATATATATATATATATTTTGAATATATTTTTTTCAATTTCATTCCTTAAAATTTGATTTTTATTTGAACCTTGATCCTCATTTTTATAATTGGTATTTGCTTTTCCCTTATCATTTTATAATAAAAATTTTTTTTTTATCTATCAAATTTGGTCCTTAATCTTTTAATTGTTACTTTTTTTATTTGAAATAATTTATGAAATGGTAATTATTATTATTTTAATTTCTTCATCTTTCAATTTTTTTATTTGTTATATTTGATCTCTATTATTTTAATTATTATTTATTTTATTTGAGATAATTTATGAAATTATATTTTTTAACAATTTCATTCTCATTCAACTTCTTAATTTGTAAGATTTGTTCCTCATTATTTTAATAAACTTGAAAAAAATAAAACATTAATAATTATTTTCCAGCTCATTTTCCATAACATAACCAAACACTGAAAATTATTTTCCAACTTATTTTTTATTACACTACCAAACATCGAAAAATAATTCACTTTTTCAGAATTCACTTTTACAGAATTCACTTTCCAAAAGAAAACAATTTTCCAGCAAACAAACGGGGTCTAAACCTGCCTTACCTTCTCCCTCTAAGTTCTTTTTTTCCCCCAATATTTGCCTTTTCCTTTCCACCACCTCAACTAGTCCAAAAAAAAAAAACAATTAAATTACTACTACTACTAGAGGACGAAGGAAGATAAGTATGCTTTGTCTAATTTCTACTCATGTCATCAACATTTGTCCAATTCGAAAGACCAAGCTCTCCAATGTTTTTTATTTTTTAACAAAAGAATCAACATATACCAGAACAAATCATTTAAAATGTATTTCTTGATTACTCAGCAATCCTATTTGCAAACTCAGAATACTACCAGACCAAAAGAAAAGGAGGGACTATTTCATCAATTTCCGTTGATCAATCTAAGTTGACGTCGTAAAGATCCTTAAGAAGCTTGGTCGATGAGGAATCTATGATCTCATCCTTACTTTCGATAGAAAATTCAGAATCGATCCACGGTCCATCCATTGATATGCTCTTCTGTATCTGACTGCTTTGAGATCCATTTGAGACGTATGTTTGGCTATCATGTGAGAGAAGCTCAAAGGCTTTGAACCTTGCATCCTGGTTCATGGTATTGCGCTTGACTATCGGAGCTTGGACTGGAATTTGTCCCTCAAGCATCTTCACTGCAGAAGACATTGATGGCCTCAAAGTGGGAGATGGGTTGGTGCACAAGAGAGCCAAGTTAAGCATCCTCAATGCCTCTATTTTTGAGTAGTTTGAACCAAGGCTTGGATCCACAAGCTCTAGAAGGTTTCCTTGCTCTTGCAGGACATAGGCCTACAATTATCAGTGGCATGCATTTTCCATCAGTCTACAATCATTCTCATTGGTGGTCAGTGTAAATGTAAAATGTGTAGACAGAATTCTGAAAGGAAATGATATAAGTTACCCAATCAAGAAGATAAACAAACTCCTCCTTCGGCCTGTAATTCGTGTTGCTCTTCCCACTGACAATTTCTAAACCAACAACCCCAAAGCTGTAAACATCTGCTTTATCTGTCAAGTAACCCCTCATAGCATATTCTGGAGCCATATAACCTCTGAAGAGAAATTAGAAAGAACCAGAAGAGTAAGTAATGGCCGTGAGCTTGTGGAATGAATTTATATGTTCTCATGTCCAAGGCGATAATCATTTGTGCTGCTGTTATTAGATGCCATCAAATAATATGTCTGCGTTTTACAATATTTCCATTTGATATCCATATTGTTCGAAGTATCATTACCAAAAAAAATAAAAATTTATTTATCCCTTTACCACAACCAAGGAAATTAAATTGAAAGAACAAGGGGGAGAAAGAACTCACATTGTCCCAGCAATCCGCGTGCTAATATGAGTGTTTTCTTCTTCGTCAAGCTTAGCTAAACCAAAGTCAGATATCTTGGCATTTAGATCCTTATCAAGCAGCACATTAGTTGCCTTTATGTCTCTGTGTACAATTTTCAGCCTTGACTCTTCATGAAGATAAGCTAATCCCTTTGCAATACCCAAAAATATTTTCTTTCTTGTTTGCCAGTCCAGTTTAATCTGGTGTTCATCACGACCTGATAGAGATGAGACAGAGGAACAGGAAAGCAATTTAATCTCATTCTCATTCCATAGACTACATAAGCTGATACATTAAGGAGTTGGTCAAGCATTTACCAAAAAGCGCCCGAGCAAGGCTATTGTTTTCCAAGTATTCATATACTAACAACAACTGATTTCCTTCAATGCAACAACCATACAGCTTCACGAGATGGGGATGCTGCAAGGCAGATATCATGCCTATCTCATTCACAAATTCACGATTTCCTTGTTTCGATTTGGCCGATAACTGCTTAACAGCAATTACAGAACCATCTGACAACACACCCTGAAATAAAATAGACTGAGATTTCAGAATGTTTTAAAAGATATTACTTCCCTTTTATCACAAGCTTTTGCATGTGTGATAGATTTTATACAAGAAGGCGCCATACAGTAGAACACTTTGTCAGCACATAACCTAACTAAATAGTAAACTGGAACATTCATAAATACCTTGTAAACTGGACCAAATCCTCCTTCTCCTATCTTATTTGCAGGGTCAAAATTATTGGTCGCATGTTTAATTTGCCTTAGGCTGAAATAACCAGTTTGGAGATCTAGAGCACGGAGTTCTGTGATGAGCAGAATCTCAAAATCAGCATGACAAGGATAATCAAAAGTTTACAGCATGCACACAATCAAATAAGACACATGCTTCCTGTGCCATTAATCTTACCTTTATCTTCAAGGTCCTTCCCTCCCAAGTAACCTTTCTTCCAGAGGACCAGCAAAACCAATGCCGCAAGCGCACATGGAGCAGCTACAATGCCAATAATAGCTCCAACTGATAATCCGCCACCATTATCCACCTTAAAGTCTACAAGGAGAGAAATAAATTAAATAAAAAGACCGTTGATGGAAACAAAAAATCCTCTTGATTTCGTCAAGACTTACTAGGAGTCACTGTAATGGCAGATATGAGAGGTCCATAGACACCCCTGTCAGGAACAGCAGTAGTACCTTTGCCTGACCAGTATAAGTGTATCTCCAGTGTGCTACCATTAACAATTATACCATCAAATACCTTAGTGATGCCAATACCAACACCTCCAGCTTCCTCCATAATATTGAAATTTGCCTCAACTACCTTCCCCTGCAGGAAGAAGTTCCGAGCATGACTTTTGCAGGTTTTAAAGAGTGTTACCACCCTTTTCTATGGAAACTTGAAAAGGATCCATAACACATGGTAGGTCTCATGATGTTATTTAGAAATACAATCATAGATAAAAAGAAAAATCCTAAATAAATGCGCTAATTTGAAAATCATTTTACTCACTTGAATTGATATATCAAATATCCGCCTCCCAAGGCTGCTAAAAGTCTGATTATTGGAATACATAATTTCAGCAAAGTGGAGCTGCACTTTGTAACTGCCCGCCAGCATGCACAGGCCATAGTACTTGAGTGATTGAGGGGCAAGGCGAGCAGTTTGGTAAAAACCTTCACCGGTCACCTTCAGACCATAAGAATTTGTTGCTTTGTAAGCGCCGTCATCAGTGCCAATATAAGTCCCTGTACTGCTATAACCCCATCTTTCTGATATAGATGCAAAATCAGCTGCCCCCCCTGGAGTTGTGTCGTCTTCATATACATTATCACCAACAGTCTCACTGCTCCCTCCACAGTTTATGAACAAGGAATGGTCTGTACAACGAAGGATCAATATCATAAGCTGCCTTCCCTAGGACAACAAGCACTGTATTTATGTAATTACACCTTCATCAAACACCAGAGTACTGTTTTTACACACTTACATTGAGGTTTTCTTGTGCAAACAAGGTCCTTGTTCAAGCACCAAGAAATCCTGTAGAGAAGAATGAGGGTTGTCGATAAGTCAAATTTCTAGATTTCTTAAAAGGCATCTTAGTGAAGGAGGAACTTACTTGTTACTCCCAGTTGACACATGACTAGCAACTAAGTTCCTATATAATTTCAAAATAGAAGTTAGCAATCAACTTGAGACAAAGGAGAAGAAACAACTAACGGGAAAAAATAATGCCTACACTGGTAGCTGTTGACAACTTTGCTCAGCTGATCCAGTAAAATTATTGTAAGATAAATCCCTGAAATAAAATTTCATGGCAGGGGTAATATAGTTGTTGATTGAGGAGAACAAAGATTGGTGTATTTCATGTATAAAGAATTATGTATAGCTTCACAATAGACTCACAAGTCTTTCCTGCTTCCCAGTATCCAAGCAGGCACTTCTCCAGTTAGTAAGTTGTTATTCAGAAACCTACACATTAATAAACAGGTAATGAACCAGCAAGCTGTCAATATGAGACATATATTAGAAACGATGATCCTGTGCTTTCAGAAAGCATGCGTTTATTGACTTACATGAACTTTATATTTTTTGTCAAACTCTCTAATGCGCCAGGAATCTGGCCTGTCAACTTGTTAAAGCTCAGATCTCTGCAATGAAATATGTAAAAATTAATGAAAGCACGTGAAAAAAGCACTAGATAAAATTAGCTCTGGGCAATATAAACACACTGCAATCTAATTCACGGAATGTCGGGCCAGTCCATGTTGTCAGATTAGTAATATTCAAGGTCCTATTACATCCTGTGCAGCATGGCTTTATGAAAAACATGAGCCCCCACCATCATGATTTTGAATCATGCAGACTATATGCAGGTCTAGCTCATGCTCACAGAGAACATATGAACCTCACACATACATATACAGCAGAATTTCCACTCCTTCCAAATGTTAAGATGTCTTCCACATATCTTATTACATTGGTTTGAAAACATCCCGACCTCACTCAATGAGAATCTAAAATAAGGAAAAATGAAATGCAAAACTGTCGGTTTTAAAAAGAGGAAAAGGCTGGAGCTTCATGGTTAGGAAAGATCCTTGTTCAACCAGGATAAATAAGGAATCAAATTATTGCTATACCTTTACTGATTCACTTTGCTTTATCTTACTTTAAATGAAACCAAACGATAGAGTAAAGTGATGTCAATCACTTTACACATCTTGTCATTTTGAATCAGAGTAACAAAATATGACGCCCATGAAATTAAGCGTTGCCATGAAGGTAGCTGTTAGAGAAACTTACAGAGTATCTAGGTCTGCCATATTTCCAAGGTATTCTTCGATTGAACCAGTCATTGAGCAATTTCTCAGAATCCTGAGTAAAAAATAATATGTAATCAATTACTGATGTAATATTGCTGTAACAATATATTTGATCAGTCTCATTCAACTCACAGTTTTTCCATTTTTGTCATATCTTTAAGATCAGGGAAAGTTGAACTGGATCCTTTCAAATCCGATATTCTCCTGAAAAAGCAAGACAACAGAAAAAATCAGTTTTCTCAAATATAGACTTACCGAAAAGCAACGAGGCAAAATTCTTTGTACTGAATGTGAATCTACAAGATAGGGAACTTAAGCTCACAAAGTTGTCAGTTTTTTTAACAGTGAAATGGTAGAGGGAATAGGACCCTCCATGGATGTTCCTTGCAAATCCCTACAAGAGAAATATACCATTGTTAGGAATGCAAGAGGGAAAGGAAAATGGAATTCCATTCAGCTTGTGCTCGAGGACACATTAGCAGATAAATGGAACAAAGTAAATACTCACAATGTCGTAATGTTGGTCCAGTTCCCAATAAAGTCAGGTATCTTCCCTGACAGTTCACTTCCATCTATCCTACTGCAGGAGCATATGAAAAAGATGAATATTTAAGCTCACCATAGTAATTACTATAAAAAAAAATTATGACCCGCATCATCACTTACAAATCATTTAAATTCTTTAAATTGCCAAATGTGTCTGGTATTGTTCCTGAAAAATTGTTTGCGGAAAGAAGACTGCAGGGGTAAATAATACAAAGTTAACAAATAATTTTTTCTTAGTGAGCATCAAATACTGGTACCATACATAAAAAGACTTAGATTGAATATCATGAAGTAGATACATAAAAAAACTCAGATAGAAGATGAAGGCATCTGTCTTACAGTCTCTCCAAGCTTTTCAAATTTCCAAGGTCTGGATGAAGAGACCCTCCTAGTAGATTATCTTCCAGGACCCTGCAAGACGCAATACCTATTTTATTGCAACTCAGAATTTCATTTACTGGACAAGTTGAGAACTTTGTTTTGAGACTTACAGGGACTTCAGAGTCGCAAAGCTGCCAATTTCCCTAGGAATTGAACCGGAGAGACGGTTTGCCAGAAGAGACCTAAGGTATAGAAGAAAAAATAGTGAACAGGTTATTTATTATGAATGGCCATGTCACAATTGAAAACTCCATAAGAAATTATACAAGTGAACAAACAAACTTACAAACTCTGAAGGTTTGGGAGCTCAGCTAGACTTCCTGGGATTGATCCATTTAAGTAGTTGCGAGAGAGATCACTGTACAATGCAGGATGCTTCATTTCAGTCATTCTAAAATTCAAATTCTCATAGAGTAAAAAGAATGGTAATATTCTACATTGCACATTGCAGCTGTAACAAAATCTTGCTAAGACGATAACAATAAAGGGGAAAAAAAACTCCTAAAATGCGAGTGAACAAGGCTGTCTGTGTTTGAGAAAAGAGGCATTAAAACTTGGAAATTATTTCACACGTAAGTGTATATCAAACTGAGCGAATGTGGATGGGCTATTTGGCAACTAAACCATTCTAGAGAACCAAAAAGAACAAGAAAAAACAGGACAGGAGTCTATCAACTAAGACACTGTAACCCTGGAGAATTTGAAACTTGCATATTGATAGCCCATTGAAGGAGAAAGCTAATCACTGAGATCATAAGCAAACTAATTAAAATCATCCATAAATCCAGATAGAAACTAATCTCCGCTGTCCACCAAAAAACTTGACTAACAAGAAATATATATATGCAAATGCCACTCACATTTCGCGCAGTTGGGTAAGATTTCGAAATTCCACTGGTAGAACTCCAGTCAGATTAAAACCCTTCAGCTTGCTGTCAGAAGAAGAGAAAAAAAAAAAGATGATTATGAAGAGGAAGAGGTAAGAGGTGACAAGTCTTCGTACAACACCAAGACTCTGCGGTCGTCACCATAAGCTTAAGTTTAGGAATTGATATAGTGTTCAAATAAAATTGGACCAGTACCAAATCCAAGAGAGAGTGTTTGCTACAAATATATTCTTCTAATTATCAAAGCATTGCTTGAGACGAGTCTAATCTCTATCTGAGTGGTTATTATATCTGAAGAAAAAGGAGGGATATAAGGAAACAAGTGCATACAAGCTGATGACATGACAGACGGTGTTATTTTCAAATGTACAGTCACATGTAACATTGCTTTGAATTCTGTCATTTTTGGGGGGGTCGCTGATGTACAGCTTCCACTGTGCGCTCCTGCAGGAAGTTCTATCGATTGTCGTCCAATTGTTGTTTTTCAGTTTGTCGGATATTGTTTGAAGGATTTGCACTGTTGCATCAGATAGTAACAATACATGTTAAGAAACACCAAGAAAAAATGCTTACAATAATGTGAGAATTTACTAGTAAAACAAATCATAATTTCACGTCGATCAGCATAACTGTTCATGGGTGAGATAGACCTGCACAGATTTACTTTACTAGACCTTTCCTTTTTGGGATATATCACATGGACATGGTCGAAACTCTCGATTTTCACCCAATATTTCGCACATATTTTAGAAGCCATTTTTTTTTTCATGTGCCTCCCTGAGCTTTCCTCTGCAAATCTTGCTAAAGTATAGTGATAGGTAACTCCTTGATCACATTACACAAGAGAAAATAATACCACCCAGTTGTTATAGTAAAAATACTTTACACATTCGGAAAACCTAGCATAAATAAATTTAGCTAACAATACAAATATGCCTGCGAGGCAGGAACCTTCCACCATAAATGAAAGCCGTGTTGAACAGATACAACTTTCAAGCCGCAGTTGCTCCTTGAAACGATGAGCATACCAAAAATATGTCACATTGAAGAAACGAAAAATATATATATTTTTTAATAATATCACCTTTCAATAATTTCTTGTACTTTATTTTAACAAATATGCCAGGGAGGCAAGAATCTTTCTACCATAAATGAAAGCCGTGTTGAACAGATGCAACTTTCAAGCAACAGTTGCTCCTTGAAACGATGAACATACCAAAAATATGTCACATTGAAGAAACGAAAACTATATATATTTTTAATAATATCACCTTCTCACTTCTTGAATTGTTTAATATTTTATCAAATTTCTTGTACTTTATTTCTTTTGTTTAATATTCTTCATTTCTTTTGTTTGATTGCAACAAGAAATTGAACAGTTTTTTTTCTTTTTCTTTTTCTTTTTTAAGAAAACTATACAAATCATGCATTTAAGTAACATTTTCAAAAATACTTTTTATTTAGAAATAAATCAAAATATTTTTTTCCTATTATTGCCCAATTCAGGCAATATATTTCCCCGATTAATCTTAAAAAATAAATAAAACACTATTTTTTTGACAAGAAGAGATAAAAAAAAAAGTTTTTAAAGAGAAATGAAAAATCTGAAAGTCAAAACAACAGTTTCCTCCAACGAACAAGACAAGAGCATGTCTGTCAACTAATGTTAAGAACAAGAACACTTGGCCATTACACGAAGAAAACCCAGATAGAAAAAACCATTTATTCTGCCAAATATTTTGAGTTGCTGACAAAAAAAAAATGGAGATTGTTGAATTATGACCATTTACCTTCATCTTGTGGCAAGAGCGGAGTCACTCCTTGGGCATGAGATCTAAATTTGTCCACAACAAAGCAATTCAATACCACAAAACCGAAAACAAAAACAGAGGCAGTCTTTGACAGTGATTGAACAAACGCCATGTTTTAAGCATGCAGAACACAGATACTCTTTCTCTAATTGTTGGGTAATTAATATCTCCAAAAAAAAAAGAGCAGTAGTTCAGGGACAGAAACAATGTTTTTCGTTTGTTTTTTTAGAGAAGGAAGAAAGAGAGTAAGGTGGTTGGAGGGAAAGATAATGTAGGAGGGGTTTTAAAGATGACGAGTTACTCGGGTTTTTATTTTTTATTTTATATTTTTCATTTTGCATTGCGTCCTTTTCTTGAAAAAAATGCTGTCGTCGAAATAAAATATTGAGAAAGGGTCAACAAAGCTCTAAAAGCAAAACCCAGAGAAAAAAAAAATATACAAAGAAAAGGAAAACACTGCTTGTAAGAGTAGAACACAAGACCACCCCAAGAGGGTCGTCGCAGAAAGGGAGGATGGCAGGGATGGTGAAAGATAAGAGGGGAAGTTGCGAGTGCCACTAGGAAAAATCAAAGAGAGTGAAATTGATCAAGAGAACGAGAGTGTATTCCGAATAAAAAAAGGTGAGAGCTGAAAAAGCACGAAAAGGCTGGCATGATTTCGTGTTCTTTGTATCATTGATCTAGAATCAGCTAAGCCGCCAGTCAAGGATGATTTGTCCTGGCAGCGAGTTTGTTGGTTTTCTTTCGAACAGGGAAGGAGCTGGGACACATGGTGTGGTCTTTACCGTAATGTCGCTGTGGAGACAAACTGTGGGTGTCCCAGAAATCAACATTTGCGGGTTGTTCTTAATAAAAAGTCAACTTTCGCGTATCCAAATTGTGATAAACTCGGCCTGAGGACACCCTGAACATGTACGAATGCGTAAACATGCACTAAGATGATTTGAAAATAGATTTAGTTTTAGTTGATTTGTAAATTCAGGGGATGATATCTTTATTATTAAATTAAAAAAACATTATTAAATCTGAATCATTCGATTTAATTAAAAACTTAATGATATAGTCATTTAATCAGTCGTGATTGATGTAAAATATTATATATTGAACGGATTTGATCAAACCCGTCTGGTTAGACTAGTGACTTTAACATGGACTTGGTTTTTTTAAAATAAAAATTTGCAGCTTTTGCAAGTTTAATAAAATATTATACTTACCACTTTATCATTTTTTTTATGACAGTTTGACCGTGGTGATGATAAAAATAAATTAAAAAAAAATATATTATTTTATTTTATTTATAAATAAAAGAACATTTTAGAAAGTTATTATTATTACGGTGGCAAATACCCTTCAATAAATTTCTAAGTTTCTCATTTTATTTATCACTTCCATCGAAACGTCTTTATTCCTAAGAAGATCTAATAGAAGTTTACTTTTAATTATTGTGCGGCAATTTCTACATGGAAAGGGAGAGAGGAAGACGAAGATCACCATGAAAATATCGTACAAGTATACAAAGAACAAACAGGAAAAATATAAAATCTCCTCTTCATCATCAATATATTAATAACCACTTTGTTTTTTTTTTTTAAAAAAAATAAATAAATAAAAAAATAACCACTTTGGTATTATCAATCTCAAACATTCAAGATAAAATTGGTGCCATTGATATTAATGACACTCTACTTAATTAATAGTGCCATTAATTACATGCTTAAATGCATTATTAAGTGTTCTAATAATATTGTGCAATGGCATTATCATCCCCCAATCTTACGTACCTTTCGAAAATTTTCATGTTAATTTAAATCCTTAATAAAACAGATGAATCCAATTTAAGTGTCCATTGAAATAGTAATATTTTTATTTATTTTAAAAATAAATTCTCAAAATATTTTATATAATTTTTAGAAATAGTCTTTTTCGACCTAAGGATAGGAAACTATCCATAGGCTTTTTATGTTGTTCGAAGGGTAAATTTCATTTTAACCCCTAAATATATGAATTCTATCAAATTCTTTTTATTTTGTTTTTCAATTACCCCCTAACATTTCATCCATTATTCATAAGATCCTTTCATCCACATGGGATAAAATGATAAAATGAAAATAATCATATTAATAAAGAATAAACTTAGAGTCAATAGAATCCATATATTTCAAAGAGGTAAATTAAAATTTATCTTTAATTTGAGGGTGGAAATTTTCGAAATCTAATCTCTCTCAGCTTCTTCGAGAATATTTAAGAATGTTATAGTGATTGCTTTTCAAAGTGTTTTTTATTCCAAAACACATTAAAATAATATTTTTTTTATTTTTGAAAAATTATTTTTGACATCAGCACATCAAAATAATCTAAAAACATATATTAATTTAAAACAAAAAATAAAAAAATATTAATTTTTAAAAAAACACTTTCCGACAGCAGTACCAGTGTCAAACACTACCCTCCTCCTCCTTGAATTTAAAACAATTTTTAAAGACAACCCAGGAACCATACCAACCTTTTTTTCCTCGATTTTGGTTAGGAGTTTGAGAACATCTCATTTCCTCAACCTAAGGGTGGTGAAGAGATCTATTCTATATAATATAAAATATAAGGGTTGATTTTATTTTACTCTCTTGAATTATATGATTTTATCAATTTCTTTAAAATGTTGGGGGTAATTGATAAAAAAACAAGTTTTTAAGTAAACATTGATAGTTATTATATGCTTCAAGGAGGTAAAATACAATTAACCTAAAATATAACCATCGATCAGTGATGCTTTAATGGTTGTCATTGTTCACGTTGAATTTCTTTCTTTATCAACTTATGATGATAAAACCAATCATTGATTTTCATATTTATATAAAATCTCATAATTAATAATGTAAAAGCAAGTGTATTTGTTTATTTTTATTTATATATTCCATGGAAATAAAAGAACCATTGTTTTGTACAACATCCTCGCGCGTGCGCGCGTGTATATATAATTAATTATATTCCACATAAAAATTAGTCAATCAATTACGTGGCTGGTAATTATTTTTAATTAAAAAAATAAGGTGTTCAGATAGAATATGATGACAAATAAGTAGAAAATATTGAATCTTTAATAGTCGTGTGGATCGGAAGGGATCCCATCATATTTATATTCGACCTGAAGTTTAGAATAATATTTGTAGCAAATGAATAAACGTCAGCGTTTGACAATTCCTAGAACCTAAGAACACAGACTAATGAATTACTAGCTCGTTATCACTTGGATCAATAATCTAGGTGTATTGCAATGCCATTATAGGTTTTAATATGATAATATTAAAAATAAAATAAATAAAATATTATTTTTATTTCCCTTTTAGAGGACCAAATTAATAACTAATTTAAATAAATTTGTTACAAAAGGGTAAACAGTGAAAGAAAAAGGCTTAGAAAATGAATGGCATTTTATCCTTCTACTTTCATCAACGCAAGTACCAAAATGAAAACTAATAAAGGAACAAAATGCATTTAAGCAATATACGTTGGCCAAGGCTTCTCAAGCTTCCCCTTCCTAATGGCTCCTCGTATGAACCATCCTCCCTTTCAAACACAACTTTCTCTTTATTGACAGCAAGAAGTCAACAATCCTGTGGTAGTCAAACACAACTTTCTCATTATGAACCATCCTCCCTTTCAAACACAACTTTCTCATTATTGACAGCAAGAAGTCAACAATCCTGTGGTAGTCTTTGATGAAACGAGCCTGCATCTGTGGTCGTCTCGAGTCGAAAAACATGCCGATCATAAATGTATTCAAACCCCACTCTCTGACTATTTCCACAAGTTCCCTTAGTTTCAAATGTCAAAATACTACAAGACATTTCCATGAAACTACTGCACTCTTTATGCCACAATGAAGACAACCAGCACTCAACAGAGTAGCATAACCCTTCGAAAGCTTTCCTGTACCTTTGTCGTCGAATATTACAACGGAAGCAGAACATGGTTTCAAGGGTTCATAAGCACTGTTACCCATCAATCTAAACACATTGTTGGATGGAATGGAACCAGAGATATCATTAAAAGATATGTTTAGAAGCAGCTAAGCTTGAAGAAGCACCAAACTTTGCTTGTATCGAACCACTAATAAAGTTACTGTGTGACAAGTCTTGGACATTTAAACCTGGACGGCTTGAGATATCTCATCAAATTCAACGTTTCAACTCTTTGAGGTATCTCACCAGACAATTTATTATCAAAGAGATACAAAACAGTTAAATTCTTCAACAAAAACAATCCATCAGGAATATTACCTCCCAAATCGTTTCCAGCTAAATCCAAGTGCTCAAGGCTTGAAAGATTTCTCAAACTCTTTGGGATTTCACCAATCAGATTACGAGTTTCATCCACAAAAGCCTCAACTTCTTCAAATGACCAGACTCCACAGGAATTGAAGAAATAATTGAACAAATATTAAAAAAAAATTAAGGTTCTCCGTAAGAATTAATTTGAGGTTTTTTTAGTGTTTTCTGAAAAAAAAAAAAAAAAACTAATTGCTTTAAAAGAGAAGGTAGAGATTTATGTAGTGCGAGAAAAATGTGCTCATTACAAGAAGATAAAAATTGATTAAAAATGCTATATTAGGTTTTGATTTGGGTTAAATTACTGAGAGAAGAGAGAAAACGTGTTTAGGGAGAAAAAAATCATGTTTGAAAAGAGAGATTGTGAGAGTGTTTGAAACGATAGCTAATCCGTGTTTTTAAAATGTTTTAAATTTTATTTTATTTTGTTAAAAATTAATTTTTTTTTATTTTAGATCGTTTTGATGTGCTAATTTCAAAAATAATTTTTAAAAAATAAAAAAAAATATTATTTTAATATATTTTCAGCATGAAAAATACTTTAAAAAATAACCGTAACTATACTTTTTTTAAAAATACCCAATATATGATTGATGTGAAAACATGTCAAGAGAGAAAAAAAAAAATTTTGAAAAAAAAAATCATATTTAAAAAGAGATTTTATGTGATTGATATCAACCATATCATATATATATATATATATATATATATATGATTTTATCATTCCATTATATTTAAATTTTTATTATTATTTCTTATATAAATAATAATTTTTCAAATCACAACGGATAATCACAACAATATGAATGAAATAATAAAATGTTAAAAGTTTTTTTTTTTTCATCAATGAATTTTTTTTTTTAAGTAATTTTTTTGATGTTTTAGAATTAATAATTAATTTGTCGAGGTTTCTATAATTTGACTCGGGTAACTTAGTGATCCGGTCAAAACCCAAAACTGGAGCTTTGGACCGACCAGCCACCAAGCGTGTATGAGAACTATGGTTTTAGGATATAAAAATTTGAATCCTGATTTTTTATTCAAAGGTGACTTAAAAAATTAACCACAGGTGATAAGTCACTTGCCCTAATAAGCTAATAGTCACACGATTATTAAACAAAAAAAAGAAGTCTAAAGCGAACAACACACCATTCATCTCTAAAGAGAGAGTAAAAAAAATGCCATGACGCGTGGGCTTGGTCTATTTAGCCAAACAATGCTTGGCCTCTTTTTTTTTTTTTCTTTACTTTTTTTTCATTAATATTAACAACTTTTTTTGATTTGTTTGCTCATGTTTATTAATTTATTTAATAAACCATAAAAAAATATCCTTTTATTTTTCAATTAAAAAATATGATACATAGTCATGTCCTTCTCTTTTATTAACTTGAAATCCTACTTGCTATGTAATACTACGAAGCTGGTTAATATATATTTATTCTTATGATATTTAGGTCTTGTTTGTTTATTAAAAAGTGTTTTTTTAAAAAGTATTTTCTTGACTTTCTTATAGTTGACTACATTGCGAAAAACTAGTTAACAAAATTTACTTTCTAGTAAAAAAAAAACATAAATTTTAGATGGAGGAAAGTGTTTCCCAGTTTAGAAGAATGAAAAACACTTTTCATGAGTGATCCAAAAATTAAAGTCGTATTATACTTCATTATATATATATATATATACACTTTAAAATATAATATTATTAAAAAAATACTAAATTACTAATATATTTATATAGGAAATAATATAGTAGGATAGATTAATATACAATATAAAAGTATTAATTTGATATATTAATGCATATAATACTTTAATTTAGATAATATTACTACAAATATATATTTGAATACAAAACATGTTATATTATACAATAATTATACATTTTAAATCATATAAATTGTGTTATAAAATTAAAATACCATAGAAAATAAATTAATTTTCAATGTTCTCCAAGCACCAAAAAATATTTAATAAAAATAAAAATTATACTATTTTAAAAAGTTAATAACTACTACCAGAAAACCGGAGAAAACCAACGGAATTACCGACGGAATATTTTCTGTTGGTAATATATACCGAGGGAAATAATTCTGTCTCAAATTCTGTCGGTATATACCGACGGAATAACTTCGTCGGTGAAACGATCGATATATACCGACGGAATATTTCCATCGGTATATACCGACCGTTTCGCCGATAGGGTATACAGTTTGTCTGAAAATATGCAACGGCGTGGTGACGTCAGGCGATTTTACCGACAGAATTACCGAGGGATTCAAACTGAGATAGCCGTACAGTGACGTGGCACTGTCACCGACGGATTACGTCCGTCGGTGATTCCGTCGGAAAATACCATTATATCCCACTGATCTGCCGACACTCTCTTCCTCTGTTTCTCCTTCTTCTTCTTTCCCATCCCACCTCTCCCCTCCCAAACTGCAGCCAAACACCCATCCCAACTCTCCACTATTCTCAACACGAGCACTCAAGTTTCTTATATCTTGTACGTGGTCACAATATCCATTTCTTGTAGATTTTATTATTTTTTGTAAGTTAATCTATCCTTTTTAGTTTTAATATTTAATTGTGAATTTTATTGTTTTAGTATATGTATTTTGTTAACGTTTGTACTTGTTTAATTGTTATTTGTCAAAGAAACTTGTAGTATGAATGTATAATTTTGTAGTTGTTATAGTTTGTTTTAGATTTTATCAAATTATATTTGTTTGTAAATTGTTGAAATTTTGTTTGAATTACACCGAATTAAATGTGTCGTTGTGATGAAATAAATAATTAATAGCTTGTTTAACGAGTCTTGTTTAATTGTTATCAATTCTATTTCGAAGTTGTGATTTCTATAAATTTATATATGTATAAATTTGTATGTATGAACGTTGATAGTTAATAATTGATAATGAATATTTAACATAAGTGTTGTTTTAGTTTGTTGGATAATGTCGAGGAAAACCAATATTTTTGTTATGTTTTATAGAGGTTCAATAGAAGTCATGGATGATCGTTCATGGATGTATCGGGACTCACCCCAAGGATTGCGGAGGATGGATTATTGTAACGGTGTCCAGGGTTTTATTAATTTTGCAACATCTATTCCGAGGAATTTTACTGATGGCGGTATTAGGTGTCCATGCAGGAAGTGTAAAAATTTAAAGTGTCTGCATCAAGATGTTGTAACGATGCATCTTCTAACCAAAGGATTCATGGAAGATTACCTGTGTTGGTATGCTCATGGAGAACTATTTGTTCCTGATGAGAGCATGGAAGAACAGGTGGTTGGGTCAACTTCTAGTGCTAGCAACATGCATGAAGTTGGAAATGAGAACAGTAATCCTTACAGGAATATGGTTATGGATGCAATGAGAATAAGTCCTATCACAAACTCATTATCTCTTGCAATGTAATTAATTGTAGTCAATGTTACATAATATCCGTTTAGTGATTATTGTTGTATTTAATTTACAAGCTAGGTTTATCAAATGGGAGGTAGTGCTGCTATTTCATTGTCTTTACTATGTCTGGGCCCTGAAAGAAAAATGAAGTGCTATAATGGATATTTTGTCAATGGATATGTCTTTCATACTGAAGAATACGGGCATGGAAGAAAGACATACAACAGCGGTGTTTGTATTAAGGGATCGACTTCTAGTGAGTTTGAAGTTGACTACTACGGTAGATTGAAAGAGGTTATCGAACTGCAATATCATAGCGAGCAAAATAGAGTGTTTTTATTCAAATGCTATTGGTATGACACAACTGACAGAGGAATCAGAGTAGATCCTCACTATGGTCTCGTTGAAATCAACTCAAAAGCTAGACACCGCAACGTAAACGACGTCTTTGTTTTCGCAAAGCAATGCCAACAAGTTTATTACACATACACCCCTTCCTTTAGAAAGGACCGATCAAGAGTTGATTGGTTATCCGTTTTAAAAACAAAACCCAAGGGTCGTGTCGAGGTTGTTCAGGATGAGAACAAAGACACAAGTGTGATAGATGAAGTCTTTCAAGCTAGTGAGTTGGTTGAACCATACCGAGTTGCTCCGTCGATTGACTTAGAAGAAAATTCGAATTTTCATGTTTTCAACGATAGTCTTATTGATGTTGACGCAGAGGAGTTGAATGTTGTTCTGAGCTGTACTAGTGGAAAAAAGAATGTTGTTGAAGAAGATGATAACGAAATTGAAGAGTGCGATGAAACTGATGATAACAATTCAATAGAGGATGAAGATGAAAATTCCGACTAACTAAACATGTTATAAATCCTTATTTTATAATGTAATAATTGGAAACATGAAATATTTATTTTTCTTTAATGGTCAGCCCTTGTTATTGTGTTGTGTGTGCTGTAATAATTTGAAACAAGATTTTTTGACAGGGTTACATAAAAAAAATAAGAAAAATTTACGGTTTCACCGACGGCCTATAACCCGTCGGTATTTCACAGAGAGTTGCAAAAACAATTACGGGATTGTGCCACAATCACCGACGGATTTTCCGACGGCCTATAACCCGTCGGTATTTCACAGAGAGTTGCAAAAAAATTACGGGATTGTGCCACAATCACCTACGGATTTTTCGACAGCCTATAACCCATCGGTATTTCACAGAGAGTTGCAAAAATATTACGGGATTGTGCCACAATCACCGACGGCCCTACCGACGACGTTTCTGACGTAAAATACCGACGGATTTACGCACATCCCGAAGCGCACGCATGTGTGACACGTGTCCGTCTGCACTAATACCGACGGATTTTCCGACGGATCGAAAAGTTTGGCGGGATTTTTGAACTTTTTTGGTGCGCTTTTCAATTAATTACCGACGGACTTTAATGCCACTGACAACAATTAATGTCAATCATATAATGAAATATTTATTAATTTGGTTTTGATAAACGTAACTAAATTATTAGATTGGTTTTTGTATTTAAATTAAATATGTTTTTTTTTATACAACATGAAAGGTATACTTAGTCCCAGTCGCTTATTCTAGTCAAGAGATGTGTACAGAAGACTAATAGGGGGTTTTCATCTGATTTCCATCGTTCAATCTACGTTGATGGGATAAAGATCCTTAGTCTCATCATTACTTTGGAGGGAATACGAGGAATCTACCCATGGTCCATCCCTTGATATGCTGCTGCTCTGCACCTGACTGCTCTGAGAGAGAGTGGAGACCTGTGTTTGGCTATCCTGTGATAAAAGCTCGAAGGCTTTGAACCTTGCTTCCTGGTCCATGCTACCACGGTTGATTATTGGAGCTTGAACTGGAATCTTGCCCTCAAGCATTCTCACCACGGAGGACATTGCTGGCCTCAGAGAGGGAGATAGGTTGGTGCACAGGAGAGCCAAGTTCAGCATCTTCATTGCCTCTTCTTTTGAGTAGCTTGAACCAAGCCTTGGATCCACAAGCTCAAGAAGGGTGTGTCTCTCATGCAGGACATAAGCCTTTCATGAAATGTCATGGGGGAAAATTAAGCAGCTAGAATTCATGCAAAAGACAGGTAGCTAAAAAGGAGATAAACAACAACAAAATCAAGGCCATGCATCTTCCATCAGCTATGCTCATTGCTGGTCAGAGAAAATGTAAGATATGTAGGACGACATTAATTCTGAGAGTAAAAGATGTATATAAATTACCCAATCAAGAAGATAAACAAACTCCTCTTTCGGCCTGTAATTCGTGTTGCTCTTCCCACTGACAATTTCTAAGGCAACAACTCCAAAGCTGTAAACATCTGCTTTATCTGTCAAGTAACCCCTCATTGCATATTCTGGAGCCATATAACCTCTGAAAGATAGCATTGAATGGTGAGCATTTGGTCATGAGATAGCAGATTTTACTAACCCCTTAATTTATTTACAGGTCAGAAACTAAATTGAGATATGAATGGGGAGAGAGAGGACTCACATTGTTCCAGCTATTCGCGTGCTTATATGAGTGTTTTCTTCTTCATCAAGCTTGGCCAAACCAAAGTCAGATATCTTGGCATTTAGATCCTTATCAAGCAGCACATTGGTTGCCTTTATGTCTCTGTGCACAATCTTCAGCCTTGATTCTTCATGAAGATATGATAACCCCTTCGCAATACCCAACAATATCTTCCTTCTTGTTTGCCAGTCCAATTGAAGCTGGTGTTCCTCGCGACCTGGAAAACAAGTATACATTGGAATAGGGCAAACAGCTCCATCATATTCTCACTGTATATAAAGTAGATGGTCAACTAAGCATGTACCAAAGAGTGCGCGCGCAAGACTATTGTTTTCCAGGTATTCATATACTAACAGCAACTGGTTTCCCTCAATACAACAGCCGTAAAGCTTCACGAGATGGGGATGTTGCAAGGCAGATATCATGCCTATCTCATTCACAAATTCACGGTTTCCTTGTCTCGATTTGGATGATAGCTGCTTAACAGCAATTACAGCACCATCTGACAATACACCCTGAAATCAAAGGCACATACTGAAATTTCAGAATATTTGAAGATGATAATATCCTTTCCCCTTGTATAAAATTATTTTGCAAGCATGGTAGATTTTATTCATGGCCCAAGACAACCAAGTGCACAGCCTGAGCGATGCAGTCGGGTTTGTGGAGGGTAAAGGTTCTGAGCTATCGGATGATTATCTATAATTAGATGAGGATATATCTTGAACAAACTATATGGATAACCTAACAACAAATATTTTTATGGATCAATGTAAAAAGTCTAGGTCCAAAAGTATAGGTCTTGTCACGTAAGATCAGAGTAGTGCATGCCTATCTTATTGAAAATGCATGAATACCTTGTAAACTGGCCCAAATCCCCCCTCTCCTATCTTATTCGCAGTGTTGAAATTATTGGTAGCATGTTTGATTTGTCTTAACGTGAAATAACCAGTTTGGAGATCCAGACCGCGAAGTTCTGTTACAAAAAGAGAATCTCAAAATCAGCCAGACAAGACGAATCGAAAGCACCATGACACACGCACAATCAAACAAGTGAGATACTTATGCCTTCAGTCCCACCTTTGTCTACGAGTTCCTTTCCTCCCAGGTAACCTTTCGATCGGAGTAGCAGCAAAAACAGCGCAGCAAGTACACATGAAGCAGCTACAATACCGATTACAGCTCCAACTGATAATCCTGATCCGTTCTTGAACTCTACAAGTAGAGAAAGAATTAGATGAGAAGTTCGTGGGTGGAAATCAATCAAAACTCTGAATATGCCATGACTTACTTGGTGTCACTGTGATGGCAGATATGAGTGGTCCATGGACACCTCTGTTAGGAACGAAAGTAGTGCCTTTGCCTGCCCAGTACAAGTGTATCTCTAGTGTGCCACCGTTAACAATTATATTATCAAATACCTCAATGATGCCGATGCCAACTCCTCCAGCTTTCTCCATGATATTGAAATTCTTCCGAAGTGTGATCCCCTGTGGCAAAATGTTCAAATTATAACCCTAAAAAGTTTAAAACAGTAGTAAAAAATCTTTCATTGGCATAATAAAAACTTATCAAGGAGCAAACAAAACACATGGTAGGCCTCAAGAGGAAATCTGGACATTAAAATCACACGAAATAAACAAAATCTTAGACGAGCATGCATGCTTTTTGAAAATCATTTTGCTTACTTGAATTGATATATCAAATATGCGCCTCCCAAGGCTTCTGTATGTCTGATCATTAGAATACATAATTTCCGCAAAGTGGAGCTGCACTTTATACTTTCCCTTTGGCAAACACAGGGCATAGTATTTCAGTGACTGCGGAGCAAGGCGAGCAGTTTCATATACTCCTGTCACACCCAGATTAAAATCATTTTTTGCTATGGAAGTTGAACTGAATTGTTCTCCATATAAGTCCCAGTACTGCTATAACCCCATTTTCCTGGTAGAAAGGAAAATGCAACGGGCCCACCATCAGTTAAGTCTCCTTCATATGTATCATCATTAAAAGGCCCACTGCCCCCTCCACAGTTTATGAACAAGGAACGATCTGCAGAACAATCAATATCCTTCAACAGGGCAGTAAACATGGTGATTTTATGTAATGACTTTTTCATAGAACATCAGTACTGTATGGTTTCTTTCATACTTACATTCAGGATTTTGTGTGCAAGGAAGGCCTTTTGTGAAGCACCACTCATCAGTGCTAAAAGACAAGAATTCAAGCTGTCAGCAATTACATAGTTTCAGAGTTTTCACAAAGCATCTCAGTAAAAGAGGAACTTACTTGTTATTTGATAAATGACTAGAAACTAAGTTCCTGTTGAATTTTGAAGTAGAACAATGAGCAACACGAGACAAATCGGGAAGAGAAAACAAATAATGAGCAAAATAATGCTTACAGGTTTTGCTTCAGTTGTTGGCAACCACCTAAAGCTGACCCTTCTAAAGCTGACCACGTAAAATTGTTGTAGGACAAATCCCTGAAATAGATTTTCCATGGTATGGGTAATACAGTTCCTGATTGCTGAAAAATGAAGATTGACGTTTTTCTTGTATGACGGGAGACAAGAAATTTCTGAAAAATCTATCAGAGGATGAATAACATGGTAACCAAACAGGAATAAAAGGATTGATAGCATCATTATCGACTCACACTTGCTTCCTGTTGTTCAATGCCCAATTAGGCACTTCTCCAGTTAGTAAGTTGTTGTTCAAAAACCTACACATATGTTAAACAAGAATTCAATAAACAAGCTGCCAATACGAGAAAAAAAAATTAAGGACCTGTGTGTTTCAGCATGTGCACGTATTGACTTACCACCGTTCGGCTTTCCAAATTCGTGAAGTTAGAGATTCGGCCTGTCAACTTGTTGAAGCTCAAATCTCTGTAACGAAATACATACAAATTAATGAAATCTCAACATTGCTAGATTGTGGCTCAGGTTTCAAGGAAATGGAGAGAGAGAGCCCCAAGTCCTAACTGTGCGATCATATGCAAAAGTAGTTCAAATTAGCCAACCCTGTTTCATAAATATGAACCAACTATGGCAACTCTCTCTTATTTCTACAAAAATAAATAAAGGGATCAACTCATCGCTAGACCTTTCTGATTCACCTTACTTTATCTATCTTCAATGAAAAGCCAAATGATGGAATAAGCTTGTGTCAATCATTTGCCTCTTTTGAATTCAAAATAACATCTATAGGGAAGAAATAAGATCCTTGAAATCAAGCATTTCCATAAGGATAACTGTTAGAAAAACTTACAAAATATTCAAAGACGACATACTTGCAATGTAGTCTGGGATTGAATCAGTAATTAAGCAATTTCTCAGAATGCTGTAGCAAGAATGTAAACAATGATCAGTTCATTATAGTTAAGGCAATCCAAAAGTAATTAGAAAGGCTTTTCAATACATAGGAGTCGTGATCAGGGTTATTCAACTCACAGATTTTCTAAGTTTTTCATGGCCTGTAGATTAGGGAAAGTTGAACTTGATCCATTCAAATCGGATATTCTCCTGGAAGAGAAAAATCAGTTACTCATGCGTATGAACTTTCTTAACAGCAAAAGGGCAAAAAATCGCAAGATGATTGAAAAGCTACAGGAATGAATGAACTTGTTTGTGCTCACAGAGATTTTAAACTTGTTAACAATGACATGCTAGATGGAATAGGACCCTCCATGGATGTTCCTTGCAAATCCCTGAGAAACGGAAACGAAAGTGAGATTTGAATTAGCTTGTCCTAGAGGATAGCATGAGCAGATAAATGGACAAAAACTAATTACTCACAATTTTTCAATATTGATCCAGTTCCCGATAAATTCAGGTATCTTCCCTGACAGTTCGCTCCCATCTATCATACTGCAGCAACATATATATAAATCATGAATATTGTAGCTGAAAATATTGAATGTGAAAATGATTGCAGGCGACTTCATCACTTACAATTCGGTTAAATTCTTTAAATTGCCAAGTGTCTCTGGTATACTTCCCGTAAAATTGTTTGAGGAAAGGACACTGCAGGAATAAGAAAAACCAAGTTACAACTTCCTCCAAAATCAGTAAAAAGTATCAGTACCATATATAACAAAACTGAGATTGAATATTACGTGACAGACAGACACGTCTACAAGACATGGTATAAACTATAACTATGAAGGCACTTTCTTACAGTCTTCTTAAGCTTGTCAGATTTCCAAGTTCTGGAGGAAGAGGCCCTCCTAGCAGATTATCATCCAGGACCCTGCAAGATCCAATTCAAGATTTAACGTTCTAGCTTAGCGTTTCATTTAAGAATTTCGCTTTGTGACTTACAGCTCCTCCAGTGTGGTAATGTTGCCTATTTCCGGCGGAATTGGGCCGGTGAGACGGTTAACGATGAGAGACCTAAGACATGGAAGAGAATTGGGAAACAGGTTAACATGTTGATGAATTTCCATATCGGGATATGAAAACCCATTCACATATACAGAATGCACAAAAAGACTTACAAAATCTTAAGGTTAGGGAGCTGAGCAAGTCTTGGAGGGATTGTTCCATTAATGTAGTTGCGAGTCAGATCACTGTCCAATGAAAAATGCTTCATCTTAGTCATTCTATAATTCCTTTTGTTTACAAGTCACTGTTTCTCTTAGCCACACAGACAAAGACCTTTTCCCATTTGAATCATCATAAAAACTTTCATTTGTTCTGATAAATAAATTAAAATCCTCAGTGAAGCACATGGAGTGCCAGGAAATGTGAAGAAAAGAAACCCAAATATATTGCAATTGATCTCTGTTCAATAATGATATTGATAAACTTGATTAAGAATCGTAGAAAATGCACTCATCACTTACATTTCAAGCAGATGAGGAAGGTCTCCTAGTTCCTCTGGGAGAACTCCGTTCAAATTAAAACCCTTCACGCTTCTGTCAAAAACAAAATATAAGAACTAGTTAGTAAATAAAACGAAAAGAAAATGAAACCATACAAAGACTCTGCTCTCCATTAATTTTTTTTTATTTTTTTTACGAACATCAATATATCAATTGTTTCCTTGGAAACATGCTACCATGAACACATTTGTGCTTGTGTTTTTATTATTAAAAGAGTAGCATAAATTGATATTTAAAATAGGAGACCTTATCGCCATCACTATGACCTCATTAAAAAAAAATAGAAAAAGTTATCGGATATTCCAAGAGCTGTATTCTACTCTTTCACAAAACATAAAATTTATTATGAAAATAATATATAAATCTCATGGCTTTTGCAAGGGGAAGAATTGCGATTCTTGAATATTTCCTATAAAGAAAACATGCATACATGTTAGTGACATGACAGACGGAGCCATTCTCAAATGTACAGTTGCATGTAACAATGCTTTCAGTTTTGCTGTCGATGGTCTGGTTCCACTGTGCACTATCGCAAGAAGTTTGATCGATGGTGGTCCAGTTTCTGATGTTCAACTTGTTGGATATGTTTTGAAGAATTTGCACTGTTACATACAATTCAGGAACTTCAATCATCCATAAAAACAATAATAATATTATTTATCTATAAAATAATGTATGTACAAAGGCCTTGCTAAAATTTTAAGCCACTATTTTTACACCAAAATGACAACATTTTATTTAAATTTTCAAATTGTTCCTTTTATTTATATTTTTTTAATTTGTTCTTAGTTTGATTAATTCAAATAATTAGTTATATATATCACTTTTAATGATATTTAAATCTTTTGATGAATAGTATACATCATATGAATTTAATAACTATAATACATTTTAGATTTAATTATGATACATGCATCCTTAAATTATATTATATTTTGCGCAGAATAAATGAATATTATATATATAATTCAAATTGTTGGTGATGAGACTCATTTGTTTTCTAAATTTGTTCATACATTATGTTTTCTTTTTCTTTAAATAGGTGAAAAGATGAGTGATTTTAGGGTATGAAAAACACAAATGTTAAGATTTTTTTAAGTGTGAGAGTGGGTGTACAAGGATGGGTTTCAGGCATAAAAATCATAATTATATTATTGTATTAAATTAATTTCTCCTATAGTAAGAAAGGGTTACTCTCAAATGTATATAGGATCTTGTAGAACCATGTTAAATTTTATGAGTACACTATCTTTATTATTTTTGTTTTCTTTGGATTGTGTTGTTCATGGTGCTGTGTACTGACTCAGCTTTGATTTTGATTTTGGGAGATTCAGCTTTTGATAATGATCAATGTCTACAGAAGATAAAAAGCTAAAATTTATCATGAAATAAATTAAAAAAAGAAGAAAATTTACTCTTTGGCAACAAAGGGTGAAAGACAATATTCTTATTCAATAAGTATTGGCTAAAGCATTGAATGTGGATCAGAGGGATAATGTGAATGTGGGAAAAGTTAGAAAATGTTTATTGTAATGGATCAGAGGGATCAAGAAAGAGTGGAGTCGCTTCCAATGATGAGAGGAATAACCTCGAAGCTTTGTAAGCTTGGTTACTAAGTTTATTTCTTCATTGCTCATCAACGTTTTGACCATTATAAATAGGTGAAAAGGTGAGTCCTTAATTTTAGGGTGAGAGAAACACAAGGAATGAGAAGGGGTTTTTTTTTTTTTAAGCATGAGAGTAGGTGTTGATTTGATTATTTTTTTTAGAGAATAAAAATAAAATGTTAAGTACAATAAATTTTAGGGGTTGATTTGATTTTTTTTAAGGCCAAAATAAAAATCTAGATGGAGAGAGTAAAAAGAAAAAAAAAATGATCACTCTTGCCACCCCGATCATCATTGGGATACACGCGCCACTTATTCATACAGAGAATATCGAGACACTTCAATCACCGCTTTTGAATCATGGTTTTGGCCACCGAATGGTGTCACACATGCCGTCCAAAAGTAGCAACCATTTTTCATACATTTCTGAATTTTTTTTAATTTTTTTATGTATTAAATTACCCTATTATCTCCAATAACATATAATAATTATCAAATCACCACATCCAAATGACAAAAGAATTCCTATGTTAAAGACAATTATTTTTAATTTTCAAAGGTAATGAAGTAATTTACTTGTTTAAAAATTAAATCAAAAATTAAAAAGCTCATTGATCCAAGTTATTAATTTTTTTTTTGTCTTTCATGGGCAATTAAGTAAAAATATAAAAATAAAATTTAACCCTTTCTTTTCTAGTAATGACTAATATGCCCGTGAAAAAGACTCTCCTACCTCTAAATTCAAGACTAGTTAGTTTGCTCATCAAGAGGTAAAATCAATATTTTATTGTGTGAATTCACAAAAAAATGATGATCTCTTTTAGTATAGGGTATAATGACCCACTTAAAATTAGTCTCAACAAGGTATAAATTTCTAAAATTAAGCGAATAAGGTTTTTTTAATAATTATTGAGTTCAATACTTATTAATTTATCAATAAAGTATGTAATTCAAATATTATTTTAAAGACTTAAAATCTACACAAGACAATTTTGTACGAGAGCAACTAACACAGACAGCTCAACTAAGTAATTGAATAATTATTGTATTTAGTGCAAGATTGGTCGGTGCACTGATAGTTTGAGACAATTGGTTATTGCGAGGAGGCGAGAATAGTATAACATTGGGGCTCTCTTGCTTATTATAAAATTATAAGACTTTTAGACTCTAATATTGACTTGATGTGATTAAAGGTTGGATCGTTGGTCAGATAGATTAATCAAGATTTTTAAAATTTTTGAAACTATGTTTTTTTAGATTTTTTCAAAAAAAAAACTAGAAATTATATCATTTTAGTAAAAAAAAAAACAATCCATAACCAGAACCTAAATAGGTGAGTCATCATGTTAATCCATAAAATATAGTGATTCGCTGACCAAGTCAGTCTTATAATTATGGCCTGTTAACAAAATAATTAAAAGAGATGAGGTTGGTTTTATATGAACAGAAAAGAAATTAATTTTTTGCTTTTATTTTTATTTTTTTCTTTCAATCAAAATCTTTTATAGTCCAATTAGAATAAATTAGGCTTGAAATTATATAAAAAATATAAAATTACAAGATATGGAACTAAAATGTAAAACACAGGAAAATAACGTATAGCTAATCCCACATTAGAGACACTTTTCATTGTGATTCTAAAATTCATTTTTTTAATCAGTCCTTGAGTTAGCAGTTAGAAAAACAAGAGAGAAACTCAAATGAAAAGAAAGAGAAGATAGAAAATGATCACTTTGAATACTTTTGGGTGATTACATTCATTGTTTTTAGTGTCAAAGGATTCCACTTGATAAGAGAATTTGGATTATTATGGGGTTTGTCTACAAGTATGTCTACAAAAAAAGATCTGGTTCCGTTTTTATTTTTTGATTCAATTGATTTTTTAAAAAAGTAATTTCAAGGTTATTTGATGGTTTAAAATGGTTTTTATTATGTTTTTTTTAGATAAATGGGTTAAAAAATAGGTTTTCACCCTCAAAATCCCACTTCTCGAATTACCAGCCACCACAACGATGGTTGGATTTTGAACAGTAACATGCAATATGTGACCTTGTGCTGTTTTTTTAATAAATTGAGAGGAGTTGTTTATTGTTCGCTCATTTTAAAAAAATAAGCACGTTTGGTCCTTTTTTTTTTCTTTGGGTTTTTTAGCTTTTTAAAATTTTTTTCAATCTCATCTTTTAATGTTGTGTTTTTATTTAGTTTTTTTCATATAGGATGCTTTGAGTCTAATTATCCAAGTCATGAGTTTAAAAAGTTAATAAAAGTTATTTTTTAAAAAAAAAAATAGGCCTTATAATATTCTTTATTTTTTTTTTTATCAGGATCTGAGTTGTGAGTTTGACAGGATTTTTCAAGTTGACTCAGCTCTGAGTACCAAGGCTATAAGTTTATCATGCTAACCCGAGTTTACTAGGACTAAACTTTTTAGGTTTTTTATACCATTTTATTCTGCAATGTTTAATTAGTTTTGAATTGAGATATGTTATTGTCTTATTTTTTATAAAAAATTCTAGATTATCATTGTGATTTTAAAATTTTAATATTATGTTAATTTATTATAATTAATTATTTTGTTTTTTTCTAATTAAAATAAAACCAATTTATTTTTTCTAGTTGAGTATATAATCCAAGTACCAAAATTTTCTTTCTATTTTACGAGTACAATTAATATCCCAGAAAGGTAGGAATCTCCCACCAAAATTATCTGCCATCTGTCACTTGGCATTACTGTAAAGATGCAATATCAAGCAATGATCGCTTTCATGACATCAACATACCAATTATTATTATTATTATTATTATTATTATTATCTGTCCTCAAAGAAAACATTTTGACATAAAGCATCATCAACTTTACAATATGGATATTTTAGTCATTTCCAACCTTCAAATAATTGTTGATGTACAGTTTCAAGCCAACTACTCTTCATTCTCTCTCTTCGATGAACGCTTTTCTTCATTAGAAATCGTTAGTAACGCTAAGCTTACTTAATCTTTGATTTTATAGTAATAGACAGAAACTGATAGAGGATGATAACAAGTCAAATTAAAAAAAGTTAGAAGGTCCTGATAAAATAAAGCCTTTTAAAATATTTAAAAAATATTTTATTAAGGCTTGCCGGCAAGAGAATATTGTTAATACAATAAGGGATGAATAGCTCCTTTATTATTTTAAAATATTATAAAAGAAGCTCCATGATTCGAATGGAAAGGTAGTCAACATCATGTAAGAAGTTTTCTTAATTACGAAAGAGAGATGATAATCCAAAATAAAAAAAAATAATTCACAATTATTTAATGAAGTGCATAACAAGTTCCATTTTTCTTATTTTATTTCTCAGTAGATATACTAATTTCTCTCACTAATCATCACAAATTGAAATGATTCTGATTTTATTTAAGAAGAGTAAATAAAACTAAGAAGCGTTAATCTCTGCAAATAAATTATTTTCTAGGAAAAAGGGAACGACCTTCAATCATGGTAAAGAGAGGGTGAGATTATTGAATTGCTAGGAGGACGTACGTACCTTCATCTAGTGGCAAGAGTCTTTGAGCATGGGATCCAAACTTGTCCACAGCAAAGCAATTCAACACCACAAATCCGAAAACCAAAACAGAGAAAGTCTTCGACAGTAGTGATGGCCACAACGCCATGCGCAGATCACAACTCGTTCTCTTGGTGATTGCTATATTATCTGGGAGGAACTAATTAGAACGATGATCAAAGAGCAAAAAACCACAAGCAGACACGGCGTGTTTTTCTCAGTAATGAGAGGTGGGTTGCTGGAGGGAAGGAGATTTTAAAGATGATCAGCAGCAACGCGGTTTGCTTTATTTTGCCTGGGGAAAGGTCCTTATGGAAATTGCTGTTCGTTGGTTTTATAGAGCGATAGAGAGGGAGAGAGGGAGAGAGGGCTGCACGAGGAAAATGACTTGGGAAAGTCCATTGTTGCTGCTGGAGAAAAATCAAAGATGACTCAAAAGCGGAAATTAAAGAGATTAGTTATTAGGTAAACATTATTTTAACTTCAACGGGTAGGATCAGCAGCCATGTTTATTTTCTTTTTTTATTTAATCCAAACTATAAAACCAGCATTTTAAAAGAAATTATAATAAGAGAAAACATCACTGTGAGAGATTCATGATTTTCAATGCCTCATATTTTCAACCAATGTATTAGAAAACATGAATACAACTTCATAAGTGAATTATTTTCAATGCCTCATATTTTTTTATTCATTTTCATATCATAGATTCATGCTAATGTTAGTTCATACAACTTTATAAGACAAAGTGTATCCTATATATATATATATATATATATATATATATAAACTTTATAAGACAAGTTTAAGAATACATTATTCTTTTTCATGCAGGCCCAATGGGCCATTTGATTTTAGCCAAGTTTTAATTGGCATAATAAACTTGTACATGAACTTTTTTTCATTTTTATAATGATGCTAAATCAAATAATTTTTTCAATGTAAAAAATATTTTTTGATCTTTTTTATTGTAAGAATAATAAAAAAAAAACTAACTAACTAAGAAAACAAATGATTTTTTTTTTTTTGGAAAAAACTTAGCGTGCACAATATAAACTCAAAATAAAAATTCTTTTTTTTTATTTAAAAAAAAACAAATTCATTCCAGATCAAAATAAAGATGTCACGGTTTGGATTTGCAATTCCTATACATTTATGTTGCAATATTTTTCATGAAATCTCCCCAAAGCTAGAACTAACATCCTCAGTATTGTTAACTGCTCCACCCCCATCACTACATAAAAAAAAACCCTTGATATGAAACTTTGCACTTCCATAAACCATATAGCCACCAATCTGCCATCTCTTGGCTTCAGAATTAACCATAATCAACGTCAATATTTCATCCATGATCCAGGAACATAAACACACTGAACTACAGAACCACCCATGATGTAAGAAAGGGACAAATGTCTATTCCAATCTCCGAAATATAGAGAGATTTTACTTCCTCAATCTACGCCCTTTGATGAACCAGAGAGAGAGAAAGAAGAGAGAGAACTTCGCCTGTTTATAGGGGTAGAAAAGTGTCATACTGTCTTTTATGGTATCAAATATTGGTTCTTAATTCGACTCTAAATGATCTCAATTATTAGTTTAAATCATCGGTCACCATGAATTGTTAAATTTATTAACTAAGTTACCTGAGTTGCTCTTCTTGAGCTGTCATCATGGCCTCTATGATGTCCATCGGCTAAAAAAAACCATACAAGTGTGTAGAAAAAAAATCAAGTGATTATTTACTTGTAAATTTTGTTAAATTTGATGAAGACCAGAGATATTAAATGCATCTATAAAATAGCTTATTGGGTAGTCTTTTCAGATAAAAGTTAGAGAAGAAAATAAATAGTAACTAAAACAATACTGTTTTTGTAAGGTTCATTTTAATCCTTTGCTTTGTGATTATTTTTAATTACACATCTAATTTGTATTAAAATTTTAATTTTATGTAATTTTATCTTTAAAAAACTTCAATATAAACCTTAGATTTACGTGTTATTTTCATTATAGTTCTTGGTGTCAAATATACATAATTTAACTCTCAATTAACCATTAAGCTTTTAATTCTCTTTAATTTCATCTCCGATTTCAATCAATTGGATCCTCATAGTTCAACGCCTGTTACAAATTGATCCTTGGCTGTGTAATTTAACCCTAATTGACCCAAAAACTTTAATTTTCTTGAGATTTTACCCCTGATTCCAATCAATTGACTTGGTAAAAATTAAATTTGGCCTTTTAAAATTTCAATCTTCTCAATTAAATCCAAATTAGGCTTTGAAACTTAATGTTTCACCAATTAAGCCTTCTAATAAAATTAATTTGACTATTTTAAAGTATAATTAAGTTCTTATATCTAATTAAATCCTTCAATTAGATTCAAATTAATTCTTGAACATGATTAAACTTTAATTTGACCCATGATTAAATCAAATTGACCTATTAAAATTTTAATTATATCCTTAGGCTGAATTTTTATGCAGATTCATTCAATAATAACTTAATTTAACTTTAAATTTATATTATCTCTGTAATCTTGAGTATACTAAAATAGAATTAGCTTTGATTTCCATTCAAAATTACAGCTTGTATTATTTTTGGAATCCTCCTCCGTCAACATGCATTCCACTTCCTCAAGAGTTCGCCACCATCCCATCCTTATCAACTCAAGGGCACCCTTTGGCTGCTCATTCTGCATGACTTCCTATTATGACATCTCAGCTATTTGGTGAAATCACAGTAATTTGGTGATCTTGCTCCATCACAGTAATTTGGTGATCTTGCTCCTCCTTAGCTTCTGACAGAGCTTCAAACTTATACTGCAATTCCTGAAGAATGAATGCTACGCCCACAATTAGCCTGACAAGTCATCCCTTTCACTTCTTACTGTTGCCATAGCCTATTCCAAACTTGTCTTCCTCTTTTTTACATCAGGCGGCTCCCTAGTATATATACGGACCCTCGCTGTATACTTCACGTTGCCTCCTCATAACCATCAACCCGTCTTTCTCATGATCTGATCTATTACTCTTCTCTTAACCTTTCATGTGCCCCATTAACTATTTAAAGGACTTCAACATATCAGCGCTCTGATGAGGCGATGTTTACCTTCAAGTGTTACGTGGCAAAAACTAAGTGTGCTGTTTGTTCTCATGATGCAAGCTGCAAGAGTCATCCTTCAAAATATTTTAGAGCTTTCTTAAGTACCTTCTTTTTTTCTTGTAGGGAGGGCTTGCAGAGTTTGCATAAGTATACTTGAATGTTCATCCACATCCTTTTTTTAGATAGAAAAATTCGAAGGATGAAAAACACAACAAAGCAGGCTCAGCACCAAGTCAGGTGGTGGCGTGTGAAACAAAAAAAAAAAAGAAAAGAAGTGAAACAAAAGATTTCCTGGTCTACTTTCTAGACAATTACACTGAAATTAACAAATAATTCTCTTCTTTAAACCAACAAACAAATTAGCTACCAAAACTTCAAAGGTAGTGTAAAATACAAGGCATCTTATTTTTACTATTGGTCTAAGGATCATGTTGCTTTGACTCATGATCGATCGAAACTGAAAATTAAACTAATTTAGGATTCACTGTAATTTGTCTCCTACTTTGCTTTTGATTGTGTCAAAGAGAAACTGAAAATGTAGCATTTGTATTTCAAAAGAACAAAATAAAAAATTGAGCACGCTAGCTGGATCAACTTTCACGGATGAGATGAAAATAAAGAACCAAGATTACAAAAAGACAGTAGTGCAGCAATAAAATTTAACACCCAGTGACATGAAAAGAAGAGAAGCAGCAAAGAAGATGGTCTAGCCCGCCCAATCTCAAGAGAAACTTCTGACTACAATTTTTTCTTTTTGAACACTTTAACTCTGGTCGTTTACCTTGACTACAGTTGCTTACGCATTTTTATGGCATCTACGTGATTTTCCATGCAATTAATGTAATTTGGATTGCATTATCACACTTATTAATGCATTATTGTTTGATTTTGCGAATTGTGTAATTAACTATTTATCCATAACCACTATAATTTGCTGGAAGGTTGCATAATATTTTTTAAAAGTATTTTTTAATTGAAAATATATTAAAATAATAATTTTTTTATAATAATTTTTAATTCACATCAAAACAATAAAAAATTCTAAAAATATATCAATATATTATATTTTCAAGTAAAAAAAAAATTTAAAACTATTTTAAAAAACAAAAAAACTAATAAACAAATACTTGGGTCCACCAACAAAAGCTTTGAAGGACCATATTGCAAACAATAGCCCAAATAAGAAAAAAATGAAAAAAAAAAAAGAGGATTAATGTTCACACACACAGTCAAATTAAAGGTATTATCTTTAATGAAATTCCATTAAACATATTCAAAACTTTCAATTCAAGGGGCTGAATCATAGCAGATTACTTAATCTCTTACAGAATTTTTATTCAATGTTCGAAGTCTCAAAACCACCACAAATTTTAAGTTTGTAATAAAAAGTTTTCTTAACAAGGACACCTTAATTGAATTTCTTCAGAGCCACCGACAAGAGGAAGTGTGTAATATACAAGGATAAAAACATGTTACTAAACCGCCAATTCAATCCAAAGTTTTAGATGATAGTAGTGAAGTATACACTGGTCATTCTCATTATCCAGAAATTTATTACTTCTACAGAAATTCGCTAAATAGCAATGGATTTACCGACGGAATATTTCTGTTGGTAATTTAATGTCGGTAATTTGAGGTCGAACTTACCGACGGACAATATTCCGTCTGTAATTCCGTCGGTAACTACCGACAGAAATTATCCGCCGGTAGTTACCGACGAAATTACGAACAGAAATGTTTTCGTCGTAAAAAAAAAACGGGTCGCTGACGTGGAGGTTTTGGCGGGTTATTTTTTCAGACGGAAGCACCGACGGATTCAAAAAGACAGCCCGTATAGCGACCGGCGTTTATATTGCCAACAGAATCACCGACGGATTTGAAATGGCAGATCCGTGCGATGACGTGTCGATTGTTCCGTCAGAACGGTTTCACCGATGGATATTCCGTCGGTGAAACCGTCGGTAAAAGTTAATATATGTCCACTCCACCGACCCTCTCCTCCTCTATTTCTCCTTCTTCTTCCTAATCCCAACTCTCCCCATCTGCAAACAACCAGGCCCCCCTCCTCCCCAAACAAAAATCTCCCTTATATCAGCACAACAAGTTATATTTCTTGAAGTTTTGTGGTCACAGCATCCGTGTTCTGATTTACCGAAGGATTTTATCAATTTTTGTAAGTAATTCTTCCTTTTTAAATTTTAAAATTTAATTAAATGTCAATTTTATCGTTTTTTTAGTATATGTATTTTGTTAGTAAATGAATATGTTTTATTGTTATTTCTCAAACAAACTTGTAGTATATGAATGTACGTATAATTCTATACCTGTTATGGTTTGTTTTAGATTTTGTAAGATTGTATTTGTTTGTAAATTGTTAAAACTTTATGGAACTACCGAAGTACATGTGCTGTTTTGAAATAATTAATAGCTTACTTAATGGGTCCGTTTAAAGTTTTGTCAATGGTATTGCGGAGTGGTAATTTCTGTAAATTTATATATTTTAATTTGTATGGACGTTGATAAATGATAATGAATATTTAATAATTATGAGAAGTTGTGATTGGTTTGTTGGATAATCTCGAGGTAAAGTAATATTGTTGCAAGTTTATTTACCTAACTTAGTTAATTAATACATTATGTCATCATAATTTTATAGAGGTTCGATATAAATCATGGATGATCGTTCATGGATGTATCAAGATTCACCCCAAGGATTGCGGAGGATGGATTATTGTAACGGGGTTCAGGGTTTTATTAATTTCGCAACATCTATTCTTAGAAATTTTACTAGAGACGGTATTAGGTGTCCATGCAGGAAGTGTCAAAATAAAAAGTATCTACATCAAGATGTTGCAATGATGCATCTTCTACACAAAGGGTTTATGGAGAATTACCAATGTTGGTATGCACACGGAGAAGTATTTGTTAGCGAGAGTGAGAGGAGAATGGAAGAAACGGTGGTTGGGTCTACTTCTAGTGCTAGCAACGTGCATGAAGCGGCAAATGACAACACTAATCCTTACAGAAATATGGTTATGTATGCAATGAAAATGAATCAAGGTAATGTCAGTCAATGTCCAATCGTAGAAGAAGAACCTAATGTAGATGCAGCAAGGTTTTTTGATTTGTTGAAAGATTCTAACGAACCATTATGGGATGGCTGCACGAACCACAGTAAATTATTAGTCGTAGCACAGGTGTTCACCATTAAGTCAGATCACGGGTTGAGTGAGGCCGGGTATGACAAGGTTATTGAATGGGCAAGAAGCATTTTACCTGAAGGGAACAGGCTGAAAGAGAACTTCTATGCTGCGAAGTCCATGATGAAACCCCTCGGTTTAGGATACCAAAAAATTGACATGTGTCCTAACTTCTGCATGTTATACTACCTTGAAAATGCTGAGATGACCGAGTGCATGACATGCGGGCATTCCCGTTACAAACCTAGAACTGGCAGGGGAAAGACTCTAGTGGCATATAAAAAACTTAGATACTTCCCGATCACACCTAGACTGCAGAGGTTATTCATGTCACCAAGGACTGCTAAGCACATGACATGGCACCAAGCACACCATGCAGTTGATGGAGTGATGGTTCATCCTTCTGACGGCGAAGCGTGGAAACGCTTTAACAGTGTTCATCCTCACTTTTCAGCTGAATCAAGGAATGTGCGTCTTGGGTTGTGTACAGACGGATTCAACCCATTTAGGTCATTTGCTGCTCCTTATTCTTGTTGGCCGGTCATACTCACAGTTTATAACTTGCCACCGGGAATGTGTATGAGGCCAGAGTTCATGTTTTTATCTACTGTCATACCCGGTCCAAGAAGCCCGGGGCGAAATATAGATGTTTATCTTCGACCGTTGATTGATGAGTTGGCGCAGTTGTGGTCCTCCGGAGCTCTGACTTATGATATATCGAGGAAACAAAATTTCCTTATGAGGGTGACTTTGATGTGGACTATCAATGATTTTCCAGCTTATGGAATGCTTTCTGGTTGGAGCACGCATGGGAAACTCACATGTCCATACTGCATGGAAAACAACAAGGCATTCACGCTAGCAAAGGGAGGTAAAGCTTCTTTTTGTGACTGTAACCGTCGCTTCTTGCCACTTAATCACAGGTACAGAAAGAACAGAAAAGATTTTTTTGTTGGAAGAGTTGAAAAAGATGTTGTCTCAGAGTACGGTGACATTGTGTTTGGCCTTCAATCAGGTAAGCAAAAGTTTCTTAGTTTTGGTTTGACCCATAATTGGGTAAAGCGAAGTATCTTTTGGGAGCTTCCTTATTGGAAGACCAATTTGCTCCGCCATAACCTTGACATCATGCACATCGAAAAGAACATGTTTGAGAACATTTTCAACACCATTATGGATGTGAAGGGGAAGACAAAGGACAACATCAAGGCTAGATTGGATATAGCTTTATACTGTAACCATAAAAATATGGAGTTGGTTTATGATGAGTCACGGGTCGCAAAACCAAGAGCAAGCTTCGTGTTAGAGAAAAACGCACAACTGCTAGTCTACAAATGGCTTAAGAGTCTGCATTTTTCGGATGGACATGCATCGAACATATCAAGGCTGGTTAATATAGAGGACTGCAGATTGTATGGAATGAAGAGTCATGATTACCACGTGTTTATGCAAACACTCATCCCATTAGCTTTTCGTGATTTGTTGCCAAAGGGAATATGGGATGCACTCACGGAGATCAGTCATTTCTTTAGAGATATATGCTCCAGCAAGTTGAATGTTTGATCACATTGAAAGCCTTCAAACGAATATCGTCGAGACACTATGCAAACTTGAGATGATATTCCCTCTATCATTTTTTGACTCAATGGAGCATCTCTCTATACATCTACCGTTTGAGGCAAAAGTTGGAGGACCGATCCAATATAGATGGATGTACCCATTCGAACAGTTAGATATTACAGTTGCAATGTAATTCATATGTAAAGGTATTTTATATGTTTTTCTTAATTGAAAATACTTGATTAATATTTCAATGCAGGTACTTGTTTAATCTCAAGAAAAAGGTTAAGAACAAGGCGCATGTTGAGGCTTCGATATGTGAGGCCTATATTGTTAAGGAGATCTCAACATTTATCTCGTACTATTTCGAACCTCATCTGAGAACGAGAATCAATCGCGTTCCACGGTATAATGATGGCGGTGAAGTGCCTTTCAGTGGGAACTTGTCAATATTCTTCAATACTGGACGACTCACACCTAAAAATGTCGTAAGAGGAAGATATTTGTCGGAAATAAAGTTCAAACAAGCACACAACTATGTTCTATTTAACTGTGATGAGCTGAGACCTTTTATTTAGTAAGTTTATACTAATTAAACTTTGTTAGTAATATACTGTTAATTATATATTGTAATATCATACACTCATTATCACTTGCAGGCAACATCGATAATATTTGCTCTCCAATAACTCACGGCTGACCGAATCCCAGATCTTTCAATTACAAGATGAGCAGTTTGCCACGTGGTTCAAAACACATGTAAGCACTATCACAAACTCATTCTAACTTGCAAAATTACTGTATATATGCATGTCATTACGAGATTCTCGTTTATTTACTGTTTATTGATGTACATTACATACAAGGTTTATCAAATGGGAAGGAGTGCACCTAAGTCATTGTCTTCACTAAGCCTGGGGCCTGAAAGAAAATGTAAGTGCTACAACGGGTATTTTGTCAATGGATATGTTTTCCATACTGAAGAATACGGGCAAGAAAGAAAGACATACAACAGCGGTGTTTGTGTTAAGGGATCCACTAGTAGTGAGTTAGAAGTTGACTACTATAGTAGATTAGAAGAGGTCGTCGAACTGCAATATCATAACGAGTAGAATATAGTGTTTTTATTCAAATGCTATTGGTATGACACGACTGACAGAGGAATCAGAGTTGATCCGCACTATGGTCTGGTCATATTGCCGCGCTAATTTCAAAGGATTGTGCATTAAATGCATCTCTGACCGCGTCATATTGCCGACGGATTTACCGACGGACCACGAAAAATATGGAGGGTCATTGAAAAATTTGGTGCGAAATTCAAAATTTACCGACAGATTTTTAACACCTCACCGACGGATTAAATTAAAATAATAATTAATTTTAAATCCGTCGGTGTATCCGTCGGTAAAACTGGCATTTAAGTCCCCCCGACCGCCTCTTCAGTTCATTTTTTCTTCTCCTCAATTTTTCACCGATTCTTTTCCTCTCAGTTCTTCACTCCGTTCTTTAAAGGTTTCTTCAAAGGTTTCACCAGCGATCTCTAACATCTTATCTCGTGAATCTCCATCAGTTTAAAAGGTTTGTATTTCTTCTATTTCATTTTACTTTAAGGGTTTTCTTTTGCTATTTTTTTTGTTATGTTTTTTGTTTTGGTGTATTTTTTGTAATGTAGATAAAGTCTATAGTTTTTTTTGCATAATTGATTGATAAAGTCTATAGTTTTTTTTTTAATTTATTGAATATTTTTTATTATTGTGTTGGCATAATTATTAATAGTTAATTTGTTGAATATTTATTGTTAATGTTGAATTTACCATAGAATTAGTAATTGAATATGTTGGAATAATTATTAATTTTACTCTATTATTGCATGCTTTGTGTTTAATTTTTTCTATTTATTTTGATTGTTATTCTAGAGTTTTTTTTTAATTTATTGTTTTGTTGTATTGGCATAATTATTGAATAATTTGTTGAATTGTAATTCTTAATGTTGAATTTACCTTAGGATTAGTAATTGAATATGTTGGAATAATTATTAATTTTACTCTATTATTGCATGCTTTGTGTTTAATTTTTTCCATTTATTTTGATTGTTATTCTAGAGTTTTTTTTTTTAATTTATTGTTTTGTTGTATTGGCATAATTATTGAATAATTTGTTGAATTGTAATTCTTAATGTTGAATTTACCTTAGGATTAGTAATTGAATATGTTGGAATAATTAGTATAGATTGGGTAAATTGGTTGTGGCTATTATTAATATGTGCAGGTTTGTGGATTTGGGTAGTATTCGGTATAGGGGAGGTGCTATCGATTTTTTTTTTACATTTGAATTTAATTATATAATTATTTGTATAAAATTGTGTAGATGCGTAGAACGAAACCAGAGCTGGTCGCTCAAGTACGGTCGCAGCTAGTTTGTCTAGCAGCGACGATGATATTTCCTTAGGTGCCTCTCAAGAAGAGGCACCTACACCACCTGCGCCGTCAACCAATGCTGCCTCTTTCAACGGTACTTCACAGCGCAGAGGCGGCGTGCCTTCACAGCGAAATCAATTTACCCGTAAGTACAAGGCACAGTGGAAGGACGACCTTTCAATGTAAGTTTGTTAAGGTTTTAGTTTTTTTAAAAAAAATTACAACATAATTTATGAAGTAATCACTATTGAATTTATTTCATTTATTTTCAGGTTCACAAACATTGAAACCGCCCGAGTAATATCATCGGCGTTTAAATCGTCGATGGAGATTCCATTGTTTCAATGGAGTCAGATATCCAAGCATCCTGAATGGATGCCTCAAATCAATACATGGTTTAACAGGTTTGAGGTTGGTATTAATTTATAATTTTCAACTTATTAATATAATTGTAAATAAATTATTATTTTTATTTAAACTTGTTTATTTATACACAGCACAAATTCTGCTGGGACAGTGAACATAACACTGTTGTGAGGAGGGTGTGGGAAAATCACGCGGCAACTAGGTAAGATCGAAAACAATACAAGATTTTTTTTAGACAAAAATTTATGTTTCCAAATGTAATTTTTGGTTGCGTGAAGTAGGTTGCGTGATTTTTGGTATGAAGCATAAAAAAGGCAAAAAAAAACCGTGAGGGATAGGGGTTTCCAAGGCTGGAACGATGTTGCGGTTTGGAGGGATTTCAAACCGATATACATCTCGAAAGATATATGGCCACACTATCTTGAGCACGTGACGTCTGAGCGGTTCACACGACGTTCACAGTCCGGTGCTGGCAACCAAAATCAGCCAATTCATGGCGGGGTGACAACGCACACTGGCGGCTCCGTTCCGTTTGCTGCACATGCGAAACGGATGGTAAGATTAATTTAAATGAAATATATCGATAAATTCAGTTTTGTTAATATATCTTTTTTCATTATAGGCTGCGTCTCTTGGACGTGAGCCGAGCCCGATAGAGCTGTTTGTGGAGACGCACGTGCGGAGTCAAGACCGCCAAAAGGGGCCGCAACAGTTCATTGATAACCGTGCTCAATATTTCGTGGTATGTTTGTTCAACCATTTTATTTTGTAAGTTATTATGTAAGTTATTATGTTTATTGTATTGAATATGATGATTATTTTTATTATTATTTTCAGAAGACCTATAATAATCGGTTGAGGGAGAGATACAGGGACGATATTTTGACCCATCTGGAATTCGATCCGGATTTGTGGATGGAGGTTGGCTCGTCAGGTGGACACGATAAAAATCAGGTTTACGGGCTCTCCAACACTAAGGCCGACAACTTGCGGTCGACCCGTAGTGTTTCAACCGTTGGGAGCTCCCAATCAATATCGAGCTCCCAATCTAAGGAGTTCGTGGCCTTGCAGCAACACACGGCTCAGCTCACCGAGAAATACGATAACCTATCAGCAGAGTACGCACAACTCAAAACGTCTCATGCACAACAAAGAGCGGAACAAAGAGCGGAGTCTAAGCAAATCAAAGCGTCTCAAACACAACAAAAAGCGGAGTATGAACAACAAAAAGCGGCTTATGAACAGCTTCGCGAAATGATTATGAACATGGCAAATAGTGGAACATGTGCGCCTAATCTTTTTTGGCCGTATAACCACCAGCCTCCTCCAGGATCTCCTTCTCCTCCTCCAGCTCCACCTTTATATTAATTTGTAATAAATATTATTTACCTTTAAAACTTCATTTAATATTTTTCTTGAAACATATTCAGTTTGTAATGAATATTATTTAACTTTGTTTTTTTTTATGTTTAATATAAATTTTATTTGCATAATTGGTTTGTATTACTATTAATTTATATAGTTTTATATTATATATCCTAAATAAATTTTTAAAAACAAATTAAAAAAAAACTATTACCAAGGATTTTACCGACGGATTAATTCGGTCAGTATTTTAAACACTCACCGACAGACTTACCGACGGAATTAATCCGTCGGCATTTAAAAGTAGCTACCACTAGTATCGATGAATTTACAGACGGATATATTCGGTCGGTACACTCACCGACAAATTTACCGACTGTTAGTTTCCGTCGGTAAATCACAATATCACCGAAGGACGACAACTCCGTCGGTATATTTCAAGCGGAAATCTTTTTTTTTACCGCGCAAATTCCGTCTGTAAACCCATCGGCAAATGGTTTTTTTGTTTTTCCGACCGATATAGCGACGGAAGGGGGAATCACCGACGAAAGGAAAGCCGACGGACGTAATCCGTCGGTGATGACGTCGGTAAAAAAATCACCGACGAACTTCTAATCACACACCGACGGAATAATTCCGTCGGTAAAACCGTGAAATCTTGTAGTGTAATTATGTAAAGTCGTTAATATATTCATAATTCAATTATTTTGTGCATATATTTTTTTTATTAACGTGAGTGTCCAGGTCAACTTGCGTACACCTCGACTAATTCAATGAGCTCTAAAATTAATGATCATGTAAGCCTCCAGTGACTCTGAGGTTTATAAGACTCAAACTGATGATCTTTAAAGGATAAATTTAAAATCTGACCAATTAAACTATACTTTTTAAAGTTATAATTGTTTTTTTTTTAATGGCAACCAGTGAAGTTTGGGTTACGCAATGAAAGTAATTCTCCTATTATATATAATAATGATATAAATTTAAATTATTAGAACTCAAATTTACTTTATAAAATAAAAAAAAATAGCATGAAGCATGGATAGTTGACTTGGTTTCTGTCACTTCTCGCTTAAAGCAAGCCTCTCTCTTTCTTTGTTTCCGTACTCCTTCCTCCCTTTCTTTCACACAAGATTCCAACTCCCAACATCATTTCCTACTGCAAATTATACCCATATCTGTATCAAAATCAGTCATATCTGACAATTCTGTCCACTGTATATTTTCTCTCGAATGTGACGAGGTTAATACGTCCAGCTCCTTAACAATTATCATGTCCTTCTCGAGGCTTCTTTTTGCTTCACTCGTTGCCTTTTGTCTCGCAACATTTGCTTCTGGGGCTACTCGTTTACCCGACGATGAAGGTATGTTCAAGGCAAGATTGAATTAGTGATTTTGGAGTTTTCTTGTTTTATATTATCTCGGTTGTTTCAATCATAGCTATGGAGATGAAGCTCTTCAATAATTTAATTATATATCATTATTCTGGAAAATAATAAACCTTGTAATATATATATTTAAATTCTTACAGTTGAAGCTCTGCGTGACGTAGCAAAGACAATAGGCAAGACAAATTGGAATTTCAGTGCTGATCCTTGTGGTGGTCAATGGGGTTGGGTTGATCCAAATCCGGTGAAAGGGAATGAAAACGCCGTATCCTGCGACTGCACCTTCTCAAATGGCACCATCTGCCATGTCATTAGCATGTAAGAAATCTCTCTCTCTCTCTCTCAAAGTCTTTTGTTAGAAGCTGCGGATGGCCCTTGATTAATTATCCCAAGCCAAACTCTACCTCAGTAGATTATCTTCATCCTCTTAACTACATGGTAATAGTGCATCACTACGATATACCAATAATTTTATATTTACTATATATTGATAGAAACTTTAGAGAATTCTTTGAGACTCTGCATATTTGATTCCAAAATCTGCCTTAAAACGACAAATTACTCACGAAAATTGTGCATCTGCAAGTTATGTGGGAGGTAATTTGAAAATATTGAACTTATTACAAACCTCGATATATATATATATATATATATATATATATATATATATATATATATATATATATGAGCTCCATTGTAGTTCAGATAAGGAAAAAGAGAGGGTATTTTTAATATTCAATATGAGCTTGCTCAACCATATAAATATTATACTCTAATCTTTAAAAGCTGTTCTTCTGCATTTCCCGGAACAAGACTAACAAGAAAGATATTAAGATCCCAAGAATCAAGATATGATAAATGTCAAGAGTTGAATATTGGTTACGACACAAAAATCCTTTCCAATAACGACAGAACTTAAATTTATTTTCAGAATAAGAAAACTAAATGCTAAATCAACTTTATTAATCAAACAACGTGGAGAAGTGTACTTTTAGTAGCCGTTCGTTCAGTGGCCCTTTGTTTTTGCTGTTGAAACTAGGTTTTATGATTTTATAATTTTCTGTATTGCAAGATTGTTTTAATATATTAATGTTGGAAATAATTTTAAAAAAATATAAAATATATTATTTTTATATATCTTTAATTAAAAAAATATTTAAAAAGTAACAAGTAACCCACTAACCACTGCCTCACAAGTCAAACATGCTATAAGCAGGATCTACCTTGACAAGACAACGTGGGCATGTGAAACGAAGGCTGTGCAAAATCAGATTGTTAATTAAGAAAAATGAGACACAGACAAGGAAGAGGGCTGTATATGTCGGCCCAGTGGCCAAGTTGTGTAGTAATTAATTTTAGTTTCCTTGTCTTTATTTTCTGTCACAATTATAGATACGGATTGGATTGTGGTCGTACGGTACCTATGCGCTGGTGTTGACTTTGAGGTGTAAACCACAACCTACACTTATGATGGCAATATTAAATATGTTATATGATGGCAATATTTTAAAAATATATATATATTAAAAATATATTTTTTATTTTTAAAATTATTTTTAATATTAACATTTCAAAACAATTCAAAAATAAAAAAAATATTTTTAAATTATTTTTAAAACACCATTACGACACCCGCTGTCCTGGATCCAAGCAGTAAAAATGTTGACATGGTCTTGTGTTTACGTTTCGACCACACATGGTATTGATAATGTAAGACTAAAAATATGTTAAAATTATATATTTATTAATTTTTTAAAAAATTATTTTTAATATAACATTTTAAAATAGTATAAAAACATCAAATAATTATTAATTAAAAAATATTTAACGCTTTTTAAACCAAAAAAAAAACATGTTCTGTTTATTAAAAATAACAAGCTCTTGTGCTTCTCAACTTTGTGATGTCGTTTTAAGTTATCAAGGGAGAAAAAAGATTATGATGGCGTTTTAGGGTTCAAAATAAGAATTTATTTTGATACATCTTCCTTCCAATATATGGTATTAACGTTCCAGCTTCTTTCAACTTGGTCTTTATATATATATATATATATATATATATATATATAATTATTTTTTTATAGAAAAATTCACTCTCTTTTGGCTTCCCATAAAATATTTTATAGAAAAATATTTTTTAAAATTCTTCTATTTTTATTTCCCAAGAATATTTTTCTGTGTTAATATCCCATTATTTATTTTACACAAAAAATCATCAATGAAAAATATCTTATAATCATCTTTTAAATTTAATTTATTTACTAAAAAATATTTTCAGCTCAAAAAAATTCATATAATATTTTATAAATAATAATTCATTTATAATATAATCTAACTATTTCTACCACAATCACTATTTTTTTCTCTACTATCATTTTTTTTTTCACCATCAAAACCACCTCATCTCTATGTTTTCCATCATTTCACGACATCACCCTCACAATTGTTTATTTCATTTTTTTAATTTTTAAATTGCTTTATCATCAATGTATTTTAATTATTTTAGATTGATTTCTCGATATAGTTTTAAAAGTGATTCAATAAATACAATTAAACAATTAATGATAAAAAACTACTAGTTTAGTTGAGTCAATTTAGGTCATAAATTAATGATTAGAGGAAAAAAATCAAATTCGATAATGGATATAACACCAATCATCATGAATGTGTTTATGTGTGTAAAAATGTATGTAAATTATTGAGATATTATAAACCAATCATTAATATCGCAGTTTCAATTTTCAAAAAAAATAAAATATTGTTTAAATAAAGGTTAAGATCCTTAAATATTGTTGAAGCACAGAGTTCTGAAGACCCAGAATCTTGAAGGCAATCTTCCACGGGATTTGGGCAGGTTCCCTTACCTCCAAGAAATGTAAGCATTGCCTCTTAAGTTCTTTACCAAATTTAGCCCAAAATCATTGTTAAACATATGATATGGAATATTAATATCATTAAACTCATGGCTGTAACCTTTACAGTGACTTGTCACGTAACTACCTCAACGGTACCATCCCTGCAGAATGGGGAGCCATGCCACTAGCTACCATGTAAGATGCTTTTTCTCTCATATACATGCATGAGTTCTTGAACAATGTTTAGTTGTACAGGAAATTAACTGAAAAAATGAGTTTATACATGTCATATGCAGTTCTATTATAGGAAATCGATTAACCGGCCCAATCCCAAAAGAAATTGGAAACATCAGCACTCTTGCAAACTTGTAAGACAAACAAGATCGATCCTTTTCTCCTTCAATCTATTTACTAAGTAATAGTTTTTTGTGGGTGTGATGTTTTGAGTGAAACAATCATGCAGCACTGTCGAGTTTAATCAGCTTTCAGGAGTTCTGCCACCAGAGCTTGGAAATTTAACTCGCTTAGAAAAAATGTAAGTCCTTTCACTACAAGTTTGTGTGCTATGCAATTTTTAAGTTACTTGTTAGAGCTTTGCTTGAAAAACCTATGAAACTTTATTTAGTTATAATTGTTTTTGCTCTAATGTTATAGGCATCTATCCTCTAACAACTTTACTGGACAGTTGCCAGCAACATTTGAAAAGCTTACCACATTGAAGGATATGTAAGTTTTTGAAGTATTATTATAATTATGACACAAGTTAAATGTTCAGTTTTGAATCAAACTGCATGATTTTATTGTTTTTTGCAGCCGAATTGGTGATAACAGCTTCACAGGTCAGATACCGAATCTTATTCAGAAATGGACCAACCTGGAGAAACTGTAAGATTTTCTGTGGTTCGTAATTGTATGAATTATTTAACAGTTTGTGTGGCCTATCAGATTATTTATTTGAACCAATATTTAACTACATGATAGAGTGATACAAGGCAGTGGTCTAAGCGGGCCGATTCCATCAGGCATTGCTCTTCTGGAAAAGATGGCTGATCTGTGAGTAAAGCTCTGTTGTTTGATAACTTACATAAGAACAATAATAAAAGCTCTTATCCTTAACCGTGCATATATGCAGGAGAATAAGTGATCTGCAAGGAAATGGAACTGAAGCCGCATTCCCACCATTAACTAATATGAAAAACCTAAAAACACTGTGAGCTAGATGCTTTCTTATCAATCATCATGTGATTATTGTTTTGCGTTGTTGTTTCTTCTTTATGTGATTCTGAAAATTAATATTTATGTTGCAGGATACTGAGGAGTTGCAATATTATTGGACCACTACCTGACTTTGTTGGTGAATTGCCCAAATTGACAACCTTGTCAGTTCCTTCTATCAGCTTCTTTATATACCGTTTTGGACTTTGTTAGCATTTACCCTGTCTTGTATTTGCGTACTTGGCAGTGATATACTGATGTTCTCTTAGTTATTTGACCATTTTTCTTCATTTTCTAGTAGTATGCTGAGCTCTCCTTATGGTTTCTTTGCAGAGACCTCAGCTTTAACAAACTTATCGGAGAAATTCCAAGCAGCTTTAGTGGTCTAAGAAAAGTTGATTACATGTAAGCAAATGGCTTTATATTTGTCTGATTACATGTAAGCAAATGGCTTTATATTTGTTCCTTCTTACATTCAGCTTGAAGATCCCGAGCAGTTCTCATATTTCAAACCAAGTCTTGCAACTGTTCTATAAGCTACAGGAACACTTGTTCTATACGGTTTTGTTACCTTTGCTTGAAATCCACTTTCATTGATTCACTACTTCTTTCTAGATATTTAACGGGGAATCAGCTAAATGGAACCGTATCGGACTGGATATTCAAGGACGGAGAATCTGTGTAAGGTTTCTTTTCCTGTCTAGATTATTTCTAATGCGTCTAAAAGTTATTAATTAGTTTTACAAATATGCTACAGAATTTACCTATTGTTCTCTTGATACCGCAGCCATTTGAGGAACACAATTCCATACCATCCCTAGATTGTGTTCAGAAGATAATAAACTTGGTTTGGGGTTTCGATTGCAGCTCACTGATGAATTATTGCATTTGGAAAACCAAGTCATCTAGCGACTTTTTCTAGATATGATGCCTAAAACTAAAATTTCCATGCATTAAGGGATAATGAGAACAACAGAAGGGTTCATAGCGACTAAGAGTAATTAGGCACACTTAACCAAATATGCGATCAACAAATTGTTGATTGATTTACATTTTGAACTGAACATCTACCTTTCTTCTGGCAGTGATCTTTCCTACAATAATTTCAGAAATGAAAGCTCATGTCTACAGCGCAAAGTGTAAGAAAGTGAAGTTTTATGCTCTCCATTTCTTTTCTATCCCTCATTCCCCTGCATTCACTTGCAATTTGCGTAAGAGCTAATTTTTGTCACTTCTCTGATTTCCTACAGAAACTTATTTGGCAGCGCTTCAATAGGCAACGTCTCGTATGTGTTTAGACTCTTGAAAACTCAATCTTATCTATTTCTAGAGAGATGTTTGATAGTTTGGTCTAGGCCTGTCCTATTCTAAATTTTAATCAGATATGTTGCTGTTTTTTTTTTTTTTTTTGTATCTCAGCGGAAGTACTGTTCCATGCTTAAGAAGCTTTCATTGTCCAAAACGTAAGTCAGGCTTATGATTGTGTCCTAGAAAATTATTTGCTCCTTTTGCGTACCAAATATCTATAAATCAGCACTCTTGTTATGAAAGTTAAAGATCAAGTATACCATCTACCATGATGTCATGGTTTTTGTCATTACGAAGGAATAGAATTGCATAAGAATACTATCAATTATAAAAGAAGCATACACATAGTAGCTTAACAAAATTAAGCTTCTACAAGGTAGCAATAATATTTTCAACATACATAAGTTGTTCTTTGCCATGGTAGTTCGATTTGTGCATGTTAGTATTCCATACTGATTGATATGTTGTTGCTTTGGCAACAGAATTCTATTCCCTCCACATAAATTGTGGAGGAAAAGAAGCAACTATTGATGGGAACATATACGAAGATGATACAGATCCAGCCGGACCATCAAGATTCTACCAGAGTAGAACTAACTGGGGAGTTAGTACCACTGGTCACTTCATGGACGATGCCCGTTCCTCAGATTCCTACACATGGACGAATGCAACCAAACTCTCCGCAAATACTTCATCACTTTACATGGATGCCCGCCTTTCTCCAATCTCTCTAACTTATTATGGTTTCTGTATGGGAAGTGGGAGCTACACAGTTACTCTTCACTTCGCAGAGATAATGTTTACTGATGACAAGACACACAGCAGCCTTGGCAGGCGATTTTTTGATATGTATATCCAGGTGACTGATCAAAGTTTTATTCTGTCATTCAGTATTAAAGGTTTGAATGAAAATACAAATTTTCATTTTTCTTTCTGTTTTATTGATAGCAATCTGACAACAAAAATGTAGGGAAAGCTTGTACAAAAGGATTTCAGTATCCAGGAAGAAGCAGGCGGTGTTGGTAAGGCAATTATCAAAAATTTTACTGCCATTGTAACTGGAAATGCATTGGAGATACGCTTTTATTGGGCTGGAAAAGGGACAACTGGGCTGCCTGTTAGAGGAGTCTATGGACCTCTCATATCGGCTATTTCTGTGACACCTGGTAAGTTGAGGAGATTTTATGAACTTAATCATCAGGATTCTGTTCGTACAGTACAAAACCATCAAGGCAGCTTGGTCTTGTCCAATTTGTATACCCTCTCCATCCAAATGACCAATAAATCTGGGGGTGATCGTAAAAATTTGCCGTTCTTATTTATTATTGAGATTTGGGAGATGCATTTAGCAATTTTCATGAGACCAAATGGAAAGCTTTCGTACTATACCTTTGCTTACTGATTTAATACAAAAATAAATTGCTTTATCTCTGAAAAGATGGAAACAATAAAAACTGATAATGTTTCCTTTTACCGCTATTTGAAGTTAGTCTGGATGGTACAATTTCTGCACTTACATACGAAAAATGTATTGTCCACCCAATTTGACGTACAATGTGATGTTATTTGTCTTTCTGTTATAAACTCTTTGCTTCCTGCAGATTTTGTACCTCCTTCAGAAAATAGCAGTAGTAATGGTATATCTGCTGGCACTGTGGTTGGCATTGTGGCTGCAGTAGTAGTTGTCATCTTCCTGATTCTAGGAATTCTCTGGTGGAAAGGTTGTCTAGGACAGAAGATCAGTATGCGTCATGGTATTTTCTAAAGATTTATCTTCATTTTCCTATTTCTGCATACGGTTTCTCCATATCAACTTTGTAGGACCATATATATATAATCAAACCTGTTAAACTGAAACTGGAAAAAGAAGGCTGCTATGGCAAAACTGATTGACAATGAAAAGTCAAAAAAAAAAGAAAAACAGAGAGAGAGAGAGAGAGAGAGAGAGAGAGAGAGAGAAGTGAAATTAATTCCAAGAAACGGATTCTTTTCTGAAACAAATTCGCTTCTCCAACAGATTTGAAGGGCCTAGAATTAAAAACAGGTTCATTTACATTGAGGCAAATTAAAGCTGCTACAAACAACTTCGATCCTGCTAATAAAATTGGAGAGGGTGGTTTTGGTCCTGTTTACAAGGTATTCAACATGAACTTCACATGGTTTCTTAATGCATGGCCTTTGTAACATTTTTAAGATTCTTAGCTTGATGCAATACTTGTCTTGCGAAAGTTTTTTACATTATTTCCTTGATGCAGGGTGTTCTATCAGATGGAACCATAATTGCTGTAAAGCAGCTTTCCTCCAAATCAAAACAAGGAAACCGTGAGTTTGTGAATGAGATTGGCATGATTTCTGCTCTGCAACACCCTCATCTGGTAAAGCTTCACGGATGTTGCATTGAAGGCAATCAATTATTGTTGGTGTACGAGTACATGGAAAATAACAGCCTTGCTCGTGCTTTGTTTGGTAAATTCAAAGAACATAATTTAATTGATTTCAAGCTCTTGTCTCTTAGATGTTTCCATACATGTAAATTAAGGTATGCGTGCTTGTACGGGACGAGACAAAATACTCACCTTATACTTCGCATCACTGTTGATCTTGTCTCAAAGGTCCTGAAGAATACCAGCTGAATTTGGATTGGGCAACAAGGCACAAGATTTGTGTTGGTATAGCAAGAGGTTTAGCTTATCTTCATGAAGAATCAAGATTGAAGATCGTGCATAGAGACATCAAGGCCACCAATGTGTTGCTTGATAAGAATCTAGACCCAAAGATATCTGACTTTGGGCTAGCCAAACTTGATGAAGAGGAAAACACCCACATAAGCACCCGAGTTGCCGGAACCCTGTGAGTCTGCTCTCTACTGTTGTATCTTGTTAATACTTTTTAGTTCTTATATTTTAAGTTGAATACAATGAAAGAAAAAAAAAAAAAGAGTCCATCCTACAGCTTCAAACAGATTTGGTCAGCAACCAAAACTTATCCCACGTCCAATAATATAAAAAAACTGAAAATGAGCCATCCATCACAAGATTTAAGTCTTTTGAATAGAACTCAGTCTAAGCTGTTTGATATTGGTTATTTTTGCAGCGGGTATATGGCTCCTGAATATGCAATGCGGGGTTATTTGACTGACAAAGCAGATGTCTACAGTTTTGGAATCGTTGCCTTGGAAATTTTCAGTGGGAAGAGCAATACTAGTCATCGAACAAAGGAGGACACTGTTTATCTTCTTGATTGGGTAGAAAGAGTTTCTCGCCGTCTTGATTTATTTATTGTTTTTATTATCATTGTACTTAATTATACATATCTATCTTGTTTTCTAGGCATTGGTTTTGAAGGAGAAAGGGACTTTGCTGGAGCTCGTTGATCCAAAACTAGGCCAAGACTACAACAAAGAAGAGGCGATAACAATGATTAATGTGGCTCTCCTCTGCAGTAATGTCTCTGCAGCAGTTAGGCCTGCGATGTCTTCAGTAGTAAGCATGCTCGAAGGAAAGGCTGCTGTTCAAGATATTGACATTCCAGATACAAGCATGTCAACGGATGAGAAGAAGATTGAACAAATGAGGAGGCATTTTCAAAATGTCAACGAACAGGAAATAAGTGAGACTCGTACTCTGTCAATGGATGGACCGTGGACTGCTGCTTCTACATCTGCTGGTGATCTTTATCCAGTCTCTTTGGATTCAGACTATTTGAAGGGTAGAGATTAGAGAAGTTTGCTCCAATTTGCCTCATCAACTGTCCATCCATCATCATCTTATTACTTTTGTTTTTAAGCATATTTCTTTGCCTTGTTATCATCATTTCTGTTCATTCTTGTTAAACTTATTTGAGGGCTAATTACGTTAGTGGCACGTTATAACTTTTTCAAAACTTCCAATCAAAATTTTCCTTCCACTTTCTGTAAGTTACTCAATAATTTGATGACATGTCGTTCAATCTTAATCCATTTTGGTACACCAACTTAGGTTTTGTATCAATACATTCTGTAATAGCCCGGCTTTTACAAGCCCAAAACAACAGTAAATTTTTTTTTTTTTACTTGACACACATCGTGTCGGTAATCGGCGAACATGTTCCCTTCACATCATCAATATATAATCCATACATCAACAACAATCAACATTTCATTTAAAAGTGAATCTTACATAAACTTATAATATTATGTTTGCATGATTAAAAGTTCGCATTTAAAATATACATGCATAGCCATGGGTTTGTATTCTATCCTACAAATAGTCATCACGAATTTAATCTAAAAGGATCTAATAATAGTTATACATTCAATACATTGATTCATATAAAATACATCATGATTTAGAATACAACTACATGATTCCTTGCAAAAGTAGGTTCCCATGTATAGGGTTTCCTAGGCACCTTGTTGGTATGACGCCCCTACTGCAGTACAAAACATTTACAAGAATGCAATTACTTATTAATAATAATAATAATAACAATAAGAAAATGGTCTGGCAGTTTAACGAAGCATTAACATTATCTCATGTTTGAAGCGTGACATTTGTAGTTCCTTCATGTTCTTGGTATACACAACTTGCAGTATATATATATACACCAATTCTTGCAATCAACTATAATCTTAAATCCGGCCATTCTTTTAAGACATCATTTGTCGAGGTTAACTATTCACTCACCACGGTCATCCCCTTCGAATTCCATCAGCCAAAACTAATCAACAGTTTGTCCCGGTCATCCCTTTGGATGCCATTAGCCGAAGCTAATCGTTCATTTATTCCGGTCATCCATTCGGATGCTATTAGCCGAAGCTAATTAATCATTTGTCCCGATCATCCATTCAGATGCCATTACCGAAGCTAATCATTCATTTGTCTCGGTCATCCATTCGGATGCCATTAGCCAAAGCTAATCAATCGTTTGTCCCGGTCATCCCTTCGGATGCCATTAGCCGATCCCGGTCATCCCTTCGGATGCCATTAGCCAAAGCGAATCAATCGTTTATCGCCAAAGCTAATCAATCATTTGTCCCGGTCATCCCTTTAGATGCCATTAGACGAAGCTAATCAATCGTTTGTCCCGGTCATCCCTTCGGATGCCATTAGCCAAAGCGAATCAATCGTTTATCGCCGAAGCTAATCAATCGTTTGTCCCGGTCATCCATTCGGATGCCATTAGTCGAAGCTAATCAATCGTTTGTCCGGTCATCCCTTCGGATGCCATTAGCCGAAGCTAATCAATCGTTTGTCCCGGTCATCCCTTCGGATGCCATTAGCCGAAGCTAATCATTCATTTGTCCCGGTCATCCATTCGGATGCCATTAGCCGAAGTTAATCAATCATTTGTCAACATTTAAGCATTTGACAATCTGATATCTGAATTAACACAATACGACAACGTTCATGATAAGGTATTTCATTGTTTAAGGTCATCTCTTCAGATGCCTTTAGCCGAAGCTAATCGTTCATTTGTTAACATTTAAGCATTTGACAGTTTGGTATCTGAATTAACACAATACAGTAATATTCATGATAAAGTATTTTCATTATTCAACATTATTTAAAAGGAAGGTGAAAGTCACCTACCTGCAGTAGAAGCTCTACTCGTGCTCCCCTGTTGCTGCTGTTGCACCACACCGGTGGTCCCTCCTGTATTCACAGACTCATCTCATAAATTTTCCTCATTCAAGGATATGTTTTATAATAATCATATCAATAGCTAATAAATCTTTCTTTATATCTTATGTTTTTCTCATTACACCCATTAATGTTGTCATCCTTTATCCAACCATAGTTATCATTCCTTCAGGCCGATATTATAGAGAATCCATATTCATCCATTACTCATATGTTACTTTCTTATACATGTTCATATCCTCATAGTAACATATATACATATATCATGTATATTTTCAGAGTTAGTATCTCAATGTGCAAGTGTTCGTATGACTCAATTCCTTTAAATAGTATTCACGTGAAAGTCTGATGTTACTGTTTGACTTTTCCAACCGTTACTGTTTGACTTTGAACTGTTACTGTTTGACTTTTCCAACCGTTACTGTTTGACTTTTTCAACTGTTACTGTTTGACTTTGAACTGTTACTGTTTGACTTTTCCAACCGTTACTGTTTGACTTTGAACTGTTACTGTTTGACTTTTCCAACCGTTGCTGTTTGACTTTTCCAACCGTTACTATTTGACATTGAACTGTTACTGTCTACACTATGAACTGTTACTGTCTAGACATTTGAACTGTTAATGTCTACACTTTGAACTGTTACTGTCTAGACATTTGAACTGTTATTGTCTGAACACTCATCAGATTTTTAACTATATTTAGACTTATAGAACTCTGTTTCAAGCGAGATTAGTCTCGTTGGAAAGCTAATACACGAGGCTACAAGTTCTTTGAAGGAAGGAGGACCTAGTTCTGCCTTTGGGATAGTTAAAATTGCTCATCAACAAACACTACCCTACAGGGTCTGTCAAGACCCAATCTCGGTTGATGACCCATAGCTGGGGTTCTACAGCTCCACATGGAGCAAGACCAATTTCTTAGTTAGCTAACATCCAAAACTACAATTACTATGAGAAACTTGATCTTAATTCTCTCATCCTTCTACTCGAATTCTCTCCAAAAGTTAGGAGACGAATCTGTCCAAATTTATCAACCTTTTCATTTACACACAACATCCACAATTTAACTTTTTCTCTATAATCTCAATCCCCTGGTCATATCACATATCGTTTAAGACTGTAAAAAAATCTTTGTAAGAGCCAATTTATCTTATTTATTTCAATCTTCCCTCTTAACGTCAAAATAAAACATTCCTGTCGATTTTACAAACTTTCCGAACAATATTCTTTTAAACACAATCCTTGACACAGTTCCTATAAACCATAAATAACAAATGAATAATATTCCAAGCAATCTATACTGTCAAGTTATAATGCATTATTATGAGTATAACATATCCAAATATTAACTTCATCAAATGGTGAAATTTCCAGAAATATGGGTTTAACCGAACTGACCTCAAACTTGCAGACCTACTGTGTGAGATACACAACTTCTATACCAAATGTTTGTTTCCGATCTCCACCGTTCAGAATCTAGACAAAATCAGGAAGAACAACATATCCAAGTTATAGCCTAATCCAACGGTGGCCGAAGGAGAAAACAGACAGCAAAGAAGACTGTCCAGAAGTGTATTTTCCCCAAATATTTTCCTCCCTCGATATCTCTCAAACGATGACTGATATAGGAAATCCCTACGGTGACAATGTACACGACATGGATGAGAACAACATACCCGAATATCGTGCTGATCCAACGGTGGAAGGTGGAGTTATAGCTATCGATTGATTTACCATCAATATATCTTCTCTCCAGCCTCTCTCTAAACTCTCTCTTACTCTTGCCAGTCCCTCCAAGAGAGAAAATAGAATGATATTTATAGTTCTAACATCTTGTTAATTGCACATTTATCCCCACCCCTTTTTATCATTTATACATAAACTCCCAACCTTCTGTTATTTGAATATTGACCTCTCTTGATCTTACGTATTCATTTTGTCCTCACAAATGTTTTTCTTTTCAATGATTTAGTACTATATTCACTTTTCATTTCATTAATTTCACTATTTTTATCTTGATTAGGTTTCTTTAATTTAATTTAACCCATTTTACTATTGGTTAAATTTCTCATCTTTTAAATACCTAGAAAAATTATAACCGAGGGTTTACACATTCAATTTTTATATATAAAAAAAAAATTAATGTACCAACATATTTTTATTATGTTAATCTAGTACTTGTATCAATAACTCATATTTTAATGTGATTCTTTGTTGATAAAAGTACCCTTTTAAATAATTCTATATTTAATGGTTTAAAATATTTTAAATTGTAATAAATATTTTTAAAAAGATATTGATATTAAAAAATTAAAATATATGCACTTGATGGAGAAAAGGTAAAAAGTTCTTGTCCTAATAATGTATTTATTCCATTTTTTTTTTCATGTTATATTCTTATTTTTAGAACAATTTCTGACCTATTATGAATATTGCCTAGAATTCTATCTTTGTTTCTCGAGTTGGTTGTTGGTTTCTGACCTATTTCTAATGCATTGTTCTTCTTCTCGATGATATAGTTCGCTTTTTTACCATTTATAACACCGATTTTTTTAGATTTTTGCCCTATCTTGCTACATGCGAAGGATTTCAAGCATTCTTCCCCTATGTTTTCCCCTATTTTCTCATGTGCTGCCACTCTTTCTTCCATAGAATTTTAATCCTCCTTGCCAAACCAACTAGCTTTGATGTAATGACTTTCGATGTCGTAATATTTTCCCTTTCTTTTGGTGTCCTGTACATTGCTTGTGAGTCTTGCCACACAATGTGCAAACGTGAGCCTAAAACTTACAACTAGCTAAGAAAAATGTGTGTGTGGCTCCGTACTTCGTAGCTGCGCAACCTTTTTCATAGTATTGTCTTGTGACATAGCATAGTGTATGTATATACCTTCCACTAGCTATAATAGGTTCTTCGATGAGATGGATCATCTTTGATATGGTCAATAATCCAACTGCGTATTAAATACACAATGTGCAACTGTTTGTTTTGGTTATTTCTTCGATTGAAGGCTCAGTCATTCTCATAGGTTCCTGTTTTTATCAGTGTTTAATCTACTACCTTGAACTAGTTTGGTATTGCATTTGGGTGTTGTTTTTATTTGCCTTTGCCTTTACCTTTCCACCACCTCAACTAGTCAAAAAAAAATTAAACAACAATTAAATTATTACTACTATTACTATTACCAGAGCACGAAGGAAGATAAGTATGCTTTGTCTAATTTCTACTCATGTCATCAACATTTGAACTATCTGATGGTTTATTGTATTTGTTTCGAATATAGAAACCTTCATAATCTAAACTCTACCTTTTAAACAGGGGTTTAAATTATCATATTTTTTTTATATTCTAACAAAGCTTTTGTTTTATCTACTTGAAAATGATTTTTTTTTCATTACAAAAAATACTAAAATAGATCAATTTTTTCATATAACCCCTCTCATAATTCATTATGGATTTGCACAGTAAATTTACCAAATTATCATTGAAAAAGAGACATACAAAGACTGGATTTAGAGGTATTTTCAGACTTTTTCACGGGATATATATGGTATTGTAGAATTGGTGAGGGATATGTATGTCTTTTCTCTTCTTGATTGTATAGTGTAAAATCCAAAATACTCTTGGAAGCAGAATTTCAGTTTGCTTTAGGAGAGGGGCTTTTTTTTTATTTTTTTTTTCCTTTTTTTAGCATAATGAGATTACCAAAATATCCTTGAAATTTAAAACAAATATTTTTTTCTTTAGGGGTATTTGCATTGTTTGCACTCTGATTTTTTTATAAATTTCATGTGGGGTCAAAGGTATTTGTGTGTGTGTGTGTGTGTGTGTGTGTGTGTGTGTGTGTGTGTGTGTGTGTATAAAAGAAGTTGTTGGCGTGTGCTGAGCATACACCAACATGTGAAGGTTGTCTGTGCCATTTAGCGGTGTATGACACCTCCTCTAGTATCTGAAAATACCTAATTGGCATCTCAGGCGAAGCGTCTTGATGTGGCGCTTCTTCCTGACCAGTGCGTGTTGCTAGCATCTTTGTTGTTAGGCAACGACTGGATTATTTTATTCTCCATCGTTTTTTCTCTCTCCTCCACTCACCTAAAGTTTAAAAATATCCTAACCTTTTGTATTATTTCAATGGTGGTCCTTATTGTTTTTATTGTTTTGTATTTGCTTTAAATTCTTTTTATCATTTATTGTTTTTTAATTTTATCTTTTATCATTTTATTTTATTTTATTTTATTTTATTTTATTTTTATGTCAGATTCGATAATATTTTTTTTAATTGATATTTATTTTTCTTTCACCATTCTTCTAATTGATTTGCATTTCAATTTCATAACTGATTGTTTTTTAATTTGATCCTCATTCTTTTCATTATTATTTCTTTTGGTTTCATTTATTTTCTTAATTGATTTTTTTTTCAGATTCATCCCTCATTGTTTAATTTTATTTGATTTTCATGCCAAATTTAATCTTTATTTTTTCAATCATGATTTTTAAACTCGATCCATTTATCGACCCTATGCAAGTCTTGGATCACAAATTGAGTAGGTTAGCCAAGGTTGCCCAAGTCAACTTAGCCTGAAAAATTATTCAATGGGTTTTAAAAAGATTTCACAGAGAAGTTGCGTTCTTATTTTTTTAATCATGGTTTTTAAACCCGGCCAGAAGATCAACCCTCGGGCAAGTCTTAGGTCACAGGTATGGGTTGGCCAGGGTTACACTTCCAACTAATTTTTTTTATTTTACAAATATGTACAAATGACATTATTTTGGTCAATGTTTTACAAAAAAAAAATCCATGGTTTTAAGATGAGTTTTTTTTTTTGAAAAAAAATAATTTAATGAAAAAATTGGGTCTTCATTCTTTTAATCATGGTTTTTAAACTCAACCTAGATGTTGACCCCAAGTAGCTCCTGGATCACAACTCGAGTAAGTTAACCAAGGTTACTCGGATTAGCTGATTTTTTTATTCTACAAAATTGTCAAAATTATATTTTTTTTATAAAGATTTAACAAATAAAATCAATGAGTTTTGAAAAAATTTAACAAAAAAAATTAGTTCTCATTCATTTGATCACGATTTTGAATTAAATTTTTTTTCTCGGTTTCAACCCTTGGCATTTAGTTTATTGAGGATTTTATTTTGTGATTTTTTCATGTTTACTTTCTATAATGTGGTGTCATTCTCATAATCGGGGTCACGAGTTTAGAATGTTAGCTTTTATAGACTTCTATATTTTTTTACATATTTTTTTAAATTTTGTTTTTCAACATTTGGGTGGTTACGAATTAGCCTTTTTTATTTTTTCACTTCTTTTTTTTTAGGTTATCCCGATTTTATATCCTGAGTCGTGAATTTAATGGATTGACTCGAGTCTTTTTTTTTATCACTTTTTTGTATATCCTAGATGTTAATTTTTTATTAATTCGGTTTATTTGTTGTCATTACCTTGTGAAATTTTCTCTTGAAGGAAAAAGGCACATATAACCGACTTTGGAGGATAAAATATTCTTTTCAAGACATCCATTTATCATTTTAAAATTATTAAAAGGTGATTCGGTCTTTTCACAATTCTTTATATAATAAAATTATTTTAATACCCTTAAAAGTAATTAAAACCCACACTTAACTATGGTCTAGGGAAATTTTTTGCTTTTTTCTTTTAAAGAATAGTATAATGACTCAATTGCCCTTGGAAACAAAATTCTAAAGGCATGGCTTTATGGGTTTTTTGTAATTTCATAAAGTTTTTTCATTATATTTATTTGACCCTAGACGCATTGTGGTAATTTGATAAGTAAAAAAAATTGTTGACTCGTGTGTCATAAAAGTGAGCCACTCTTTCATAGGCAACGCGTGCAACTAATTTTAGTGGTCAAAATGATTACTTCGCCATGTTATTTGATTTGTCTCAACATCATCTTTCTTTTTAGATTGTGCATGTATGGTGATTCTGTTTAGTTTGTCACTATTTTGATGTTTTTTTCTTCATTTCTCTCCTCCACCTTGATCTAAGTGTGGCCCCTTGAAAATTTCAACCCTTCATTTTCTTATCCTTTCAGATTTAATCATCGTTCCTTAAATTGCAATTTTTTTTATTTGAAAAATTTATTTCAAATTAAAAATTATTTCTAATTTCATACTCCTTCAATTTTTTTTCTTTCTTAGATTTGGTCTCTGTTCTTTTTATTGTTGTTTTTTTATTTGGGATGATTTATAAAATTAATTTTTTTTGCAATTTCATCCTCCTTTTTTCTATTGGTTTGGATTCTTATTTTTCTTATTGCTATTTTTCATCTTTGACAAAAAAAACTTTTATTTATTTTATCCTTCAATATTAAATTGATTAAGAATTTGATTTATTAATAGAGCCCAAATCTGAGATTTTATGAGTCATAATTTTGAAATATTAACATGGGTTTAGGAAATTCACCCAAGTTTGCTTTATTTTTAATGTTATTAAAATAGAATTGTTTTTTTATGTTATTAAATTAACCGAACTTATTAAACTCAGTCAATAAAATGATCCAAGTCTCGAATTGCTTTGTTCTTTTTTAAAAAAAAAAAAAACTTGCTTGAACCTTTGATATTTGGTTCATTATAATTAAGTTTTTTAATTTGTTTTGATATGATTTCCATAGTTTTATCAAAAACTCACATCTCAAATCAGGTTTCACAAGTCAATCCAATATTTCGTTATCTCAATATTATTTAAAAAAAAAAAACATCATACAATATTTCACTATTTAAAAGTATTTCAGCCATCATACAATATTTACTTCCTCTTCCTAACATTTTAATATTTTTTTTGGTTGAAAAAAAAAAAAAAAACCAAGTTTTCAGCAGCAGGGGCAAAAAGCTAGTGCCAGCTATAATAAGATGCAGTCTACTCCTTTCATTTAAGCAAATAATAAATTGTGACACAAAATACATTGTAGATTCAGGTAAATTACATTTGAAACAACAGAAACCTGCAAAATGAACTTCCTTGATTCCCCGATGAACCTTGGCAAAAGACAGGCAAGACCAATTCCAATTACCTCTATTGTCCAAGAGAAACGTGAACAAAAAGCTTTTCTTCATAGGAAGGCTATGCACGAAGCTAAAATCTGATGCCACAAACATGGGAAACATTGTGGCAAAGATAGATTGATAGCCATGTCTAAAGCCAGGGTTATGAAGCATATCTATCTCTCCATTTGTATTCTCTTGTCCCTTATCGGCAAGTCAATCGGCTTCTGAGCCTCGTGTGGATGAGTTGGGCCCGTGTAAACCTTAAGGTGGTTGAATAATGCTCTGCCAAGCTGCAGGAAACAGACGTTGAAACCACATAATTGGGAAACAAGCAGATACCCAATAATGCAGTCAGCAAGAAGTAGAAGCATTTTAGACAACACATCAAATAGATGTTAAAGGGGAAAATCATTCAGAAAAGAAATGAAATAGATCTATTTAGCTAAAAATCATAAAGTTAACAGTGTATCACAAGCATACCAGCACATGTAAATTTCACATGCATTTAATTGTTTATGAGAAAAAAATATTTGTCAGAGTTTCTCTTTTGATTTCTAATTGGACTCTGTAATTATCCTCACATATTTTACAGAGACTAATGCCAAATCAACTGTCCTGCAATCCATCAGGCCTCACTCACAGAACTACTTGATGCCAGACTCCCCTATCCTACTAACTACCCAAACATATAAAAGCTCTCATCTGACTTACGTATCATCTAATGGTATAAAAACTTACATCAGTTACGAACAAAACAAAAGTAAACAAACAACGGCAGCATAGGCAAAAAGGCTAGCCAGGGGCGAAGCAAGAGCTTTTTCAGGCCTGCCAATGAACTCGGGAAAAGCCAGATTGTTTTAGGAAGCGTAACAAATTGATTCATCCAAAATCCGTTATATAGTGACATGAGAAATTTAGCCTTTTCATCCAAGTCAACAATGAGCATACAGTAAGCACTCTTCAATTCTCACTAAGCCATCCTTATTACTTTTTCTTCTCAGCTGCATACATTTTCTAAAAGTTCAAAATCACTTATGCTTGACAATCCAAAATCATTAAGAGGGCATCGCCAACTTATGCTCAGCCTCTATGGCTACTCACTATCCTTTCAGCATTCTCACATTTTAGGCATATCCCCAAAGATCTTTATGATCATGTGCATGCACATGCACATGCATTCACATGTTAGGTTATGCAGCCCATCAAAAAGGCAACGTGTCAGAGCATGCCAGCCCTGGCATCACGAGGACTGCATCCCCTCAATCTCTTAGCGTCAGCTAGTTTAGCATGCAGATCTTAGCAGCCCAATTACATGCAGCACTATTCCCTAACAGTGCTATCTAAGCAGCCCAATTACATGCAAAACCATAATTGAATAGGATATCAATAATGAATTAGGCTTCTATCATTCCAACTTGTCCAATAACAGGCCAATGATTTAAATTCAAAGCATTTCAAATAAACTTGTTGCAAACCTATGTACACAAGATGCTTTTAGAGTAAGACAGAGCAAAAAAGGCAATACAACTGAAGAGTGAAGATCAAGGCACCCGAAAAGAAAAAACTACAGCTCCTATGTTAAAATATGAATATAGTCAGACTTCATGGAAAAACTTTGTTGTAAAAATACAGGCAAAACAGAAATCCTAAAATATATGAAGGTCCAATATGTGTACTTCATTTTATAAGCAATTTTATTGAGAATGGGAAAAGAATTCAGTACAGCTAAGAGGATAGCTGGATAAGACATCCTTAAGGAATGAGAAAGCTTGTAAATACATAAATAAATTACTTATACTCATTCTGATTCGGAACATAAGCACTCACCCTTCCTTTAGGAAGCATACCACGAACAGCATGTTCAATAATTCTTTCTGGAATCCTCTGTTGTAGCTGATCAAATGTCTCCACTTTCATACCACCTGGTCTTCCTGAATGCCTTCTGTATAGCTTTTGGGTCCTCTTCTTACCAGATACAGCAAATTTCTCAGCATTTACCTTTTGAGATCAGATAAAGCATTAACTTTCAGAACTTGAGCACAAGTTAAATGTAATTGATACTATAAGAAGCACTGTACAGCAATTGACATTCAGGGATGAAGTAGAAATGTCCCACTAATCCTTGCATCAGAACCTCAACAAGCAGGTACAATTGCATGGAAACAATTACAATACCAATTATCCTTGCATCTTGATATGCTGCTGCTCTGCACCTGACTGCTCTGAGAGAGTGTGGGGACCTGTGTTTGGCTATCCTGTGATAAAAGCTCGTAGGCTTTGAACCTTGCTTCCTGGTCCATGCTACCACTGTTGATTATTGGGGCTTGAACTGGAATCTTGCCCTCAAGCATTCTCACCACGGAGGACATTGATGGCTTAATGATTGTAACTAAAAAAACCCATAATGAAAAAACAAAAAATCCTATTGTAATTTTAAGAGTAATTTAATTATTTTATTGTGCTTCAAATTAAAAAAAAAAACCTAAAAAGCTCCTAGAGGATAATTTTATATTTTTTTGCTTTTAAAAGTAAATAAATCATTTTATTATGAAAAAAATATATATATCTATTTATCCATGTTCAATTTGATAATGACCAATGAACTATGAATTATGTAGTTCACATATTCCTACGTACAGTCACATGTTCAATTTTAAAAAGATTTTTAAAACGCGTCGCTTGTATCAGGATTTTAAAACGCGTCCGCAGAAAAATAATTTTTTTAAAAAAAATGCTGATTTTAAAGTTTGGATTAAATAAATAAATAAAAAAAGAAGATAAACATCGCTGCTGATCCTACCCGTTGAAGTTGAAATAATGTTTACCTAATAACTAATCTCTTTAATTATCGCTTTTGAGTCATCTTTGATTTTTCTCCAGCTGCAACAGAGGCCTTTCCTAAGTCATTTTCCTCATGCTGTATAAAACACGTCTACGTTTCACTAACCAATGAACAGCAATTTGCAAAGGAAGACCTTTCCCCAGGCAAAATAAAGCAAGTTGCTGTTGATCATCTTTAAAATCTCCTTCCTGGTGTTTTTCTTTCCCTCCAGCAACCCACCTCTCATTATTGAGAAAAACACACCGTTTCTTCTCGTGGTTTGTTGTTCTTTGATCACCGTTCTAAATTTCTCCCAGATAATATAGCAATTACCAAGAGAACGAGCTGTGCTTTGCGCATGGCGTTGTGGCCACCACTACTGTCGAAGACTTTCTCTGTTTTGGTTTCTGGATTTGTGGTGTTGAATTGCTTTGCTGTGGACAAGTTTGGATCCCATGCTCAAGGAGTCACTCCACTCTTGCCATTAGATGAAGGTACGTACGTCAACAATTCAATAATCTCACTCTCTCTTTACCATGATTGAAGGTCGTTCCCTTTTTCCTGGAAAATAATTTATTTGCAGAAATTAACGCTTCTTAGTTTTATTTACTCTTCTTAAATATACCAGAAAGGTCATCCCTTATTATATTAAATATTCTCTTGCCGGGAAGGCTTAATAAAATAAGAAAAATATTTTTTAAAATATTTTAAAAGGCTTTATTTATCAGGACCTTCTTCACCTTAAGTCTACTCTAACTTCTTTTAGTTTGACTTAGTTTCTTTGAGGAGAATAATAATAATAATTGGTATGTTGATGTCATCAAAGCAATTATTGCTTGATATTGCATCTTTACAATATTGCTAAGTGACAGATTTTGGTGGATGGTCCTACCTTTCTGGTATATTTTTTTTTTTAACCCGGGATATCCAAGTTAGCTTACGCATACCACAACTAATCTCTAGACTCACTAAATATCTTGCAAGCCCAGTGAACATGTAAGGCATCGCGAGGTAACAGGCGTGCATAATAAGGCTTAAACCCTGATGCAGAGAAAAGGAACAAGTCCCTTTCACCGCTAAATCACAATCTCAGATGCCTTTTCTGGTATATTCTAGTTTTATCTGTGGTTATGTTATTTTATGCTTCTTAAAATAAAAAATAGCATTAACCATATAGAGTTGATTTGATTTCTTTGTTATTTAAAAATATATTAAAAAAATATTTTTTTAAAAAAATTATTTTTAATATTACAACGTCAAAACAATCTTAAAAACATTAAAAATTTTATTTTTTTAAAAAATAATTTTAAAAATAAAAACCGGATATTAGTATGCTGCATCACCTTCAAAATATACCCTATCCCTTCTTGCTTAAAGCAAGCCTCTCTTTCTTTGTTTCCGTACACTTTTTTTTTTTTTTTTTTGATTCGAGGAAACCTTACCCCCCGGAAAGCGCACTTTGTGGGCCCAGGTGAGTAAGTAAAACCCCGGCTGTCTCAGACTGTTACAAGAGATGCACGCCCTGACTCGAACTCGAGACCTGCTGTGCAGATCTCAAGCCTTTTGCCACCACGCTACGCCCATTGGGGACTTTGTTTCCGTACACCTTCCTTTCTTTCACACAGGATTCCAACTCCCGATATCATTTCCTACTGCAAATTATACCCATATCTGCATCAAAATCAGTTATATATCACAATTCTGTCCACTGTATATTCTCTCTCGAATGTGAAGACGTTAATACGTCCAGCTCCTTAACAATTATCATGTCCTTCTCGAGGCTTCTTTTTGCTTCACTCGTTGCCTTTTGTCTCGCAACCTTTGCTTCTGGGGCTTCTCGTTTACCCGACGATGAAGGTATATATGTTCAAGGCAAGATTGGATCAGTGATTTTGGAGTTTTCTTGTTTTGTATTATCTCGGCTGTTTCCCAGCAATCATAGCTATGGAGATGAATTTCTTCAATAATTTAATTATATATCATTATTCTGGAAAATAATAAACCTTGATTAATTATTCTGGATAATTTAATTATATATCATTATTCTCAAATGACACCATCTGCCATGTCATTAGCATGTAAGAAATCTCTCTCTCTCTCTCTCTCTCTCTCTCTCCCTCTCTCTCTCTCTCTCTCCCTCTCTCTTAAAGTCTTTTGTTAGAAGCTGCGGATGGCCCTTGATTAATTATCCCAAGCCAAACTCTTCCACTGTAGATTATCCTCATCAATGCTCTCAACTACATGGTAATAGTGCATCACTACGATATACCACTAATTTAATATTTATTATATATTGATAGAAACTTTGGAGAATTCTTTGAGACTCTGCATATTTGAATTTTTCTAAGTTTGTTTGGAATGTAGTTGTGGTTATTTTTTAAAGTGTTTTTTATATTAAAATGCATCAAAATAATATTTTTAATTTAAAAAAAATTATTTTTAAAATCAGCACATTAAAATGATTTAAAACATAAAAAAAATTAAATTTTAAAAGAAAAAAAAATAAATTTTAAAAAAACACGGGTTGGCCCGCGTTTTAAGACACACGTTTAAGATGATAAATTACTCATGAAATTGTGCATATGCAAGTTACGTGGGAGGTAATTTGAAAATATTGAACTTATTACAAACCTCGATATATACATGAGCTCCATTATATTTCAATAATAATAGAAAAACATTGAAAATTTAATTTTTTTAACATTATTATCTTTAAGAAAAACATTAATTTTTTTCAATAATAAGAAAAAAAAGAGGGTATTTTAAATATTCAATATGAGCTTGCTCAACTATATAATTATACTCGAATCTTTAAAAGTTGTTCTTGTGCATTTCCCAGGACAAGACTAACAAGAATAAGATATTAAGATTCCAAGAAGATATGATAAATGTCTGACGATATAGTTTAATTAATTAAGTATTAGTTTTGTTTTTTAAAAATCACTAATTCAAGTTCTACAAATCTTAAAGTCACTAGAGATTTACATGGTTGTTAACTTCAAAACCTGTAAAATTAGTTGAGGTTCTCACAAGCTAACCTGAATATCCACATCAATAAAAAAAATAAAATATATGAGAAATTTTAAAAGTTGGATATTGATTATGACACAAAAATTCTTTCCAGTAACAACAAAATTAAATTTTTTTTTTAGAATAAGAAAACTAAATGCTAAATTCGGTGAGCTTTACTTCCGGACTTTATAAATCAAACAACGTGGAGAAGTGTACTTAGTAGGTTTTTGTTTTTGCTATTGAAATTAGGTTTTGTGATTTTTTTATTTATTTTGTTTTTAGAATTTTTTTAATATATTGATATTAAATATAATTTTTAAAAATTAAAAAAATATATATTATTTTTATATATTTTTAATTAAAAATATTTATGAAAATAACTTCTAAAACACCCCAAAACATTCCTTTACAAGTCAAACATGCTATATATAGGATCTACCTTGACAAGACAACGTGGGCTTGTGCGACGAAGGCTGTGCAAAATCAGATTGTTAATTAAGAAAAATGAGACACAAGACAGAAGAGGACTGTATATGTCGGCCCAGTGGCCAAGTTGTGTAGTAATTAATTTTGGTTTCCTTGTTTTTATTTTAAATGACAACCGATGATGGCAATATTATATGTTATATAAATTACAAGATAGTAGCTTAATTGTTCGGATTATGAAGGATTTGGATTTGGTTTTTAAAAATTATAATTTCAAATTTTATAAATTTTAAGGTTACTGGATATTTATATGGTTATTAACTTTAGGGCTTGTAAGATTAATTGAGATATGCAAAAGCTAGTCCGAATATCCATGTTAATCAATATATATATATATATATATATATATATATATATATATATATATATATATATATAATTACGATGAGGTGTAACTTAACCAGTCAGATATTTGAAGTGTTTAGAGTGTGGTTGTAGTTCCTTTTTAAAGTAATTTTTACTCGGAAAATCATTAAAATAATGTTTTTTTTATTTTTAAAATTAGCACATTAAAATAATATGAAAAAATTAAAAAATATTAATTTAAAATAAATAAAATAAAATAAAATTTAAAATTTTTAAAATACTTCTAAAATATAAAAACAAACAATATCTTAGTACCTCACCTGCACTGTTGTTCTGGATCCGACCAGTAAAAATGTTGACATGATCAAGGACAGGGCTTGTGTTTACGTTTCGACCACACATGGTATTGATGAAGTAAGACTAAACACTTACTTTTTTTATTGTTTTATTATTATTATTATCAAAAACTCAGCACCTTTTTAAATATTCTCGTTATAATGGATTTGATTAGTTGGTTAGGTATTTTGGTAATGATTATTTTTTAAAGTATTTTTTATTTTGAAAATATATTAAAATAATATTTTTTTAAATTTTTTTAAATTTATTTTTAATATCAATATTTTAAAATAATATAAAAACATCAAACAAATATTAATTAAAAAAATTAAACCCTTTTTAAACCAAATAAAACAAGCATGTTCTATTTATTAAAAAGTAACAAGGCTCTTGTGCTGTTTTCAACTTTATAATGGTGTTTTAGGGTTCAAAATAAGAATTTGTTTTGCTAAATCTTCCTTGCAATATATGGTATTAACGTCCCAACTTCTTTCAACTTAGTCTTTTTTATATATATAATTACGATTAATTATTTTGGTTTTTTATAGAAAAAATTCACTCTCTTTTTGGTCCGCATTAAATATTTTATAGAAAAATATTTTTAAAAATTCTTCTATATTTATTTTCAGATAATATTTTTTTGTGTTAATATCCCATAAATTATTTTACATAAAAATTCATCAATGAAAAATATCTTACAATAAACTTTTAAACTTGGTTTATTTACTGAAAAATATTTTAAATTCATAAAGTTTCATATAATATTTTACAAATAATATTCCACTTATAATATAATCTAACTATTTCAACCCCCATCACCATCTTCTCTTCTACTACTATTAATTTTTTTTCATCACCGACCACCTCATCTCCTTGTTCTCTATCATCTCACTGCCACCACCCTCATAGTTGTTTATTTCATTTTTTTAGTTTTAATTGTTTTATCATCAATGTATTTTAATTATTTTAGATTGATTTCTTGATACAGTTTCATATAAGTGATTCAGTACATACAATCAAATAATGATAAACAACTACTGGCTTAGTTGAGTCGATTTAGATCATGAATAAACGATAACAAGAAAAAAAACCAAATTTGATAATGGATATGACATCAATTATGCATGTGTGTGTGTTTAAAAATGTATATACATATAATTAGATAATGTAAAATTCTAAAATAATGTAAAAAAAATGACAATGTAAAGACCTGAGTGAACCTTTATGTGATCTACATGTCGAGTGCGATAAATTTGCAATGATTTACTTGTAGAAGTCTTTTAATTTATTTAAATAAAGGTTAAAATCTTTAAATATTGTTGAAGCACAGAGTTCTGAAGACCCAGGATCTTGGGGGCAGTCTTCCACGGGATTTGGGCAGGTTCCCTTACCTCCAAGAAATGTAAGCATTGCCTTTAATTAAGTTCTTTACCAAATTTAGCGCAAAATCATTGTTAAACATATGATATGGAATATTAATATCATTAAACTCATATATGGCTGTAACCTTTACAGTGACTTGTCACGTAACTACCTCAACGGTACCATCCCTGCAGAATGGGGAGCCACGCCACTGGTTAACATGTAAGATACTTTTCTCTCATATACATGCATGAGTTCTTGAATAATGTTTAGTTGTACATGAAATTAACTGAAAAAATGAGTTTATACATATCATATGCAGTTCTATTATAGGAAATCGATTAACCGGCCCCATCCCAAAAGAAATTGGAAACATCAGCACTCTTGCAAACTTGTAAGATAAACAAAATCGATCCTTTCCTCCAATCTATTTACCAAGTAATGGTTTTTGTGGGTTTGATGTTTTGAGTGAAACAATCATGCAGCACTGTTGAGTTTAATCAGCTTTCAGGAGTTCTGCCACCAGAGCTTGGAAATTTGACTCGCTTAGAAAAAATGTAAGACTTTTCGCTACAAGTATGTGTGCTATGCAATTTTTAAGTTACTTTTTAGAGCTTTGCTTGAAAAACCTATGGAACTTTATTTATTTATCATTGTTTTTGCTTTGATGTTATAGGCATCTATCCTTTAACTACTTTACTGGACAGTTGCCAGCAACATTTGAAAAGCTTACCACACTGAAGGACTTGTAAGTTTTGAAGTATTATTATAATTATGACACAAATTAAATGTTTAGTTTTGAATCAAACGGCATGACTTTATTGTTTTTTGCAGCCGAATTGGTGATAACAGCTTCACAGGTCAGATACCAAATCTTATTAAGAAATGGACAAACCTGGAGAAACTGTAAGATTTTCTGTGGTTTGTAATTGTATCGATTATTTTACAGTTTGTATGACCTATCAGATTATTTATTTGAACCAATATTTGACTACATGATAGAGTGATACAAGGAAGTGGTCTAAGCGGGCCGATTCCCTTAGACATTGCTCTTCTGGAAAAGATGGTTGATCTGTGAGTAAAGCTCTGTTGTTTGATAACTTTCATAAGAACAATAATAAAAGCTCTTATCCTTAACCGTGCATATATGCAGGAGAATAAGTGATCTGCAGGGAAATGGAACCGAAGACCCATTCCCACCATTAACTAATATGAAAAACCTCTAGACACTGTGAGCTAAATGCTTTCTTATCAATCATCATGTGATTATTGTTTTGCGTTGTTGTGTCTTCTTTATGTGATTCTGAAAATTAATGTTTATGTTGCAAGATACTGAGGAGTTGCAATATTATTGGACCAATACCTGTCTTTGTTGGTGAATTGCCCATATCGAAAACCTTGTCAGTTCCTTCTATCAGCTTCTTTATATACCGTTTTGGACTTTGTTAGCATTTACCTTGTCTTGTATTTGCGTGCTTGGCGGTGATACACTGATGTTCTTTTAGTTATTTGACCATTTTTCTTCATTCTGTAGTAATATGCTGAGCTCTCCTTGTGGTTTCTTTGCAGAGACCTCAGCTTTAACAAACTTATCGGAGAAATTCCAAGCAGCTTTAGTGGTCTAAGAAAAGCTGATTACATGTAAGCAAATGGCTCTATATTTGTTCCTTCTTACATTCAGCTTGAAGATCCCTGAGCAGTTCTCATATTTCAAACCAAGTCTTGCAACTGTTATATAAGCTACAGGAACAATTGTTCTATACGGTTTTGTTACCTTTGCTTGAAATCCACTTTCATTGATTCACTACTTCTTTCTAGTTATTTAACGAGGAATCAGCTAAATGGAACCGTACCGGACTGGATAACTAAGGATGGAGAATCTGTGTAAGGTTTTTTTTCCTGTCTAGATTTATTTCTGATACGTCTAAAAGTTATTTATTTAGTTTTACAAATATGCTACAGAATTTACCTATTGTTCTCTTGATACCGCAGCCATTTGAGGAACACAATTCCATACCATCCCTAGATTGTGTTCAGAAGATAATAAACATGGTTTGGGGTTTCGATTGCAGCTCACTGATGAATTATTGCATTTGGAAAACCAAGTCATCTAGCGACTTTTTCTAGATTTGATGCCTAAAACTAAAATCTCCATGCATTAAGGGGTAATGAGAACAGCAGAAGGGTTCATAGCCACTAAGACTAATTAGGCACACTTAACCAACTATGCGATCAACAAATTGTTTGATTGATTTACATTTTGAACTGACATCTACCTTTCTTCTGGTAGTGATCTTTCCTACAACAATTTCAGAAATGAAAGCTCATGTCTACAGCGCAAAGTGTAAGAAAGAGAAGTTTTATGCTCTCCACTTCTTTTCTATCCATCATTCCCTCATTCCCCTGCATTCACTTGCAATTTGCGCAAGAGCTAATTTTTCCCACTTCTCTGATTTCCTACAGAAACTTATTTGGCAGCGCTTCAATAGGCAACGTCTCGTAAGTGTTTAGACTCCTGGAAACTCAATCTTATCTATTTCTAGAGAGATGTTTGATAATTTGGTCTAGGCCTTTCCTATTCTAAATTTTAATCAGATATGTTGCTGTTTTTCATTTTTTTTTCTTTTTGTATCTCAGCGGAAGTACTGTTCCATGCTTAAAAAGCTTTCCTTGTCCAAAACGTAAGTCAAGCTTATGATTGTGTTCTAGAAAATTATTTGCTCCTTTTGCGTACCAAATATCTATAAATCAGCAGTCTTGTTCTGGAAGTTAAAGATCAAGTGTACCATGATGTCATGGTTCTTGTCATTATGAAGGAATAGAATTGCATAAGAATACGATCAATTGTAAAAGAAGCATTCACATAGTAGCTTAACAAAATTAAGCTTCTACAAGGTAATAAGAATATTTTCAACATACATAAGTTGTTATTTGCCATGGTAGTTTGATTTGTGCATGTTAGTATTTCATGGTGATTGATATGTTGTTGCTTTGGCAACAGAATTCTATTCCCTCCACACAAATTGTGGAGGAAAAGAAGCAACTATTGAAGGGAACATATACGAAGATGATACAGATCCAGCCGGACCATCAAGATTCTACCAGAGTAGAACTAACTGGGGAGTTAGTACCACTGGTTACTTCATGGACGATGCCCGTTCCTCAGATTCCTACACATGGACGAATGCAACCAAACTCTCCGCAAATACTTCATCACTTTACATGGATGCACGCCTTTCTCCAATCTCTCTGACTTATTATGGTTTCTGTATGGGAAGTGGGAGCTACACAGTTACCCTTCACTTCGCAGAGATAATGTTTACTGATGACAAGACACACAGCAGCCTTGGCAGGCGATTTTTTGATATCTATATCCAGGTGACTGATCAAAGTTTTATTCTATCATTCAGTATTAAGGGTTTGAATGAAAATACAAAATTTCATTTTTCTTTCTGTTTTATTAATAGCAATCTGACAACAAAAATGTAGGGAAAGCTTGTACAAAAGGATTTCAGTATCCAGGAAGAAGCAGGCGGTGTTGGTAAGGCAATTATCAAAAATTTTACTGCCATTGTAACTGGAAATGCATTGGAGATACGCTTTTATTGGGCTGGAAAAGGGACAACTGGGCTGCCTGTTAGAGGAGTCTATGGACCTCCATATCGGCTATTTCTGTGACACCTGGTAAGTTGAGGAGATTTTATGAACTTAATCATCAGGATTCTGTTCGTATAGTACAAAACCATCAAGGCAGCTTGGTCTTGTCCAATTTGTGTACCCTCTCCATCCAAATGACCAATAAATCTGGGGGTCATCGTACAAATTTGCCATTCTTATTTATTATTGGAATTTGGGAGATGCATTTAGCAATTTTCACTGAGACCAAATGGAAAGCTTTCGTACTATTACCTTTGCTTACTGATTTATTACAAGATTTAATACAAAAATAAATTGCTTTATCTCTGAAAAGATGGAAGCAATAAAAACTGATAATGTTTCCTTTTACCTGCTATTTGAAGTTAGTCTGGAATGGTACAATTTCTGCACTTACATACGAATAATGTATTGTCCAGCCAATTTGACGTACAATGTGATGTTATTTGTCTTTCTGTTATAAACTCTTTGCTTCCTGCAGATTTTGTACCTCCTTCAGAAAATAGCAGTAGTAATGGTACTATCTGCTGGCACTGTGGCTTGGCATTGTGGCTGCAGTAGTGGTTGTCATCTTCCTGATTCTAGGAATTCTCTGGTGGAAAGGTTGTTTAGGACAGAAGATCAGTATGCGTCATGGTATTTTCTAAAGATTTATCTTCATTTTCCTATTTCTGCATACGGTTTCTCCATATCAACTTTGTAGGACCATATATATATAATCAAACCTGTTAAACTGAAACTGGAAAAAGAAGGCTGCTATGGCAAAACTGATTGACAATGAAAAGTCAAAAAAAAAAAAAAACAGAGAGAGAGAGAGAAGTGAAATTAATTCCAAGAAACGGATTCTTTTCTGAAACAAATTCGCTTCTCCAACAGATTTGAAGGGCCTAGAATTAAAAACAGGTTCATTTACATTGAGGCAAATTAAAGCTGCTACAAACAACTTCGATCCTGCTAATAAAATTGGAGAGGGTGGTTTTGGTCCTGTTTACAAGGTATTCAACATGAACTTTACTTGGTTTCTTAATGCATGGCCTTTGTAACATTTTTAAGATTCTTAGCTTGATGCAATACTTGTCTTGCGAAAGTTTTTTACAATATTTCCTTGATGCAGGGTGTTCTATCAGATGGAACCATAATTGCTGTAAAGCAGCTTTCCTCCAAATCAAAACAAGGAAACCGAGAGTTCGTGAATGAGATTGGCATGATTTCTGCTCTGCAACACCCTCATCTTGTAAAGCTTCACGGATGTTGCATTGAAGGCAATCAATTATTGTTGGTGTACGAGTACATGGAAAATAACAGCCTTGCTCGTGCTTTGTTTGGTAAATTCAAAGAACATAATTTAATTGATTTCAAGCTCTTGGCTCTTAGATGTTTCCATACATGTAAAGGTATGCGTGCTTGTATGGGACGAGACAAAATACTCATCTTATACTTAGCATCACTGTTGATCTTGTCTCAAAGGTCCTGAAGAATACCAGCTGAATTTGGATTGGGCAACAAGGCACAAGATTTGTGTTGGTATAGCAAGAGGTTTAGCTTATCTTCATGAAGAATCAAGATTGAAGATCGTGCATAGAGACATCAAGGCCACCAATGTGTTGCTTGATAAGAATCTAGACCCAAAGATATCTGATTTTGGGCTAGCCAAACTTGATGAAGAGGAAAACACCCACATAAGCACCCGAGTTGCCGGAACCTTGTGAGCCTGCTCTCTACTGTTGTATCTTGTTAATACTTTTTAGTTCTTATATTTTAAGTTCAATACAATGAAAGAAAAAAAAAAAGTCCATCCTACAGCTTCAAACAGATTTGGTCAGCAACCAAAACTCATCTCACGTCCAATTTATAAAAAAATTGAAAATGAGCCATCCATCATAAGATTTTAAGTCTTTTGAATAGAACTCAGTCTAAGCTGTTTGATATTGGTTATTTTTGCAGCGGGTATATGGCTCCTGAATATGCAATGCGGGGTTATTTGACTGACAAAGCAGATGTCTACAGTTTTGGAATCGTTGCCTTGGAAATTGTCAGTGGGAAGAGCAATACTAGTCATCGAACAAAGGAGGACACTGTTTATCTTCTTGATTGGGTAGAAAGAGTTTCTCGCCGTCTTGATTTATTTATTATTTTTATTATCATTGTACTTAATTATATATATCTATCTTGTTTTCTAGGCATTGGTTTTGAAGGAGAAAGGGACTTTGCTGGAGCTTGTTGATCCAAAACTAGGCCAAGACTACAACAAAGAGGAGGCGATAACAATGATTAATGTGGCTCTCCTCTGCAGTAATGTCTCTGCAGCAGTTAGGCCTGCGATGTCTTCAGTAGTAAGCATGCTCGAAGGAAAGACTGCTGTTCAAGATATTGACATTCCAGATAAAAGCATGTTAACGGATGGGAAGAAGATTGAAGAAATGAGGAGGCATTTTCAAGTTATCAACGAACAGGAAATCAGTGAGACTCGTACTCTGTCAATGGATGGACCGTCGACTGCTGCTTCTACATCTGCTGGTGATCTTTATCCGGTCTCTTTGGATTCTGACTATTTGAAGGGTAGAGAGTAGAGAAGTTGGCTCCCATTTGCTTCATCTTGTTACTTTTTTTTTTCAAGCATATTTCTTTGCCTTGGTATCAGCATTTATGTTCATACTTGTTAACTTATTTGAGGGCTAATTACGTTAGTAGCATGTTATAAATTTTTCAAAACTTCCAATCAAAATTTTCCTTCCACTTTCTGTAAGTCACTCAATAATTTGATTACATGTCCTTCAACCTTAATCCATTTTTGGTACACCAACTTAGGTTTTGAATAGATCGAGTACATACATTTGATTAAAAAAAAATAACAAATTAGCTCACCGACTTTTTTATATGTTAATCATGTACTTATATCAATATCTCATTTTTTTAATGTGTTTCTTTCTTGATAAAAGTACCCTTTTAAATAATTATATATTTAATGGATTAAAATATTTTAAATTATAATAAATATTTAAAAAAAATAATATCAAAAAATTAAAATATATGTACTTGATGGAGAAAAGGTACCAAGTTGATGTCCTAATAATGCATTTATTCCTTTTTTTTTCTAATCTTTCATGTTATTTTCTTATCTTTAGATCTATTTCTGACCTATTATGGATGTTGTCTAAGATCCTATCTTTGTTTCTCGAGTTAGTTGTTGGCTTCTGACCTGTTTCTAATGCATTGTTTTTGTTCTCGGTGATGTAGTTCACCTTTTTACCATTCATAACACTGATTTTTTTAGATTTTTGCCCTATCTTGCTACATGTTAAGGATTTCAAGCATTCTTCCCCTGTGTTTTCCCCTATTTTCTCATGTGTTGCCTCTCTTTCTTCCCTGGAATTTTAATCCTCCTTGCCAAACCAACTAGCTTTGATGTAATGGCCTTTGATGTTGTTATATTTCAAGCATTCTTCCCCTGTACATAGTTTCTTATCCTACTTTTTCCTCATTTTCCCTTTTCTTTGTTTCCTTCTTCATTGAATATTTTCCATTTCTGTGCTTTGAGTTCCATTTCGTTTGATCAAGTTGCACTACGCTAGTTCTGTCTTGCCTTATGCTTCTCTTTTAAAACTATTTATTTTAATTTAGGCATTTTTCCTTGGCTCACTCCAGCTTCGTGGCTACATTTTCTTAACTTTGTAACTCTATCGGTTGTGCTATGTTTGCCTTTACAATTTCCCTCCTGTTTATGCTGTTTTTATTGTTTCTTTTAAAGCACAATTGTTTAAGTTTTTCTCAATTTATTTGATCCTTCTTTTATTTTCTTGCTCATTTTTACTTGTTTTCTTAAATTAATTAAGAATTGAATTTTTTAATAGAATCCAAATTTAAGATTTCATGAGTTTTAATTTTGAAAGATTAACATGAATTTGTAAGATTTTTTTGAATTTGCTTTGTTTTTAATATTATTAAATTAAAATTATCTTTTTTTATGTTATTAAATTAACTGAACTTATTAAACTCAGTCAATAAGTCTCAAATTTCTTTGTTTTTCTTTTAAATTTAATTTTTTTTAACTTTCAACCTTTGATATTTGGTTCATTATAATTAAGCTTTTTAATTTATTTTGATATGAATTTTTTGGTTTTATCAAGATCTTACACCCCAGATCATAAATTTCATAAATTTCAATATTTTAAAAAAATATATATCATCAAATATATTATTATATATTATTATTTAAATATTTTAAAAGTGTTTCAGCCATTATTCATCAGTTTTTACTTCCTAACATTTTAATATTCTTTTTAGGTTGAAAAAAAAAACACCCAACTTGTCAAGCAGCACGGCCAAAAAGCTAGTCTCCAGCTATAATACGAAGCAGTCTACTCCTTTCATTTAAGCAAATAATAAATTGTGACACAAAATACATTGTAGATTCAGGTAAATTACATTTGAAACAACAGAAACCTGCAAAATGAACTTCCTTGATTCCCCGATGAACCTTGGCAAAAGACAGGCAAGACCAATTCCAATTACCTCTATTGTCCAAGAGAAACGTGAACAAAAAGCTTTTCTTCATAGGAAGGCTATGCACGAAGCTAAAATCTGATGCCACGAACATGGGAAACATTGTGGCAAAGATAGATTGATAGCCATGTCTAAAGCCAGGGTTATGAAGCATATCTATCTCTCCATTTGTATTCTCTTGTCCCTTATCGGCAAGTCAATCGGCTTCTGAGCCTCGTGTGGATGAGTTGGGCCCGTGTAAACCTTAAGGTGGTTGAATAATGCTCTGCCAAGCTGCAGGAAACAGACGTTGAAACCACATAATTGGGAAACAAGCAGATACCCAATAATGCAGTCAGCATGAAGTAGAAGCATTTTAGACAAGACATCAAATAGAAGTTAAAGGGGAAAATCATTCAGAAAAGAAATGAAATAGATCTATTTAGCTAAAAATCATAAAGTTAACACAGTGTATCACAAGCATACCAGCACATGTAAATTTCACATGCATTTAATTGTTTATGAGAAAAAAATATTTGTCAGAGTTTCTCTTTTGATTTCTAATTGGACTCTGTAATTATCCTCACATATTTTACAGAGACTAATGCCAAATCAACTGTCCTGCAATCCATCAGGCCATCACTCACAGAACTACTTGATGCCAGACTCCCCTATCCTACTAACTACCCAAACATATAAAAGCTCTCATCTGACTTAAGTATCATCTAATGGCATATAAACTTACATCAGTTACGAACAAAACAAAAGCAAACAAATAATGGCAGCATAGGCAAAACGGCTAGCCAGGGGCGAAGCAAGAGCTTTTTCAGGTATAACACTGGCCTGCCAATGAACTCAGGAAAGCCAGATTGTTTTAGGAAGCATAACAAATTGATTCATCCAAAATCTGTTCTATAGTGACATGAGAAATTTAACCTTTTCATCCAAGTCAACAATGAGCATACAGTAAGCACTCTTCAATTCTCACTAAGCCATCCTTGTTACTTTTTCTTCTCAGCTGCATACATTTTCTAAAAGCTCAAAACCACTTATGCTTGACAATCCAAAATCATTAAGAGGGCATCACCAACTTATGCTCAACCTCTATGACTACTCACTATCCTTTCAGCATTTTCACATTTTAGGCATATCCCCAAAGATCTTTCTGATCATGTGCATGCACATGCATTCACATGTTAGGTTATGCAGCCCATCAAAAAGGCAACGTGTCAGAGCATGCCAGCCCTGGCATCACGAGGACTGCATCCCCTCAATCTTTTAGCGTGAGCTAGTTTAGCATGCTGATCTTAGCAGCCCAATTACATGCAAAACCATAATTGAATAGGATATCAATAATGAGTTAGGCTTCTATCATTCCAACTTGTCCAATGACAGGCCAATGATTTAAATTCAAAGCATTTCAAATAAACTTGTTGCAAACCTATGTACACAAGATGCTTTTAGAGTAAGACTGAGCAAAAAAGGCAAAACAACTGAAGAGTGAAGATCAAAGCACCTGAGAAGAAAAATCTACAGCTCCTATGTTAAAATATGAATATTTAATACTGCAGAGCAAAGCACCAAGGAAAACCAAGAATTTTTTAAATAAAGTAACAAAAATAAAAATATAGTCAGACTTCATGGAAAAACTTTGTTGTAAAAATACAGGCGAAACAGAAATACTAAAATATATAAAGGTCCAATATGTGTACTTCATTTTATAAGCAATTTTATTGAGAATGGGAAAAGAATTCGGTACAGCTAAGAGGATAGCTGGATAAGACATCCTGAGTCGGAACATAAGCGCTCACCCTTCCTTTAGGAAGCATACCACGAACAGCATGTTCAATAATTCTTTCTGGAATCCTCTGTTGTAGCTGATCAAATGTCTCCACTGTCATACCACCTGGTCTTCCTGAATGCCTTCTGTATAACTTTTGGGTCCTCTTCTTACCAGATACAGCAACTTTCTCAGCATTTACCTTTTGAGATCAGATAAAGCATTAACTTTCAGAACTTTAGCACTAAAGTTAAATGTAATTGATACTATAAGAAGCACTGTACAGAAATTGACATTCAGGGATGAAGTAGAAATGTCCCACTAATCCTTGCATCAGAACCTCAACAAGCAGGTATAATTGCGTGGAAATAATTACAATACCAATTATCCATTAAAGCTGTTGTAAGCAAATTATATCAGGTGAATCTCTAGATGACAATATTTATAGAAAAAAATGTTTGGTACACAAACTAAGGAAAAGATATAGAGATTAATGTTTTGGAAATCAAAACAGATATCATTCAGAGAAATCCTGCAATGAGACATTATGAAGTCTAATTCTTCATCATACTTTTTCTAGATCAAATCAACAAACATGTGGATAAACTGTTGGCGGAATTTCAATTTCAAATTTTCAAGAAGTTCTCTCATGTCTGAAAATACCTGATGAAGTGAGACAAACCTCTATATGTATTAAGATTTTGGTACAAAACATGGTCATAGAACAACTAACACCTACTCTCTTCCTCATCCAAACCACATCAGTAATTCGTACTAAGCACTTTGAGTGAACAATGATCTTATCAATAGGAGTGTTAAGAGATACATTATATTATGCCACCATAATGATAAAATTAGTAAATAATCCATAATGTAACAAGATTTTTCTTAAGGAGGATAAACACTCAGCAACCTAAGTGCGCTGCATGAAGCCTTCAGTATCAACCCACTTCCACCAATTGATGCTTATGGTACTAAATTGACTGGAAGATAATTGGTTTCCTTGAGGAAAACAACCTCAAAACCTATACATATAGAGCAGTACACTTGCTAATTGCTTTTGTCAATTGGGAATGCTAATTCTTTAAACAATTTTATAACTATCTATCTATGTTCATCAGAACATTCTTCTAATGCATTTGATAAGATTTTATGAACCATTCAACTCCAAATACACTGTAATCAAGCCTTAATGCATTTGATAAGATTTGATGAGCCATTCAACTCCAAGTATGCGGCAATGAGCTTGCAAGTTACACAATTAAGATAGAAACAAGTAAAAGCAGGTGAAACAAATAATATATCATGATCCATATTTGTCAGATTCACTTTTGACTGATGCAAAAGGTGCATTAGACACAAAGCTATTTGAGGTTTGAAACCATACCAGGAGCATTAAGGATAACATCTAGTAGAAACTAATCAAATGCAACGTAATGTGACACAATAAGAAATATATAACAGTTCTATCTACTTGAAAACAACAAAAGCTCCCAATTTCAGAAATATTTAGCAGATGAAAATAAAATGAAATAAAGTGAAACGTTACGCATTCAACATTCATTGCAAATGGTTAAAGAAAGGCATGGAACATGCGTCCTTATTCTATCCACATACCACGATCACAAAAGCTCCCATGTCCACACTAGGAGTGTAAGTCGCCAAATTCTTTCCACGAATGTAAATGGCAATTGTAGATGCCAGTCTTCCAAGAATCTTGTCAGTTGCATCAACAATATACCAAGTTTTCTCCGTGTTAATATGATCTGCAGCTTTAGGATACCATGTCGTATTCCAAATATCCTATTCAAAATAAAACCACAACAAAACAAAAAATTGAAATAAAGCAAAAGTGAACATCACACACCGCCAAAAGAATCTTACAAAGGGACTCAAAGCCTGGCAAATATCAGAAAGAAAAAAAAAAAAAAAACCCAGATAACCAAAAGAAATAAGATAATTATGCATCAGGAGTTGGAACAATTAAATTAAAGAAACTTGAGAAAGAAAGAGCGGAAATTACAGGGCCATTAAGTTCAGATTCTTCAAACAACCAGCGTTGGTCAAGAGGAACGCGAGTGACTACGTTTTTCTCTTTCTTCTCGCACCGAACCTCAACACTACGACTGCCATTATTCAAAGGAAATAAAGATGTTTTGACACATGGTTTTAATTTTGATTGTGAAAATGAGAACCCAGCAACAAAAGGGGTAGTACAAATACTAGTGCCGTTCCTTGCTGAGTAAGAACAAGAGGGTTTTGTTGAAGTAAAAGAAGATGAGGCACAAAGCATTGCCATTCTCGTATCTCTCTCTCACTCACTCCCTCTCCCTGCCAAGTCCTTGCTGCTGTCCTCCTCTGGTCACGCGACTGGATAAGATGGGGTTCGTTTTTTCATTTGAGTTGTGTGGTTTGGGCTTGGATGAGCCCATGGAAGACGGATTTGAGTTTCGAGAGAGAGATTATCCAACCCCGCATTTTACGGAGCCCGGTATAAATTACACGATGATTATAAATTATAAATTACAAAAATAAACTAAATCACTATTTTCTATACACATTCTCTACTCTCTTAATTGTCTTTGTTTGGTGCCCCTCTTAATTCTTCCACGTGTCTCATTATTGTCTATAATTTCTTAGTGTGTATTTGCTTTGCTTTTCTATTAGCTTTCGTGTGTTTAGGAATATAGTTTAAATTACAAAAAGCATTTTGAATCATAACTACTACTATATTCTTAAATACACCCTTCATCTGACCGAGATAGGTTTTTTCCTTGCCTTGTGCTTAGCTCATATATTGCTGGTATAGGTCTTGGCTTTTTTTCAGGTGTCGAATTAATCTCAACGTTAATTTATCAATGACAAGCTTATGTATGTTATGTTTTCTTGTAAAAGATTGGTGCACAAAACTTATGCAAACTTACCAATCTTTTTTTTTTAATAAGCGATAAGCTCTTATTAGTTTTCATTATAACTAACGTTATCTAAATCTTTCCTTTAATGTATCAATTCTACTTGTTGGGATTCTTGTTTTGCTTGGTTCCTTTCTAATTTATGTATATTGCTATTATAGATGTTGATTTTCTTCATATTTATTTGCTTTTCTTTTTCCTTACCTTGCTAGCTTGTAGCAATTTGTTCTTGCCATGCCTTATGCTTGGTCCTTGTTTTTCCTGTGTAGATCTTTATCCTTTTATTGTTGACCACATTGATCTCAACTTTATTTCACCAATGACAAAGCTCAGGCAAGTTATTTTTCCTATTACTTCTTATATGGTCGATTCATTTAGTTGTCTTTAAGTCACTATTTTAGTTTTTTATTTATTTGGGGTTTTGAGTCTGCATTCCAATATGATTGATGCTTAATATGATGATGATCATTGTTTCATGATTTCCTTTTTTTTCTCCTCTCGTGAACCTATGACATCTTTTTTTTAATTGATGTTAACTCGAGTTTATTGATTTTTTCTTCTTTTGTTTTGCTTACTTCTTCTTTGGCTTCTCCTTTTTCACACTCTTTCTTCTATCGAATTTTTATCCTCTCTTATATATGCATTTGTTTTTTCTTTTATTTACAATGAGGGGCATTATCTCACTTTTAGCTCGACTTTATTGCTTAAGTATTTATTTTTTCTTAAATTTGATGGCAAATTAGGAACTTAATTGAAAAAATTCAAATTCAAAGACCAAACTTAAAAAAGACATGTGATTGTAGAGACTGAAATTGACCAAATCAAGAGCTAAATTGAAGAAAATTAAAAGTTTAATGGTCATAAAGGGTCTAAGTGCACAAATCGAAAACCAATAACCAAGATGAAAATGACACTGAACTTTGAGGTTGATGATTAAGTTTGGCAAGGGTAAAGTTGCATAAAATTAAGAGTTTAAAAAGCAATTACGGTTGTAATTAAAAGCAATTAGAAAAACATGGACTAAAGTAAAAAATTTCAAATCCCTAATTAAAAACTCTAATTTCTAGGGTTTAACCTAGACAACGTGTTGTTTGGCCACTATTTAGTTTTTTCTTGACAATTTTGGCTTATCAAGTAAGCACCTTCAAGCGAATGAATGTGGTGTTTCTGACCACCTCTAGGGTTATAATCGCTACCATTCAACTGAGAAACACCTTCTCTACAAAGATTAGTTACTCTTATCAAACGTTTACATCTCATTTTCTTCAATGAACTCAATAACATCATGTCCCTGATCATTATTTAAGGACATGATTCTATCAGTTTTCAATGCATAATAAACATATTGGAGAGAATAACAAACTTAAATCTAAGAACCCTTAAGACTCCTAAAAGTCTTATTTAGTCTTAGTGTCTTGTTTACATCATTCCCTTGCATTCATATGTTTGTCATTCTTGAACTTCTTTCAAGATTGAACTTAGTTTTTCAACTTTAGATTGCTAAGATTTATATGGATTTGCTTGCATATAATGATTGGATGATTGGAAAGAGAAACAAACGGAAGTATGAAAGATCCTTGACTTTGAAAAGTTGTAATTTTGGGCTGAAGAAGCAAGCTAAAACGAAGGTTATTGCTAATAAAGGTAAATCAGAGAGACACAATCCCTTGAACATAAAAAAAGGCTTCAAAGGTTCATATACATCAAATAACATAATGCTCTTAAACAAATATGATTTTCAAGTTGTGTTTGGTTAGTGTTGTGAAAAGATAAAAATATATATTTGATTCTAGAGATAAGACATGTAAGATAAATCATTTGAAACAGTGATGAATTTATATCTTTTCAAAACATCAATTTATTTTTTTTATCTTTAGATAGTAACTAATAATTATCTCAAACATCAATAATCGAGTCATAAAAAATATCCACCAGGATATAAAGAGCTCATTTGATATTGTGCAATGAATTTGTAAAATTAGATGTTTATTGCCGAAGAAGCCAAGGAGTATTCCTTGCTTAAATCTTTGTCATGATCATGGTAGGATGTTTTTTTGTCTTTTCATCTATGAGGACCAAGTACTCAATTTTTAATGGTTGATTCAGAAAAGAGTGTTTTGAGGATCACATGACTTTAAGTGAGATTCGTGTCAATTAACAAATTTGTTAGACTTTGATATGTTATGTGCAAAACTTGAAGCTGTGTTACTATATCAAGAAGTTGTCATGTCTACTTCTTTAACGAAAAAGAAAGTATTTTCATCATAATGCTCTTCTTTGCACTATACTAAATGTTTTTCTTACCCTGCTTTGTCTAGATCATGTTGTAGAAATAAAAAATTTATGCTTGTCAAAATTTAGCATTGTCATTTCTATTTTATTTTTACATAAAAAAATTAAAATGAAATTGAAATAAATAACATGCAAAATAAAATGGGTCTTTATATATTTCTTGGTTAATGGAAGATTGACATATGGATGATATATTTAAGATATTTTGTTATAAATACAAGATCTTATAAATAAAATTCAACCAACAAAGTAATACCATGTGTCATTAGAAAAAAGACCTAGTACCCCTATAAATCTCTATAAATAAAGGGTCTCATCTTAAAAAAAAAAAAAGAACTCTAGGAGATACAAAATTCTCTTCAAAACAAGTTCTTCAAGTAAGGAAGCTCTCTCAAAAGCTCTCAAGCTTCCTTTAGTTTACATTTGAAGTCTACAAGAAACAAAATTTTGTTAAATTAAGCTTAAATATTAATAAGAGTTCTTCAACAATACTTTAAAGACAAATCAAATGTACTCTTCAAAGCATCAAATCACCAAGTATCACATCTAAATTCATGTTTTTGCAAAGCACAAGTCTTTGTTTGATTTCACAAATCAATCATATCACCATAAATCAAATTTAAGGAAAGAATTAGATGATTGGTTTATTTTTTTATAAGAATATTTTAAATAGAGATTATACCTAGTCATATATTTTAATAAAATCAAACATTTTATACATATGTGTTTATTTAATTTCCAGGTACTTAAATTTGTGTTCATAAATTCCTGGCAACTTCACTAAAAAGATCTTTATCTCTCACCTTTTTCTTTCAAGAAAAAATTTTCAACAACCTCTTAATAAAAATAGGAAGATCATGATCACTGTTGTTGTTTTCAAAGGCAATGAGATTGCTGAGTCAAGTCACCAATGATCCGTTGAAGATTCTTCAACCCTGTCATTGAAAATAAAATTCATCAACGAGTTATATATGCAACCTCAATCAATTCTTGAGCTAATGGCAAAGCCAAATACATAAGGGGCAAGATGACTCACTACTCCGAGGCTGAAACTACAAGTAACTCCATCATAAACGTAAAATAGGGGGTGTGGACTTTTTATTAACATTCAATGTGACTACATCAGTAATTCATATGTGGAGACTTCTCCATATCAACTAATATCACCAAGCAATGGTTTTGGCACCATGATAGTGATAATGGTTGAAACTACATCTTTGGAGGATTAAGTGGTTAATTTGACACCATTTGTTGAGGGGCTTTCAACTTCACTCAAGAAAAAAGACCATAAGATAACAAAGTTAATGAATAAACTCGAGGGTTTGAATAAGAGAGGATAAACTTCGAATACCATAGCTTTATAAAAATATCACTCAGGTGTTGTTGAGGATTTCGTAATTAGAGCTAGAAGGAATAAACAGTGTATTACTAATGACACTTTCACCATGAGTCAACTGAAAGATCTCATCAAGAAGGCCATCATGGACCAAGTAAAGAGTTCAATTCAACTTTTGTATTCTCATATGAAGTTGTACACCTAGAAGATCAACCTATTAAGGATGGCTTTGAATTATCAACCACTAAAGTTTCAACAATGCGATAAGGGAATTCAAGGAAACATATGGCTTACTTTGTGGAGACTTATAACAATGTCAAAATTAATGATGATCTTGTTGTAAAATAATTTGTTTGTTCCTCAAAGGGCAATGTTTTCCACTAGTATACTGACTTCGAGTCTGGCTCAATTGATAGTTAGGAGTAATTAGAATGTAAGTTTCTTAACTACTTTTACAACACTCATTATATGGTTAGTATGATTGAACTCACTAATACATATCAATAGACAAAGAAGCCTATCATCAACTACATTCATCAATGGAGAAACTTTAGTCTCAACTGTATGGATCAACTTACTGAAACTTCTACTTTAGACATGTGTATTAAGGAATGTATTAGAGACCATGTTATATTTTATAAGGTATCAAACTAAAATCTTCTGAAGAATTGGCTACTCGAGTATATGAAACTCATCATTGTTATAGCCAAAAACTCAACATTACCCATGCAAATGCCTTAAGAAAAAGCCTGAGGGTTGTAAATTTAAAAAAAGAAAACACTTTAAAAGTAAAGGGAAAATAGTCTTTAGTAATTAACTAAACTCTTGTAAATTTACCAATTAATCTTAAAAGTAATAATCATGTAACACTTATTGCTTTTCAGAAGGGTAAAAAGAAAAAGCCATCCTTAAAAGAGCAATAAGAAAAAAAAAAGTATCAATTCCTCAGCTTAAACATATCTAGGATGCTTAATGATTTACTTAAAACAAATCCCATAAGCTACTAGAGATGAAACGTCCCAAATAAGCAAATCAAAGAAACAACTCAAATTACTACAAATATCATATCTAATAAACCATCTCATAAATAAATGTTTTGTGTTAAAAAAAATCATGAAACTATACAATAATGAGGACATCATTTTCAATAATGAAATAACAACTCTCAATAACAGTTAGTTTAGTCTCACATCAATCACTCTTTTTTTTTTTTTTAATTTACGTGGGGTGTCCGGGCCAGCTTGCGCGCACCACGACTATTCCCCACGGCCCACTGGACATCCTGCAAGCCCAGGAGCAGGTAAGGCACCGCGGGGGTGACAGGCGTGCACATAGAGGGTCGAACCCGGGACGGGGGTGGAACAAGTCACACGGTTGACCACAGCAGCTAGACCCTTAAGTGCGGAACTTATGAAATTTTTTTTAATTCTATAAGACATAGTGTTTTTTAACATATGATATTTTTATAGCATAACTTATGTGAGGAACATTATTATGAAGATTGAAATTTAGTCACTCATAAAAAGAGGAAGAAAAAAATAAGCACAGATAATAAAGCCAATTATTATTTGAATCTTGATTGTAAAGTAAAAAATAATAATTTGTTTTTTAAAAAAGTGTGACTACAGAGATAAACGAGACATAATAATAATTATATATATAAAAAAAAAAATCGGAGGATCCACCTCCCAAAACGCTAGAGATTAGGACAGGCCTTAGATTGAGCCTTAACTGTCGGTAGAAATAATTTTCAGATAAAAGGAAGGTATTACTTACTTATCAGTTATTACCAGGACTCGAACCTTAACCCCTAACCGAGAAATGGAATATTGGGTGAACCTGAATTTGATCGAAGCTCTAACCCAGTTTTGTTTGGAATTTGGATAGTCAAATGCTCATGCTTCTCACTTCGCATTCACTTTCAACTAAAGTCAAACAGAACACACAAAAATGGCACTTTCGACACTCCTCCACATCAAACACCCAATTCTCTTCGCTCCTCTCTACTTCTCCAAATCTCAAATCCACCCCAGAAAACCATTAATCCCCACTTCCATCCCAACACTTAAATCCCACAACAAAATGCTCCCTCACAGACCAAATGCAATCTCGACGCAAGGAGTTCTATCGGAGGCTATGAGATTGATCCAATCAGCACCACCCACTTGGCAATCAGCGCTTTTCAGTAATCTCTCTATTTTTCTTGTTGGGTCTCCAATTTTGGTATCTGGGCTCTCTCTTTCTGGGATTTTTGCTGCTTTTTTGTTGGTTACTCTCACTTGGCGCGCTTTTGGTCCTTCTGGGTTCCTCCTTGTTGCCTCTTACTTTATTATTGTGAGTTGGAAAAGAAAAGGACTGAATCTTTACTTGCATTTAAATTGATTTATGTTTTGGGTTGTTTTTGTTGGGTTTTGGTGATTCGTTTTATTGGGTTTTTTTTTAATGGCTTATGTAATTGAATTCCTTTTGTTTTAGTGATTCAGGCGTTACATTTTATGCCCTTTTTGTCTTTTCTAGTTATTTGTTTAATATTTATGCATGTTTATGTTGCTTGAGCTTTTTTTCTGATTCTATTCAATTTAGATTTTGTCCATTTAATTTTGGTTCATTTTTTGTGTAAGAATTAATTTTCCAGTCTGCCATTGTGTTGGATTTTTTTAGTTATTTTGTTCTAAATTTCGGTCCTTTCTGGTTTTAATTTGTAATTCCTTTCATTTCTTTTAAATGGTTAAAAATATTATGTGGGATTTTGATTTCTCTTTCTCCAATCTTATATATTATTTTGTATTTCTAATGTGCAAGATCTGAATAGTAAAAGTTAGAGATTACTTTTAGCAACCGATTGTTTACAAAACAAAATGCCTGATTTAGAGGGTGGTTTATCAGTAATTGCAATTTTATTTTTATTTTTTTGTTATTTAAGACCTTGTTCTTAATAGGATTCAGTTAATTTATGCTGTTAGGGAACTGCAGCTACAAAAGTGAAAATGGCACAGAAGGAAGCTCAAGGAGTGGCTGAGAAGAGGAAGGGAAGAAGAGGACCAGGCAGTGTGATTGGTTCAAGTGCTGCCGGTTGTGTGTGCGCTTTTCTGTCAATATTTCAAGTAGGGGATGGGGCATTTCTTGCACTTTGGCGACTTGGGTTTATTGCCAGTTTCTGTACCAAGCTGAGTGATACAGTCTCAAGTGAGATAGGGAAGGCATATGGAAAAACCACGTAAGTATTGCTTTTCTTTTTGGTGAGGATGTGGCAGTTCATTCTGAATTTTTAGACTTTAATTCGGTCATTCATGATTAAGAAGGATTTTGAATTCAGTGGCTTTAAATGGCATTAACCTATTGCTACTTATAGCATCAATCATCAGCCAGTTTTATTTAGTTTTTCTTTATTTTATAGGTGATAGCTTCTCCAGAAATAACTTAGAAGCAGTACTTGTGGATGATTTAGAAGTTTGATCATGTAGTCAGATCTGAATTTGGAACATTGGTAGCAGTTGCACTAATGGTAGTCTTGTAAGCCTTGAGACAAGGACTATCTTGCTTAAGAAGGTAGCTGGGATAAGAAAACTAGGACTGATTTAAGAAACTAAGGTTTGACTTAGAAGTAAAAGATGGAATAGAAGATTTGTGTATGTGGTCTGCATTGTTTGGGTACACTTTAGATTGATGTACTAACCTTTTCAAGGAGGGCTGTTTATGCGAGGAAACTACGTAAGAAATAGACTGGTTATTTTGGAGATATGTTTGATTGACTAACTTTCCAATGATTAACTACCTTATTTTGATAATAATTTTCTGTTTGAGGTTTGCATTTCTTATTTTCAGATGGTTTTCAAAAGAATGAATGTGATATGTTCCCATTATGATTTACATTTTTTAACTGCAGGAATTTTGAAAAGAAAATGTATAAAATTTAGATAACGAAGCATGAATGATAGAGGAAGCGTAAATAAAGATATTATAAAGTTGGCTTTCTCAAAGCTTATGTAAGCTTAATTCTTATCTCATCCAATGGTCAAAGCAAGCTTTCAAATGGGCAGGTTTTCTATATGGTATCTAGGTAATTATGATGTCAAGCCTGTGCACTTCGCACAAGTACCTAATTTTAAATTTTTTTATGGAATGTCAGAGACATGTACAATAAGCATAATCAGATCATATGTTTATGTTTCATTCACTTGAAAAGAAAGCATGTAGTATTATGCCATCCCAATGACAATCAGCAGTATTGCATCATTTACCTGTAAAATGTGTTAGTGCTTTTGTTATATATGACTCATATCCAATGTATTTCATTTTTTATTATCCAATTTATAACTGATGAAAAAAAAAAGGAAAAAAATAAATAGAAACCTTCCTATGAGGCAACATGTTCTTGCACACTCCCAGACACAAGTGCACACACAAGTTGAGTAATTCCTTACATGCTGTAGTTACACTAGTTTATGAGGGTTAGCATTTTTATGAGAGCTTAACTTGATAATCTAGAAATGCTGGTTGGAATTATTTCTTGTTATTTGATCATTGCACTTTCAAGGGTTTCAGTGTTTAGTGAAGCTTGTATTTTATAGGAAAAAAATTGATTTTAATGAAATTCTTTGATGCCTTTCTCAATCTTTTGTTTTGTCTATGGACTGTAAGAAGTCTATAATTTAACTTTTATGTGGCTTGAGTAGGTACCTTGTTACAACATTTAAGGTAGTTCCAAGGGGAACAGAAGGGGCCGTCAGTGCTGAGGGAACACTAGCTGGATTGTTGTCCTCTATACTTCTTGCCTCCGTTGGTTGTCTCATGGGTGAGGTATTGTTTATCATCTTGTCTTTAATTATGCACAACCAATTTTATTGTTTAAATGACTCTTTATATGTATAATTTATTGTTCTTTAGGTTGACTTGTATTCTTTATAAGCATAAGAAAATAATTGTTGCATGTACAACCAAATGGCTGTTAGCACTATGAGCTTTTCTTTCCTGCCTCTTTCTTTTTCTTTCTCACATTGCTTTGGGGATCGTCACAGTGTTTCGTGACCTTATGCTAGTAGCGTTATCATAGTTTCATATTCGCAGATTATGTTGTTATAGCAAGGTTAGTGCTGATAGTTACTGTCAAATGTAAAATCTAAAAACATGGTTTAGCTTGATCCATAGATCTTTATATTCTCCATTTAATTTCTGCCACCAATCCCACAGAATTCTATGAGAAAGTTAGCTATTTGTTGTGATCACCATTTTATTTCTGAAGCCTTGCCAAAAAAGATTAACTTGGTGGAAACCTTTCCAAAAACGATTTGGAAGAAACCTTGCCAAAAGAGATTTGGAAGGAACCTAGTATTATGGAGTCACTCCTGTTATCTGCGGAGGACGATTACCCCCTTTTTTTTGCAGTTCTTTTAGCTATATTTCTTCACTATCCATTATGGAAGGTTTGAATTGAGCTTTTATGATGCTCATGGTCCAACTTATCCCTCAGTTAAACCTTCCTTCTCCCTATATTCGACATAAACAATTAAAATTTAAAGAATGAACAAAGTATATTTTAGTGAAAAACTTCCCTGTAAGAATTAGGAAGTTACTTGTTTTTGGAGGAAGCATTGTGCATTTATCAACATGAAAAGATGTTTTTGGTGCGTCAGCAGAGAACCCTTGGTCTATCTATTTGGCAGCTGCTTGTTTGTTTTTGCGTTTCAAAAGCGCTTTTGAAAAAAATTGAAAATTTTTTATTTGCTTCAAATTAATATTTTTTTGGTGTTTTCATATTTTTCTTCAGCTGCTGATGTCAAAAATGATGTTTAAAAAATAAATAAAATGATTTTGATATATTTCCAAGCGAAAAGCACTTTGAAAAGCAATCGCTACCATACTTCCAAACACCCTAACCGAGCATCCTCTGTCTGAACAGGATTCAAGGAGACTTTAACAGGTCGGTGCAACCATTTTGACAACATTTGCTTGCTGTTCCTTCAGATTATGTATTGATCTGAATTGTATGCTGTTTCTTCAGATTATTTATTGATCTGAATCAAATGCTGTTTCTTCAGGTTATTTATTAATCTCGTTCAGATCATGCCACACTATTTTATTGTGTAACTGCTTTGACATATTCCTGATCTTTCTCCTTTTCCTTTTTATGGATCAGATAAATGTACCTGAAGTAGTTATATGTGTGATCGCTTCCCAAATTGCTAATGTTGGTGAGAGCATAATAGGTGCTGCCTTCCAGGATAAAGAAGGGTTTCAATGGGTAAGCAAGCAAAAAACAGATCACTTAATTTCTCATATTGCACTCACAATCTTTCTTTTTTTTTCTCCTATGAGGGGGATTGGGGAGTTTAAAGGACTTCTTACCCATAACTCACCCCCTTTTCCCTGTTCCAGGAGCCATAGAAGGCTCAAACTCAGCAGTCACTGGTGTGCCAACCTATGGAATACAGCCAGCAGTTGTACTTGCTATGTTTCTCTGCTATTGTTAATATATGTTCCGAATTCTGATCAGTTGTGTGGAAGAGTGGGTTGCACTTGATTGTCAATGACTGTTTGGAGACCATTAACCAGCTTGAACCTTAAATTTTAATTATTTTTGTTAGATTGTGGTTAGCTTTGAATTCAAATTTGGATTCATGTAGCTTACCTGACTAGTTTGGGATTGAGGATTATCACCTGAGTTGAGATGAAGCATCTGGTTGGTTTTGGATTTACCTAATGGATATACATGCTGTATGTGTGGAACCTCTTTTAACCAGAGAGTAATAAAAAAATGAGGCCATTGTATGGCTCCTAGCTTGTCCGGACCCTCCACTATGAAATGGGCATGTTAAGAAAGAATATTCCACTTCTCAGTTTCTGCAGATTATTGGAATAATTCATCACCCTGTCGAGTATTGAAAACTCTATTGCAGCCAGTGTGTACCTGGTTTGATGTTGCTTAGGTTCAGGATTTCATCAATCATATGATAGGGTGTTTGAGTCTGTGTTCACCAATAAACTTCTGCATAGTACATTATATAGTTTGATGCTTCTGCTCCTTTTCCGCAGCTAAACAATGATGCTGTCAACGTCATCAACATATCCATGGGCAGCATTTTAGCAGTACTGATGCAGCTAGTCATTCTCCGAAAATGGGGTGCTTAAATCTATGAATCACCGGAATACAAATGCCTGAACATTTTGGATATTATTCCAGCCACCCGCAAGTTCTATTGATAAACAAAGCATGATCAGGCGCTGATAAAGTTTAATGCCCTGTTTCACTTCGAGCTGTGAGATTGACTGTTTGGTGATCTGCATACAAAGCTCTCTGCTACTTCGCATCAGAGTGCCAAACAAGGAGGTATTTATAAGCACTTCTGGATCTGTTTGGGATAATATTCGTTGTATATTTGTTAGATACAAAATGTTACCATTTTTATTTGTATATTTATTCTTATTAGCTGATGCATTAATCCTTTGTTAAGAGATCAGACTGACAACTGAACAATGTGATTTTTTAATCTTCTTTATAGGCAATTTTCTGATGGAAACGATGTACTTTTGAATTCAACACCTCCAAAAGTATGAATAGCTGAAACAGTGACAAATAATTTAGGGGAACGTTTTACACACTAAGCTTTTATTAGCAGCTAATATACCTAATTTAGCGCTGCTCACACATGACAAGTGCTATGGCCTATGGATTTCCTTACTCCATTTAGGTTTTGTAATTTCTAATCTGTTTACATGTCACCGTTGTCCTCATGGCTACTCCTGCTAGTGCCTCCCTTGGCTTCCTTAAGAATGAGTTCCAATAGTCTCTCGTACACTCCAATCGCAGACTCCAGCATATCAATGGCTTTGCTCCTATCTTTTGCTGCCACAGATAAGACATCCTCTATCTCTACTGTATCCTTTACTGATCTGGTAAACTCTTTTCCAGATAGCACAATACCTCCACCAACAGATTTATTCATGTTTTCGCCAGCTCTAACACCTTGTCTTCTAGCATCACCAATCCCACTGGCGACAACTAGATCGCTTATGCTTTCCATGTTATTGCCAAGAACCATAATCACGTGCCCTCTTTCAACTTCCCACAAATACACCCTCCCATCTTCTGCAGCAGATACCAGATTCTTCGCCGCATTCATCATCACCACAGATATGATTGCTCCACCATGTTTGTCAGCCAAGATCGCCAATTCAAGCATGGGGCTCACTTGTTTTCTGCTTCCGACTTTCAAAAATCCCTTATAAATCAAACCATCTGCCCCTGCAGCATAGAATTCTGTCCCTGTTGGATCCAAAGCAATCCTTGAAATTGCACATGGAAATGTAATTCTGCGCAGGTTTGTTCCATCCAAAAGGCTCCACAACTTGCATGTGCAATCTGTTGAGCATGAAATTACAGTATAGTGGCAGAACCCAATACAAATAATAGCCGTAACTGGACCATCATGTGCACCAAAGCTATGCAACATCAAGTCTTTACAATTCCCATCCGTTGTTTGCTCAAAAAGTTGAAAGATTGGTACAAGAAGTATGGTACCATCATCACCACCAGAAATTAGGAGTGACCCGTCATTGCTGATTGTGAGGCAGGATACAGGTTTAGTGTGGGCAGGAAATGATTTCAGAATGTTACCTGAAGGAATGGAAAGAGCATAGACATTCCCAGAAACGCCACCAGCAAATAAAAATGACCCATCAGGAGTGGCAGCAAGTGGAGCCACAGGTTCAGGGACAGGCAGATGGTGAAAAGCTGTCGAGGACCACCAATTGTACAGGTGAATTGAGCCTGAGGCAGTGGCTGAGGAGATATGAGAGGCGGCAATATAAGCCTTCCCTGCAAGGACAAGGCCATGGCGTGGTGACCTGCTGCCAGAGAAGCGAGCTAGGGTGGTGCCTGAGAAGATGTCATAAGCAGTAATGGGGCCATCAGGAGAGCTAGTGAGGACAATCTCACGAGAAGAAGACATTTTCTTCAGGAGGGACTACTGGCTACTGGGCATGCAATAAATAATATAAAGGATGTCTTGTGATTTTACTTGGGGTAAACGTGGATTCCATGTTAAGGTTGGATTTTTGGTCTTGGGCGTTGAAAACGAGGTTACTAATATCATCAGCAATTCGCTTTCCTTATACACCTGTTAAACTAGGAAGGTGGGTTGGTTCACGTGGCAAGAACAAGAACAAGAACAAGACCATTTTCGCGTTCGGATATGATTTTATTTTTAACATGCACACACTATAAATTAAATTTTAAAATTTACGGGTAAAAAATATGCTATTTCGTTATTAAGCTAGCTACAATATTATATTTAAAATATATATTTTTTTGGTACGGTCAAGTTTAATTTTTGACAATTAACTCGAGGGAGAATTTTTCCTAATTACAGGGGACTAACGAGGGATGCAACTTTTTTTTTATTTTATGGCATAATTATATTTATTATAATATTTAATTAATTATTAAGATTTATAAGGATATGTCTAGTTTAGGAATCCTATTTCTAATCGGATCCTATTAGTATTAGCTATGTAACTTTCAATAAAAATCATTTTTTTATAAAGATTATTGGTCTAGATTGATATAAATAAAGATGCCTAACTCTCTTTTTCCCCATAAAGATTATGGAATTAAAGTTTTTTTTTATAAATATAACTTGGTTTTCTCTATAGTTTCTTTCTTTACAGCTTAGGATCCTAAAACTTTAGGGATTAAGAAACTCTAATTACTACCACACTATACATTGTATTAAAAAGATAGATTTAATTTTGTTATGTAAAATTTAGCCCAAATATAATCAACTAAAAGAACATATTAGGAATCAAAATCACCATTGATAGATAAAACCATCAATAATATTTCTTAATTGTCTTATAGAATTATTATTTTTAATTCAACAATAAAAGTATTCTTGGATCAACTTACATATTATCAGAGCTAAATCTCTTCTCGAAACAATTTTAAGAATGTATCCCTCACATTGATTTAGTATATTTGGACGAATTTAATATTTATCATTCAGAAAATTAAATAATAGAATAAATCTCTTTAACAATTATATGAATTACTTAAAATTATAATCACTAGCATTTTGCATATCCCACTTTCCACACCATGCCATTGAAAAAGAAAAAGAAAAAAAAAAAGAAGGGAGCGAAAAGACCATCCCACTTCAATTTCAAAATTCTTGGTTTGGTTTTCTAACATGGTGGAGAAAAGAAATGGAGGAAGAAGATATTGCTATCCCATCCCTTTCTAGTGTCTTCTCTTGTCAGCATCACGAATATTGCTTTCTTGTAGCCGCTAACATATAGAAGTGGAAGGTATTGTTTGGTAACATGGTTTGTAGGAAATTGTTTGAAACATGATTTCTGGCTAAAATTATGTGTTTTTTTTAAAAAAAATTTAATTATTTTTTTTAGATTGTTTTTGATATGAAAAATAATTTTTATAAAATAAAAAAATATTATTTTAATATAATTTTTAAATAAAATACTTTAAATTGCAACCACTATCACATTTGAGGTATTTGAAAGTGTTATAATGTTTTTCGTTTAAAAATGTATTAAAATAAATTTTTTTATTTTTAAAAAATTATTTTTAATATAAACATATTTGATATGGTGTGAAAATATTAAAATATTAGTTTTTTTAAAAAAACTATTTTAAAAAAACTTTTAAAATAACAATGGGTACGAGGGTGTTTGAGGTATTTAAAGTAATTTTTAAATAAAAATACTTTAAATTGCAACCACTATCACATTTGAGGTATTTGAAAGTGTTATAATGTTTTTCGTTTAAAAATGTATTAAAATAAATTTTTTTATTTTTAAAAAATTATTTTTAATATAAACATATTTGATATGGTGTGAAAATATTAAAATATTAGTTTTTTAAAAAAAACTATTTTAAAAAAACTTTTAAAATAACAATGGGTACGAGGGTGTTTGAGGTATTTAAAGTAATTTTTAAATAAAAATACTTTAAATTGCAACCACTATCACATTTGAGGTATTTTGAAAGTGTTATAATGTTTTTCGTTTAAAAATGTATTAAAATAAATTTTTTTATTTTTAAAAAATTATTTTTAATATAAACATATTTGATATGGTGTGAAAATATTAAAATATTAGTTTTTTAAAAAAAACTATTTTAAAAAAACTTTTAAAATAACAATGGGTACGAGGGTGTTTGAGGTATTTAAAGTAATTTTTAAATAAAAATACTTTAAATTGCAACCACTATCACATTTGAGGTATTTGAAAGTGTTATAATGTTTTTCGTTTAAAAATGTATTAAAATAAATTTTTTTATTTTTAAAAAATTATTTTTAATATAAACATATTTGATATGGTGTGAAAATATTAAAATATTAGTTTTTTAAAAAAACTATTTTAAAAAAACTTTTAAAATAACAATGGGTACGAGGGTGTTTGGGAGTGTGGTTATAGTTGCTTTTCAAAGTGTTTTTCACTCAGAAAAGTGTGCCAATAATATTTTTTTATTTTTAAAAAATTATTTTTGAGATTAGCATATCAAAATGATTTGAAAACATCAAAAACATATTCTTTTAAAAAAAAATCAAATTCTTTTAGAAATACTTTTAAAAAGAACTCCCAAACAGTCGTAAACACCCCGGAAGCGCCACGGTTTCACACCAAGAAAAACAGTAACCATTGCAAACTCGACACCAAGTCAAAAAATTCCCAAATCCCAATCATTTGTTCTTTTGTTTTGTCCTCTTATTACCGTCGCCGAGATTGCGAATTGTGTTAGGCGACATTAAATTATTAAAAGCATATCATAACTGCCCATCTGCATGGATTGTGTCCCCATATGACCATATCTTGCCCGAGACAAAATGCGTTTCTAGTGATCTTAAAGGCATTGAATACGTTTCTGTAGATAATAATGAGTGTCACCATGTTGCATGCGGTTTGATGAACTTCCAATAACTCCCTTGTAGTTTGCTTTCTCTTCCCGTGTAAGCTAATAAACATGGCTGCAGGTTGGTTTGGGATGGCTGCAGTTTCTTCTTCTTCTTCTTCTTCTTCTTTTTGTTTCTACGGAGAAAAAATTGTTTGGTTTTTCGAATAATTTCTAGGATTTCACGTGTAATTGCATTTTGAATTTCAGGATAATATATACTTTTATAAACAAATTTAATGCGTTCTTCATCAAATATAAACTAAAGATTCACAGCTCTGGTTTAGGCATAAATTATAGAGTTAATTCTCCCAAAACCGAAAGAGAAGAGAAAACTTTCATAATTTCCTTTTTTAAAACCTAATGGCAACCTCATAATTTAGGAGGAAACTAGGGTTTTTGTTTAAGAACCCCAAGACACATACAATCGCTTTCAGTCTTTGAAAGCTCAAAACCCAAGGGGCCACCTGTTACACTTCCTTCTTCCTCCCTCCGTTTCTCTCTGTCTTTTATAATTTTATTGTTTCTCTTTGCGGAATTCAACAGCAGTAGTTAACTTCAATGCTTTCTTTATTCACCATATGAATACACGCGTCCTCACTGCTAAGAATCCTATAAAACAAAATTCCTTTCTCACAATTTCTCACGTTCCAAACACCACCTCCTTAGCTCCACATTATCACAGTATATTATTTATATTCTCACTGTTGAGTAATAATAACCCATCATGGCCCTCAATTCAACTGATCGGAAAGATGTGATTTTGAGTATGGACGAGTTCTGTGATGAAGGTGTTAACGTGGGGTCAAATAACAACAACACTGGAGGAGGAGGAGGAGGGAGGATTTGGAGGGAGTCAAGCTATGATTTCTTGAACAATGCAAATAACAAGGACAAGCGACCTCTCATGAATGGCGACAACAACAGTACCAATACTAATGGAAGTAGATGCTATAAACTTGATTTTAATGGTCATCAGAACAGTAACAGTGGTGTTACTGCTAGTGCTAGTGATAGCGGTTCAGTAATGGAGGAGGAAGATCCACCCTCGAAGCTGATTGGTCATTTCTTGCACAGACAGAAAGCATCAGGTGAGTTTTGTTTAGATATGGACTTAGAGATGATGACTCATCTTCAAAACGAGACTGTTGTTCCTCATAAGAATTTACCTCCTGTTTCTGAGTCTCCTACCACTAATACGAATCGGGTTTCTTTTGACCCAAACCCACCCGGCTCAAGTGAATCATTGAGGAGGAGAAGGGACTTCAAGAATTCTTCTCCACGTAATCAAAATAATGGTGATGGTGAGATTTTGAAGTGTAGTTCTAGCAACGACGGATCGTTTTGTAGCAATTCCTCGTTTAAGAGGAAGTCTAGTTTGTTGAAGGAGAAGACAAAGTCTAGATTGATGGACCCGCCGCCGCATCCACCGGAGAAGTCAGGGAGAGTGGTTGTTGGGAGGTCAGGGCAGTTGAAGTCTGGATTTTTAGGGAAAGGGAGTGTTGTTGATGAAGAGGAAGATGACCCTTTATTGGAAGAGGATTTGCCTGATGAGTATAAAAAAGATAAGCTTGATATTTGGATTTTACTTGAATGGTTGAGTTTGATTGTTATTATTGCTGCTTTAGTTTGTAGTCTTGCAATTCCATATTTGAGAACTAAGAATTTGTGGAGACTCCGGTTGTGGAAATGGGAGGTTTTGGTTTTGGTTTTGATTTGTGGGAGACTGGTTTCTGGTTGGGTTATTAAGATTATTGTGTTTTTCATCGAGAGAAATTTTCTTTTGCGAAAAAGGGTTTTATATTTTGTTTATGGAATTAGGAATGCTGTGCAGAATTGTTTGTGGTTAGGGCTTGTTTTGATTGCTTGGCACTACTTATTTGACAAAAGAGTTGAGAGGGAAACTAGGAGTACGACACTTACGTTTGTGACTAAGGTTTTGGTGTGTCTAGTGGTGGGTACCTTGCTGTGGTTGGTGAAGACCTTAGTGGTTAAAGTACTTGCATCTTCATTTCATGTGAGCACTTACTTTGATCGGATTCAGGAGTCGCTGTTTAATCAGTATGTGATCGAAACCTTATCTGGCCCCCCATTGGTTGAAATGAAAAGAAATGAAGAGGAGGAAGAGAGACTTCTTGCAGAGGTAAAAAAGTTGCAGAATGCAGGTGCCACCGTGCCCCCTGGCCTTAAGGCAACAGTGAGCCCATCACCACCACTGAGTGCAAAGGTGATAGGAAGTGGTAGTTTCCAGAAAAGCCCTCGAATTGGTACCCCCAAGCTTTCTCGTGCACTTTCCAACAAAGTTGATGAGGGAGACGAGGGGATAACAATCAACCACTTGCACAAATTGAATCCTAAGAATGTTTCTGCTTGGAATATGAAGAGGCTAGTGAATATAATTCGACATGGTGCTCTGTCCACACTGGATGAGCAGATACAAAATTCTAATCACGGTGATGAAGAGTCAGCTACGAAGATTAGAAGCGAATTTGAGGCAAAAGCTGCAGCAAGGAACATATTCACAAATGTTGCTAGGCAAGGGTCTCGGTAAGTCATATTTCCACCCAAATTTTCATATTTTGAGTCCTTTGTTAAATGCTGTCTAGTCAGGTCTTGCTTTTCTCTGCATTTACAATCTAGTTAGTGTGTTTGATTTAATCTACTTTCACTCTATTCTAGTATCTGACTTGCTCCACGAGTCTCAGCTTCTTGTTGGATAATTTGGGCATTGCTATATGAAATTTAACTGATTTCCAAGTTTCGTTAGGATTTATCTTTGATATGAAAGTAGTCATTTTGATGTGAATGATGCGATATGTATTGTTCTGTACAGTTTTGCCTGAAAAAATCTATGTAATTTTTTTTTTTATCTACGGATCATAGAATGTCTTCTAGGACAAGGAACACTAGAGATATTTGATCGGTGTTTATGATGACAGGTGCTTGATAATTATAAAGAAACTGTTTGAGTTTTTCTATGATGGTGTTCTTCTCTGTGGTACCATTGTCATCCTGTATTGATCCTCTGTCATTACTTTACCATTCAGGTATATCTACCTGGATGACATCATGCGTTTCATGCAAGAAGATGAGGCTTCAAAAGCCATGAGCCTCTTTGAGGGAGCATCTGAAAGCAACAAAATCAGCAAAAAATGTTTGAAAAATTGGGTGGTAAGAACAAAGTAATAATATACTTTTTCTTTTTCTTTTTCTTTTTTCTCCTTTTAATTTGTATTCCTTCTTAGGTTCTAGAATTTTCTTTTGCTTGTAGAGTTTACAAATATCTCAAGGTATCTAAATGTGTAGTAAGTGCACCTGAACTCGTAAATTTATGGGATTGGACTGGGAACCTTTAACAATCCATAGGTCTATAAGAACGTCAAAGTGTGGACATTAAAGTCTAAGCTCCAAATTTTGAAATCTCCATGATTTTTCTAGATGTTTGTCTTTGAAATAATGTAAAATTTTAATGGTTCTATGCACTTTTCACATTAAACTAAGATTGTTATTTCCTAGAAGCATAACTTTATTTATCTTCTATGTATACACCACCACTTTCTTTTCAGTTGGATGATCTCCTCTCTTAAATGAGGATTTTCTTGTCATGGATTATGCAAAAAAGGAAGCCTGCTTTGCAGACTCATATTTGATTGGATAATTGTGAAGTTTGTCTGCTTCCATATTTTCTTGGCATGGGATTGTGATTGTTCAAACTACTGTCATGTGTAGGCATATTCTTGATGATTTTTATTTTATGGTCATATGACAAGGCGCTGTATGATTCTGTCAGGTCAATGCTTTCAGAGAACGGAGAGCACTTGCTTTGACACTCAATGACACAAAAACAGCTGTGAACAAACTGCATCGTATGGTGAACTTTCTGGTTGGGATTGTAATCGCAATTATTTGGCTTCTTATACTAGGAATTGCTACAAGCAAGTTTCTCCTCTTTCTAAGTTCACAACTTCTTCTCGTGGCTTTCATATTTGGAAACACCTGCAAAACCGTGTTTGAATCTATTATTTTCTTGTTTGTGATCCATCCATTTGATGTGGGCGATCGCTGTGAAATAGATGGAGTTCAGGTATGTAAGCTAACATATGAACTGAATCCCAATTTCATGGATTTACCATGAAAGAAATTTTGACTTCTATATATTATGGGCCTAATTTCTTTGTCAACAAATTTCAGATGGTGGTAGAAGAGATGAACATTTTAACTACTGTCTTTTTAAGATTTGACAACCAGAAGATAATAATCACAAACAGTGTTCTTGCTACCAAAGCCATTGGCAACTACTACCGTAGCCCTGATATGGGGGATGCAGTTGAGTTCCTCATCCACCTAGCTACTCCAGCTGAAAAGATCGCCATTGTGAAACAAAGAATAAGCAGGTAGGCACATAAATGGGAGGGCTTTTTTTTCCTTGTCAAGTTTTCTTCACTGAAGTGATAATGGTATTTTAACATTTGATTGGACAACAGTTTGTTCTCTTAAATCCGAACACATTAATAAAGTTACATTAAAAAATAAATCATGGTATGCAACATGAAAACCTTGGCAAAAAATAATCACAGCCCTTGCTTTCTGGGATCCACATGTGGAGCCCACAGATTCAATGGCTGCGATTCTTTCAGGTTGTGGTTTTGTTCTGAAAGCACTTTTCCCTCGTAAATTTATGCCTTCTGGAAGATTAAATCCAATATAATTGTCTTTTGAATGAGTTGGAGATTATTGTACAGCTGGATATTATCTATGAAAATTTTAGTTATTGTTGATTGACTGACTGGAACCTAGAAACTTGGTAAACAGCAGATACACACAAGTACTGTTACATATATGCATGATTGCGTGTTCATATAGTGAGAATCTTTGTTTTTCATTTTCTTTTCTGTTAATATTCTTGGTTCAATTATCTATTGTTCTTTCATTAGTTTATACAGGCACGCATTTAGTTCAATAGATATTTTCTTTTAATTGATTATCTATGCTAAGAATAACCTAGCATCTGTCACTGCAGTTATATTGAAAGCAAAAAGGACCACTGGTATCCTTCCCCCTTGATTATATTCAAGGATGCAGAAGACTTGACCAGGGTGCGGATAGCAGTTTGGTTGACACATAGGATGAACCACCAAGACATGGGAGAGAGGTTTATAAGAAGATCTCTCTTGCTGGATGAGATGATGAAGATTTTCAGGGAGCTTGACATGCAATATCGCTTGCTTCCTCTTGACATCAATGTTCGTGCCTTGCCTCCTGTTATGTCTGACCGCCTTCCTGCCAATTGGACCAGCTGACAGATGAAACAAAAAAATTAGATATCATGCAATCACTCTGACACTGAAGCTCTGTTTTGGGGACAAACTATCATCTGGGAGACAAGTAAGTTACAATGAGATTTTCCAATGTATTATCGTTTTATCCGACAAGAAGCTCTTATTAGTACACAGTGACATTTCCAAACAAGATGCTATTATAGAACCACATTCCAATTCATATTGTTATATAATTAGCTACTGTAGAGTTGGTGAAACCTTGTAGAGTTATATTATGATTCTCATGGCAGCTGCCCTCGCTAATAATCTGATAATTGACCCACCTTCTGGCTAGCAAATTCTGTAGCTTCTAGTTAAAGAGATTATGCCAGTATGGTGATTTAAGTTGATTGGTTATCTGTAGCCACTTAGCATGTGATACACTGCTTTGTTTGAGGCATCATTGCCGTTTTACATCCGAAGCCTGTCTGGGAATTCTTAAGTTCTCAAGCCTGCATGAGAATTCTTTGGTGAATAGATAGTTAGTAAATTTATATCACTTGCTGGTCTATCACGAGGTTTTATACTTGGGTGCGAAAAGATGGCCGGATTGATTTGATCTCATTTTGTGTGGTTGTAGTTGGTGAAGAATTGTGTTGTAAATGGCGCATCCTTGAAATTTTTTGCAAGACTAGTAATTGAACACCTGTATTGCTTTTACGACATAACCTAGTTTCTGCAAGTGGAGATAGGTTCATTGATGATGTTATGTAGCAAAAGAAACGAAAATAACAAGAGTGTCAGGTCATGAGGAGTTGGCATTCCTGTTTTTTTAACGCATTCCATGCGACTCATGATGCATTTTCAAGGGTGGGGACTGGGGAACCTATCATCATGAAGAGAAAACATCCCAGACAATATTGACTGTCATGAAAAGTTGGAGAAAGCTGGAGAATGCCCCATGAAGAAGCATCTGGAGCATTCTTCCCTGTCTGTCCATAGATGTGGTCTCGATTAGGTAGAGTTTGGAAACAGCTCGAGTCATCTGGGCCATTCCCAAGCCGAACGAACACAAGGACAGTTTTAGATATCGGCGATGGGCTTAAAGATTTTCATGGAAGAATTGCTGGTTCAATGAACTGGGGACCATTTTATTATTTAATGGAAAAGGTAAACTAATTTCCAGGGGACTGGTTAAAATCTTGAAAACAATAGTTTCATGAAAGTAACTAAAGTAAAAAAAGAAAAATCAATATTTTTCCTCTTGAATTTCATTTTAAGCTTCATGGGACAGGCCAGTTCTAGTCGTAGCAATATTGTCGTTATCATTGATAGGTTAGAAACAGCTGTGCTGCAGTATTTCGGAACACTTCATGCTTGTTGTCATCCATGAATGCTAGCAGACAATGAATGGTTGGACTTTTGGCCTCCAATCTTTCAACTCTCGTGGATCACGAGAACATGGAGTTGCAGGCTAAATTGTCACACGCTAATAGGCTAAAGAAGGTTAAATAAGCTTCTCTGAGAAATCAGATTAAGAAGCTGATATGCACCTGAGCCTGCATGCTGCAACACGAAGGACACCATTTGCCTTCTCCTGGAGATTAAGAATATTAATTATTAACATTAACATTAACCTCACTGTGCGTCTCCTCTTCATTCTCTCATTCATAGCACTGTTTATTGGATTAATTTTCCTTCTAGATCCCTCAAATTGTTAATCTTTTTTGTTTGATAATTGACTTCATTTTTTTTTTTAATTTAGTCCTAGTGGTGTCATGGTTTTATATTTTTTTTTTCATTTGTTTTAGATTTCATACCATCACCGAGATGTCAAAAAAATTCTAACATTAAATAAGAGGTCAATTTTACATAATAGAATTTTTAGTTGTTGTGAGAAAATTAAAAGAACAAGGACATAAATTAATAAGAACAAAAAAAACCCAACCTTTTCCTCATCCATCTGTAATGTTCAAAGGGCATGTAAAACTACACTTTGATTCTTTAATTTTTAATTTTTTTATATTTGGTCCCTGGTATTTCAGTATATCATGTTTCGTTCCTAAGCTTCATTCTTTTACATTCAACCAATTTTCATGTCTATGGTTTTGTCTTTGGAAAGAGAGTTCAATGAATTTATTGTTTCTCGTGAACATGCTGAAAAAAGTAGAAAACTCGTAAAATAGTTTTAATTTCAATTTGATTTTTTTTTATTTTTAGAGTAATTATAAAGAGTTTTGATGGTTAGAAAATGATTTATTGAGGTTCTCAAAGTGTCATCCACTCATTTAATTGGCTAAATTGTCCACTTATTTTTATTTTTTTTTTAGAGTAAAATGATTTATTAAAAATAATAATTGGATGGAGGACATGTCATCCACTCATTTAAAAGAATAGAAAAGCTAGGCAAGCAAACATTGCGTTTTAGATCTTAGTGCATTTGAGGTCTATCATGCCCAGCATCCCTTAACCCTTTTAAATTTTGTTTTTTGTTTGATTTTTTTCAATTAATATCCTCTTTTATTTTAAATTTTTTTAATTATTTTTTAAATCTCAATTAATCAAATATTAAAAGATAAAATTGAAATAAAAATTTTAATTACACAAAAGATTTAAAACAAAAAAATAGCAATTAAAATAATAAGAATCAGAATTGAAATACAAAATAAATTTTATATTTGATTGAAGGGTAAAATTCAAAAGAAAAATCAATTTAGTAAAAAAATAAAAATAAAATCAAAAGAATGAAGATTAAAATTGACATAAAAATAAAAATAATTTTTTAATCGAAGAATGAAATTAAAAACAATAACTTAAAAAAAATTAAAAAATTAAGAATCAAATTAGTAAAAATAATGTACCATAAATTTAGATTGAATGATAAAATTAAAAATAATTAAAACTTATAAAAAAAATAGAAATCAAAACAATAAAAACTATATTAGAAAAAAAATATACCATAAATTTAAATTGAATAATAAATCAAAAACCAATAAACTTTTTTCTAAAATAACCATGAGAAAAAATTAAATATCAAAATGTTATGTATTGGAATTTAAATATGAACAACAAAAAAGGTTAAATGATACTTTTCAATGGATAAGAGATTAAATAAATAAATAAAAAAGGATTACTAATGATAAATCACCCTACTACTATTAACACAACACAGTAGGGGTGATTATTTTCGGTTCGCTTCGGTTTTTATCAAAAAAAATAATCAAACTAAAACTCTTTTATAAAAAAACCGGTTCAAACCGACCGGTTTCAGTTTGGTTTTTCAGAACAAAAACCGATTCAAATCGATTTGGCTCTGTTTTTGCTTTTTCTATTTGGCTCGTTTTTTTCGGCTTGACTCGGTTTTTTCTAGTTTAGCTCAGTTTTTTTTGTTTGGATTCGATTTGGTTTTTTTAATTTCAGGCTTATAAAACCATAACCAAACCAAACTGGTTTTTTCTAATCGATTTAATTAATTTTTTTCATGGTTTAGTTTTTACGGTTATTTTTTTTTATTTTTTAATTTAATTAGTTTTTTAGTTTTTTTACTTACCCCAGTTAACACATACTCCATGCTTTCAACAATACACGTAAAATAACCATCACAAGTCTTACAGAAGATTTAATAAAAAAACACTCCATGCTCCCATCTTTGGATTCACAGTTTTGTGAAACATAGATTTTCATCACGTTATTGAATTATTTCTTGAACAAACTTTCTAACTCGTACAGATATCAAATGTCTTAGGTTAATGAATTATAGAGTCAAGTACATATGCCTTTTATCTTACAAGCTCCCAAGCAGCCGCGGTGGAATGGAGTAGTTCTAATGTCACAAGAGAAAGCTACACGAATCAAACCAGTAAATCCTCTAAACCAACTTCTAGAATAGCAGGAAGATTTCATTGAAAACATGCCATCAAACTCCTGGACATCGCACTTGATGATATAGGTGACAAAGACAATTCTAGAGTTGCTGCCGCCATTTGGAAACAGTGCCACGCTGTTGACAGTGACGATGGTTTTGCACAGCTGAGCCACATATATCAGGCACAAAAATTGCTGTATCAGAATGATGAATACTTTTTGGCCAGTAGAGACCTGAGGCCGTAGGTGGGGAAGGGATTTGGGGCACTGCCCAGGAGCTATCTGGCACCTGACCCAAGCATTCTTCATCATCTACCTCTTCTTCGGCAGATCTTGAAATTGCAGAGCTGTCAGAATCCCCTTGTTTGCCACTATCAGCCTAACTAGCAAGAAAGAAGCCAAAATTACAAACAGTGTAGGACACCAAGTAGGGAAAAGTCACAAAATGTTGCTAACAACAAAATCATTAGGAAGTAATTCTGAAAAACAAGTAAAGAACACTAGCTCAATATGTACAGAACAACCTTGTGGGTGCCCACTCTTTTGTGACAAATGCAACGAATCCCAAGTTTTGAAAATACACAACAGACACCAAGCAATATGGAATCCAATTTTAACATTGGATGGAAAAATGTTACCCACACATGTACATATACATTAGATGATCCAGATTAAATAATCATAATCAAGAAAATGCAAGCGTCTGTGGATGAGAGGGAGGAAGGAGGGGGTTCAAGGACTTAGTTATCTGATTCAGTTTTCACATCACATCAGTTCCTTTTTCTCAATCATAATTCTATAATCTCCATGAACCAGTGGATAAGAACTTGGCACGCAATAAAAAAGAACAGAGATTTTGAAAGATAGACAAGAGAGGTAGATGAAAGAAAAAGGAGAGACATTGATCCGACACGCTGAATTTTATTTCTCTACAACTCAATTACCAAACTTGAAAACAGTCCCTGCCTTGTTTTTTTGGAAAGTTCTTGAGCTAACATTCTGATAATTTTAAAAGTGCATGAGGATAAAAAAATGAAAAAAAAAAAGCTCAGAGCCTCAAAGAAATCAACTTCTTGACAAATGGCCTTACTTCTAACAGCAACAATACATCGAAAATCAATAGTATTACAAGGGCTGGCAATTTTTGGTACAAGGCAAGCCTAAGATCCCTGGTTCTTGGTAAACCAACCTTTGTGAGAACCTTGGGAAGAAGGGCCCATGATGTTACAATTGTACTAAAACAAGTTACAATTATTAATTACTGTACAATTATTCATGTGAAAATATGTAGTCATATTTTCCTTTAATGATTTTTGGATAGGAAGAACCTTTAGAAGTATGTAAATCCCAACCACTTAAACAAGAATTAGATTAAACTTCATTGTAATACCACTGGATCCAGTATGGTTAAGATCTTTACTCTCAAGCAGTACATCTGTGTTTGATTAAACTACAATCGTACCTTAGATGATCCATTATGCAGCATATAACCATTATTCTCATTAACCCAGCCAGTTCAAGAAATTCATCTAACAATAATATGTATACTGTAGGTATGATTTAATTCATGTTCTGCTAGTTGCGATGTAACATAAATCCCAACCAGCTGAACATGAATTAGATCACAATCAGTCTGTGTTTGCCTCGTGAATCTGCATGCGTACCTTAGATGATCCATTATCCATATAGCCATAATGTTGATTAAACTCAGCCAGTTCGAGAAATTCATCCATTTGCCACTGTGAAACGCTGGAAGCTGCTGAACCTCCAGAATAGGGCAGTTTTGCAGGCCCAAATTCTCCAACTCCACAAACATTTGCAGGAAAAACTTGATTGCATGGACTAGCCAAGGGCATTGACGTGCCTCTTCTAGAAACAGGACGTGATTTCATTTCCAAGGTTGTTTTTTCCCCTGAAGGCGACTTCCCTGGGGTAGAGGATGCACCGGGATCAGTAGATTCTAGACCTACCTTTACTCCAGTTAGCAGAAACCTCTGATGAGCAGACACATGGGTATTTGCTGTGTGTATGGCAACATCACATTTCCTGCAGAGCAATGCTCGATCTTCTAGACAAAAGAAAAAACCAGCAGCCTCCTGTAATAAGCGACAGGTTCACTAGTTAATAAACAACAAGAAAAAAAAAAATCATAATTCATATACCAATAAACTCAATATGCTTCCAACCAAGATGCAAAGCACAAGAAAAGATATAATGTATGATTAAAAAAGCGGGGGCAGGAGACAAGCCTATCGCAAGTTGAGCACTAACTCCTCACTTTTTTAAACCCATTGAAAAGAACATCCTGCTATAGGAAACTGAAAAGCTAGAAGCTACAAAGCATGAATTCTGACTAAAATGAGCATATGTCAGTATGGAGAATCAGAAAAACTGGTTATGAAAATGACAAAGAAATTTAGAAGTATGCATATGGTATTTTTTAAGTTACTAACCCTTTTCCTGTTCAAGAATAGATGAGAGTACAACTGGACAACTGCCCCCAAAGAGCAAAATGTAGATTTCAAAAACAGAACTTCAAAGTTCTAAAGAATTAGATTTTCTGAAAGGAAATGATATGTTTAGAACAACCTAAGCCATGAAAAAGAATAAAGTTGCTCTTCGATGGTAAGTACCCAGACAAGCAAATCAATGGGTCATCTTCAGGCTCTTAAGTAATGAAACATACTGGTAGCTAGCTACTTAGCTCTGAACCTTATAGAATCTTTCATGTGGGAAAATGCTAAGCAGGCTGCCTGCATGAAGCATAACTAGCTGATATGTAAAAGTTTGCTGCCAAACCCAGAGAGTGATTCTTCTTCTCCTTTCTTTCCAATTGTTTTGCTTTATCTTTTCCCTCAGAATATGTGTTAGATCTAGTCTTCCATAACATTAATTTACTTCAGAAGGTGGCCTTGAAAAGCCAGCAGTTATCACACTTGTTCACATCTAACTATCCTAGTCTGCCTATTTGAGATTGAGACTTTATTAAATTCCACCGGGCGTAGAAGAAACTGAGAATGTTTAGACATAAACTTGTATAAGAAATCGAAAAACCAAGTTAGTTCAATATATTAGCAGAGGGAGTTGTTTATTTATTAACTTGTTTGGGAGGGGAGTGTTCGCAGAATTCGAAGGAAAAAGAAACTAAAATTGCCCTTATTTTGGAGTATTAAGCAAAAACTCCAATACCTCAACTCATAGGTTGGATATTAGGCAATAACCTTATGAACTTGGTCTTAAGAAGTCGTCAGAGACCATTCCACTAAACCCTAAACCCGGAATCATATTGGGTTTGCAATTAATTAAAAATATAAAAGGGAAATCTAGGCATACATTTCTGATAAAGTAAGCACACTTTACAATTTTTTTCCCTTCCTATTACTTTCAGAAACTCAAAATCAAAATTCTAAACCCTTCCACTCCAAGTATGCTTAAAACACCTCCCAGAAGTCCATAACCACAAGCAACACTAGAGACGTCAAAACCAAAATCTTAAATAAAACCATCAAATTTAAAAATAAAAAATAATTACCTGACAAATATCACATTTAGGTATCTGAGGGGAAGAAGTAGAAAGAGGAACCCTCTGATGTTTACTAGCAAGCTTGTTAGCTGCATGAACCGTCTCGTCACATGCCCGGCACAACGCCGCCTCGTCCGCACAACACAGCACGTTCGCCTCCGCTGCCTCACAAACGTTGCACTGTATCTTCATCTCCCCTCTCTTTCTCTCTAAGGACTCCCAGTATTCTTTTTTGTTTCTCACTCAAATCCTCTGTTTCACTATCTCCACATAAAAAGAAAACACAGTAGTTTCTACTGCTCTACAACCTTAAACTCCTCTCCCTCTTTCTTTTTTTTTTTCCTTCCACTCCTTGAATCTAGCTTTCTCCTCCCTTATAACGAAAACCCAGTTCGTGTTCCCTAATCACTCTTCCTACAAGGATAAAAAAAAATCCGAAAAAAGAAGAAGAAGAAGGAAGAATAGTTTCTTAGTGTAGGGAGAGAGAGCAATAAAGAAAGAGAGGAAGAGATCTTTTTAGGGAAAAAAGAAGAGGATGAAATGGAGCCACAAGAGCTGATTTGATTTATAGTAACAGTTTAGACTTCAAGAAAAGAAAAGAAGAAAAAAAAAAAAAAAAAAAAGCGATCCATTCATTCATTCCTTTCCGAAGTTTGAATCTTTCTTCGTGTTGGGCGATATTTTTTAGCGGCGCCCGTCGGTTTTTTTCTGTTGTTGTACACGTGGCAGGTTTCGATTATGTCATGATTTAAGGAGACCTTGCTTCGGGGAGAGTTTTTATATATAAGATGGAACTAGAATGCCATGTCATCGTCCATGTCCGTGTTTCCAAAGACAAATTTATTTCTCTCTTTTCTTCCCTCAGACTTTCCAATTCTCTCTTTTCTTTGCTTGATGATGACATGATGTATTATTTAATAGGAGTAATTAGATATTTTTTTAAAAAATACGTTAATGTTATAGATTTATTTTCAAGTATAATGATTTTTTAAAATTGAAAAATACAAAGTTGTTTGAACTTAATAAAATAAATTAAAAAATATATAAATTTATAAACTAATAAAGAAATATTAGTGCTGATTAAATACTAAAATAAAAAGGTAATTCTTCTTAAAAGTGATAGATGAGTATGCAAATATTTAATATTGATTTTCTTTTTAATTTAAATATTTTTATTTATTTTATCTCTGATGCTTTTTTTCTTACCAAGAGTAAATTATTTTAATTTTTAAAACACATCATGCAAATATAGTTTATTTATATATATAAAAAATTAAACATAAATCACAATAATCTCTTTGAAATGTTATAAAATTATTCAAAATATATATTATTTTGAAAAAAATGAACTAGACAATTTAAAATATAAGAGAAAGTGTATTAACTAAGATATAAATATAAAAAAATTAATGCAACGTAAACAATACATAAAAAGAGAGAATTATTTAAAAAATTAATGAAATGTTTACGTTGCATTAATTTATTTTCAAGCCATTCAAGCCATTAAAAATAAATTATTTAACAATACATACAAATTTATTCACACTAATATCACAATCTTAATGGCTTGAATGTCAACATCTGATTGTTTTTTCACTCTTCCATATTTTTCAATAACTTTCATTCTTCTCTCTCAATTTCTACGGATTGAGATGGAAAACGAATGATATTTTGGACGGAAATGTGAAATTCTAAAATAATAGGGACTACACAACAAATAAATTAAGAATTATAGGGAGCAAATTAAAGTTTTCCATGCCAAATTCAAAATGGGGTTTGTTTGAATTTTTGTTAAGTTTGGTCTTTCTATTAATTTTTATGTGTAATTACAGATAAATCCTTGTTAAGTTTGCTCTTCAGCTAATCACCAAAATACCATCAACACTTTATATCTATGAAAAAATACAAATTAAAAGGCATCTTAGCATATAAAACTATGTTAATGTAACTTGAAAGGATAAAATTATAATTAAAAAGTTAGAGGACTAAAATGAAAAAAAAGAAATGGTTACAATTCGTATAAACAGTAACCCTACCCCAAATATTTTAGTTTTTTTATATATATAATAGCAATTCTTCTAAATATAAATCTAAATTTTCTACTATACTTTTAAATTCCACGTGGCAGATCCTAGAGTATATGTCCCAAGCCAAACTCCCAAAACTTCTGATTTTTCTTCTTCTTCTTAAAACTAGTTATCTAAATACCCTTTCTTTTTTGTCTCAAAAAGATACTAGTATCCTTAAAATATATTTCTTATTTTTATTTAAAACCAAACTTTCTACATAAAAAATTAATATTATGATATTTAAATTTTATTTTTAAAATTTAAAATTCCATAGAAGAAATCTAAAATGGATTGGTTAGGTTAAAGGTCATTGAAGTTTAGGATATTTAAATTATTTTTTTAGTTTTATATACAAAATATGGAAGGTATCTTGAAAAAAATAATAGATGGATTTGGAGAGTATTTGAGAGGGTGGTAGTAATTATTTTTTAAAGTATTTTTTACTCAGAAATGCATTAAAATAATAAATTTTTTATTTTTTAAAATTTATTTTTGACATTAATATATCAAAATAATTCAAAAGCATAAAAAAATTAATTTTTTTTAATTTGATTTAACTTTTGTTTGGACTGCACTCCCAAACAAGGAGGCTTAAAATTTTTTATTTTTATTAATATAAGCATTTAAATAAGATTTTAAAAATTTAATAGTTGTTATTTCACTCTTCAATAAAAAAATATTGTTTCAACATTCATCACTCTAATGTTATTATCTCTTCCACCTTCACTTTTATTTTTTTTATTATTATCGCTATATCACCATCACCACAACCATCTCACCATTATTATTATTTTCATAATTATAACTATTTTTTTTATTATCACTATCATCATTTCATCACCATCATGATCATCTCATCATTATTTTTTATTATTATTATCATCACTGTAACATTTAAAAAATATTTAAATATAAAATATTTTATAAAAAATACTCTTCAAACCAAATATTAAAAATATTTTACAGGAATATATATATATATATATATATATATACACACACACATCCAATCTGTTTGGAAAAACAAATTAAATATTTTAACTTTATAATTTAAAAAATATAAAAAATCAGTTTGGTTATAATTATGACCAAAACCGACTATACTATATATCCATCTTCTAAAACTATATTACTTGAAAAAAATCAAGTTGCCGCCATTTTTCTCCTTCAAATCTTTCACACTCAGCGAAGAAGAGAATAAAAACATTTGAAGCCACAACTCTTTCAGGTTATGGATTCACATTTCTCTCTTTCAATTCAAGTTTCACTGTTACGAATTTTCTTTCCAAAGTAATATATAAATTTGATTTCACAATAGAATTTGCTTCTCTTTTTTTGATAGTTACTTTATTCGTCCAAGTGGGCGCAGATTGAGCATATTACGATTTTAGGGATTGATTTGTGATTCTGATCAAGGAGAACGCGAAGGCGAGTAATTCTAAGCCTGATTTTTATCAATTCGATTCGCAGATAAACCCTAATTTTACAAGATTTTGTTTATGCGTTTTCTGTTCTGTTGATGAGAAAAAATTGAGAAATGGAAAGGAGTTTCATAAATTTGAATAATAAGGCTTCGCTGTTTGGAAAGCCAGAAAAATTGGTGATTTTGATGGACATTTGAGGGCTGTGCGGACTCTTTTGCTCAGTACCATACTGAGGGTGCTTTTGGACATTTTGGAAATCTTGACTGATTTTTTCTTGATTATTGGCTAACCACTACCTTAATCAATATTTTTACACTTGAAAATCTGATAAATAACTATGGGAATTTGACACTATGTATCTTTTAATGATGTGATGGAAAAGTGTTATGTGGTTCATAAGATGCTTCTTTATTTCACAAATTATGCATCTCAATCAATTTAAAGAATTTACTGGAAATCGGAAATTCTATATATTTACAGCTGATGATTTTCTGCCAATATTGTCTTTCAGAAACATGTGGCTGCTTGCTACAGTGATGCAGATCGGTCTGAATCTATGTGTCTGCATGTGTTATTGCAGTTGATGCTAACGCTACGAACCTCCTTTTAATAGGTTCAGATTATGCATATTATATTTGGATAGAAGTCTCACATATTGAAGGTCAAAATGAGATGCAATGCGTGCTGGCGAGAATTGGAAGGGCGAGCTGTTTCTACTACTTGTGGTCACCTCTTATGTATCCTAGTGCAGATTATAATTATGCCTTTTCAGTTCTATGCTTTCTGGATTATTATTGCATTAGCATAGAGTCCCTTAACGGAGTAAACAGGTACTGAAGATGCAAGCAAGATCCTTAATAGTGATGCAGCATGTCCAATCTGTGATCAAGTGCTTTCTGAGAGGTCAGTACTTTATGATAATGCTCAGTCTTTGAAATGCTTGTGGCTGTGTTCTGTAAAAAATGGTTGCTAAATCACATGGAAGTTCTAGGAATCATGATTAGTGAATAAAGATAATGTATTCTTATGTTGCATAGTAAGGAATTGTTTCTTAACAAAAAGAATTTATTTGAAATTATTGACTGATCTTTGATTTCATCCTTGATTGTATATTTTGTTGAATGCCCACAAGATCATGCAGCTGTGTGAATATATAAGCCAATTTTATTAAACTCCTTTAATACGAACTAATGATTAGGGTAATCTTTACTAATGTTTCTTGCTCATGGAATTCTGATTTGAGTTTTAACTTTGGTTTCCGCTTGACAGCCTTATGAAACCCGTGGAGATCAATCCAAATGACGAATGGATAAACGTAAGTAAGGACTTAGCTTGGAATATTATGAATAGTTTGCTTCTTCTTTTACACCATATCATGGTTAAATCCGACAATGCTTTCATTATTTGGTCAAACATTGCTAATTTCTTATTTTTGTGGTTGCTTTTTTCCTTTTATTTGCAATGCATTTTTTTTGCAGATGGCAATGGCTGGAATATCTCCACAAATATGTATCCTCTATAAGTTGATACCATTTTTTCCTTAAATCCATCCACTAGTTTGAATAGAACTAGAAAATTTGAAAGATAAGATAATTTGGTGGTACACAATACTTATTCTAGTTCATTTGAGAGAGATACCGGACTGAATAAACAGAATGGTTCTTAGCATTCCTGGGAAACATGCAAAACAGTATTTTAATCCATGCATCTTCCTCAAATCAATTCAGTGATGAAAAGTGCATACAGAAGCGTGATGTTTTATATTGGGCAAAGGGAACTTGAGATGCAATACAAGATGAATAGAGTTGTAGCTCAGTGCCGGCAGAAATGTGAATCCATGCAAGAAAAGTTTACAGAAAAACTGGAGCAGCTGCATACTGCATATCAGAAAATAGCCAAAAGGTTTCAGATGATGGAACAAGAGATTGATAGTTTGTCAAAGGATAAGCAAGAGCTCGAGGAAAAATTTTCAGAGAAATCCAGGTCAGTGAATATATTGTTCAAAGCCTTTATTCGCTTTATCAGGTTATGTTGTGAGTCTGGATCCTCTAATAAACACCAGTAATTTCCCAGGCAGAAGAGGAAACTTGATGAAATGTACGATCAGTTGAGGAATGAGTACGATTCAATGAAAAGATCAGCCATCCAACCGGCCAACAATTTCTTTTCAAGAAATGAGCCTGATTTGTTCTCAAACCATGCTGCTACCATGATGGATAACAGAAACCCTATCTGGAAAGGTAAACATTTCCATTTTAAAATGACAATAGGACAGCATAGGCTCTGGTTGGTGCCATTGAAAGTTATTGTTTCTTCAGCATTAGAGTCCTTGTTAAGCTTACAGCAGCGGAAAATGTGTTGCTTTGCAATGATATTGTCACACTATTGCATAATAATGCTTTTTGCTTAAATAGCTCCAAATGCAGTTGACCTAATTCCTGCAGATTGGACGGTTTCCACTCCTCCAACTCCAGGGCCTCGGGAGGATATATGGCCTGCAAGACAGAACAGCCCTAATTCTAGTCCTTTTGACATCTCTGATGGCTCACCAGCAAAACAAGCAGCCATGCCAGTTGATTTTGGAAATAGAAGGCCTGGTGCTGTCCATGCCTTTGGAGCTGGATCTGGCAACCCCTCAATGACGTTAAGGAACTTGATTCTATCCCCGATAAAGCGCCCTCAGCTTTCTCGTAGCCGCCCTCAAATGTTCACGTAAGTGCTGGACTTAGGTTGCACTAACCAGTCAGTCTTAATAGTAACCTAGCTCAATATTGGTATTCTGATTCAATTTGCTAGATTTTTTTTTATAGTTCTGAGTATTCTGCTTTTGATATTTGCTTTTCCAGTTTGTAGCCTACAAGGCAAGGCGTGCAGTTTACCCGGACTAGTCTGGTATAGTTGGTTCTGGTATAGCTGTGAGATTCCTATGCTTTTTCTTCTTGTTCTTTCATGTTTTTCAGTTAAAAAAGAACAAAAAAAAAAAAAAGGATAGGAGAAAAGGGATGATGCAACACAAACAAGAAAGCGTAATCCTGATATCATGCAAGTGTAGATTTTAGGTTCCTTTGCTTACTTGTGATCCACCTCAGGTTTAGTGACTAGCAACAGACATCGTGCAAGTGTAGATGTTGGATTTTGCGGTGATATATAATTAAAGAGGGTACATAGAAGTTGTCAAAGTGTGATGCACAACTATAAAGAGGCACGTGTTTCAATACTAGAACCTCAGCTACTCTTGGTTCTTAAAACCCTTGGGATTACTGTTTTGTTTTTCCTTGCACTTGTAAGAGTAGCATCCTCTGCAGTATCAAAGTTTGTAAGCATAAATTAGAATACTAGACTAGTGAGAAGGGATGTTTAGTTTACCATAATAAAGCATGATTAACATAGTAAAGAATAGTTAGCAAGATAACAAAGAATAGTTAGCAAGAGGCAAGCTGATCACCAGAATCGCAAGGAAACAGAACAAAAAAAAAGGAACGTAGAAAACTCAGACATAATTTCAGTTTGGGAAAAAAAGACAAAAAAAGAGGTCTCCTTTCCTGAGTGTTATAGTTCTAACAAAGAAAGCTTGGGCATCTATGGATCCAAACATCACAACAAAACAGATTTAAAAAAAAAAAACAATAGAAAAAATAAATAGTAATAAGCAATGCAACAACGCAAGCACACAACGAATGAAAATTGGACAGTTTCATAGAATCGCAAAGAAACAAGGGCAATCAACAACATGCACTCCTCTCTTCAAAATCTAAAGAGGAGTTGCAAGAATGTCCCAAATCTTAAAAGAAGCAAGGCAGAAGCCAGAAGAAAGAGGAAAAACCAAACCTATAAGAAAAACTTTTTTAAAAAAAGATAAATGATAGTGAGGGACCAGAAAAACATGCATAAACCAGCAAAAGACTAGAGCTCGCAATAGACACATGCGCAAGCAGAGTTCAAAAAGAAGAGAAAGGATAGTCAGAATTATTAGAGACAAACTGGGACCAAAAGAAAAAAACAATATAGCAAAATCAACGAAAGCAAAAAACAACGCAACACTGCTATAAAAGCGCAAGAAACAAAAATAAAAAGAAACAAGAAAGAACAAACAACAAAAGGGAAAGTCGCAGCAAAGACATCAATTATTATAGTAGTAGCAGAGAGATTTGAAAGGAGCACCTAAATCGAATCCCTAAGTCCTCAAAGACCTGTAGAACAAAAGTTGATCCAAACGAAACGGAAACAACAACTCCAAAAAAGGAGGCCAACCCCCACACCTGCCAATAAACATGATCAAAACACCTGAAAAAGAGCAGGAAAGGCATCATCACCAAACAATAAAGAATCTGTTGATTGAGAATGACAAACCAAGAAGCCATGACAAAGAACAAACAGAGTAGCTAACAAATAAATTAAAAAAACTACACATAGCTCAAACTAATTTAACAAAGAAGAAGAAAAAACAAAACTCTCTCCAAAGCAGACTTTATACTGGCTGTTGTGAGAGCGACTAGAATGAAAGGAGGTGCACCAACCCGAGAACGCCCAAAATTGTAAGTTGAATTATATATATATATACAATTTTATTGATAAAGTAAGAAATTGAAGATCTAGATTATTTGTTGTCGTATGATGTCTGTAGTGTGATTATAATATTATTTTTTAGGTTTATTCAATTATTTATTGTAATGGCCTAACAGTTTATATAATTTAAAATACATCTAGCAATCATATTCATATAAACTAGGCTTTTTTGAAATTTCAATAGAATTTCCCCTTACACAGGCTCAACCAAAAATAAAATCAAGTACTTGTTCATCATCACAAAGATGGCCGAGGCTCACCATTCATCACATATACATACACAATGTTTAGACACATGACATATTAATTACAAACATTACCAAAAAGTCTCTCCCTTCTTCATTCTTATAATCCATATCATTTTTCTTACTTCAATACAATAGTAACTTTGTTTACATAACATGCATTACTCTTTAAAAAAGTCTACCTGGTGAAAAACTAGGAGAAATGAAAATGTAGTATGAAGATATCGAAGATGGACATGAGGTACCTGCAAAAACACTTGTAATTTTAATGTTTATAATTATCCTATTACTGTAAATATTTCCTTTAATAAATTTAAAAGCAGACATCATATTTATGATTCATTTTGAACTATAGGTAAAACTACATATGTCATATAATACTTCAATACCTTTCCTTTTCCATAATGAAAATTAATTATCCCTTTAATTTAATCACATGAATTGTATCATTCTCTTGATATATAAATTTCAACGGATTGCCTGCGTAACCATTTACCCCATTTAATCACTTGACTTGTCTTTCTCAAAACATTTCTGAATTTATATCAATTCGATCGTTGCATCTTTACAACTTGATCTTTGTCGTTGTGATTGACATGCTTTTCACTTATTAATCTTCACTGCTGTAGGAAACTTTTTAATGTAATAGTCATCGCTATTATGACCGACTTATTATCACATTATAATCCCTGTTATTAAAGTTGATTTATTACCATATTATAGTCCCTACAATTGTAGCCGACTTATTACCACGTTATAGTCTCTGTCATTACAGCCAACTTATTTAATGTAATAGTTCCACCATTGCAACTGACTTATTTATACATTATAGTTCTTGTTATTGCAACCGACTTTTATAATAAAATAGTCATCGTCATTGCTGCCGACTTCTTTAATGTATTAGTCTCCACCATTACAACCAACTTATTACCACAATATGTATACTTGCATTTTTGCTCATTGATGTACAAAATAGTTATGTAAATTCTCTTCCATCCAATAACAAGTATAAGATTAAGAGCACACATCTTGCGCTGTTTCCATATGTGCTCCTCTAGCAACGGGTCCTACATTAGATGTCCCTTCTAATATTCAAGAAGACATCCAAGTCAGTATCTCATTAATTTTTTATCCACTACCACAAATATGTATTCACATTAACATCCTTTTTTTTTTTGTAATAATTCATGGATATGCCACTTTTTGTTCATCAATTCTATTCATTTATTTAAACATTTGTTTTTAACTTACCAACTCCATTCATTTACTTAAACATCCTATTAAGTCATTTTATCTTAACAATGTATTTATTCTTTTTCAAGCATTATTTATATCATATTTTGGCTACAATTCTATTTATTTAATCTTTCATTTACTCATTAATAATGCCATTTTTTGCTACTAACTCAATCATCTCAATCAATATTTATTTTTCCATTTAAGCTACTCATTCATTCATTTCATTTTAAGCTTCATATGCCATATTTGGCTTCTAATTTATCCATTTTGTCATAACCCAATTTTAGGTTTCCCCTAAAATCATCTTTTTCCTTTTAAGTTAAAAAAAAAATGAAAAAAAAAAAGATTGGCAACTTGGCAAGAACAGGTTGAGAAGGGTTTTAAACGCATGGAGAAACCAAACTTAGGTTTTGAACGAAATTGAAAACCCAATTGTACCCAATATTGAGAGATAATGCAAATTAAAGGTTATATTAAATGATTATTAAATAAATTTACATAAAAAATAAGTATGAGGATTTAATTAGACTTTAATAGGCCAATTTGAATTAATCATAGTCCCACTTAAAGATCTAATTAAGTTTAAGAATTAATATAGGTCAAATTAAAAGAATTAATTTAATGTGAGGACTTAATTAGACTTTTAATGAGCCAAATTAAGTTTGAAAGCCTAATTCAGGGTTAATTGAGAATATTGGAATTTTGGAGTACTAAATTTAATTTTTACAAGCTCAATCGAATGAAATCAAGAGTAAACTTTAAAAAATTCAAGACCAAACACCTTTATACAAAAGGCGCGTGAATTCAGGGATCAAATTCAGTTCAAAATAGGAGTGAAATCAAAGAAATTAGAATTTTGAAAGTCAATTGATGACTCAATTGAAAAGTCTCAAGAGTGTAGGGACCAAATTAAAAATAGACAAGTTAGGCAAAAAAACTAATCCCCCATGGATAACGAGTCGTTTAATTTCTATGCCTAGACTCTGAATGGCATGTCATTCAAGTACTACTATTTATTGTCTTCTTTCAAAAGAAAAAGGATGTTCAAGTACCTATTTTTTAGCTTTATTTTCTCCTTTATCTATGCACCACACAACACAAATGTTATGCCAATTTATACCCTAGCACTTGTACTTCACTTTAAGCCAGAATTCTAGCTCTAATTGCACCAAAAACACATGCAGATTCTCTTCCAAAAACACTACCCCGCATTGCTCCGCTTGTAAAAACAACCTTGTGTCCTCCCTTTGCTAGTTGCAAAGCAGGACAAACGTTTGTCCTTAGCTTCAATGAATGACTGAGATTTATTCTTCAATATTAAAAGTTGAGATTCCATCAACCCATAAGCCCTAGAACCTTCTCATTTCTTCTATAAAAACTCCATTAAACCCTAACCCAACCAGCCTAGAGAGAGAGAAACATTGCCATGAATATTGCCTCCCAGCCAAGACTGCAACATCCATGAAAAGTATAACCAAAACACCATAAAGTATACCCCAAACCATACAAAGCTTCAACCACTAAAACACCATCCAAGCAACCATTTCCCATTCCAGAAAAGTCCATTTCCAAGTCACCCCAAAACAACCCTCAAATCATCACAAAACAATCCTTACAAGCAATGACAGAAGCAACCAACTGTAAAGGGAAAAAAAGAAGCAGACATCAAACTTCAATATAGCAGAGCTCCTTCTACATAAATCTATTTGTGTCATTGCTAGTGGAGAATCCAAGAGAGGATGTAGTATTTTCAAACCTTGTAAAATTCTCTCATACCGGTAGCAACATTAAAACGTAACAGTAAAGAGAAAAGACAAATATGGGCTGAAAATAAGAGTAGACATTGAACTTCAAACATAGCAAATCCTCCTCTAAAGAGATCTGTTCACGGCTCAGCCAATGAGAAATTGAATAGAGGATGTATTAGTTATAGACCTAGTAATATTTTTTTTTTCCAGAAGCAGTAGGAATAACATTTGGCAGTATGAAGAAGAAACGGATTTGGAATGAAAAAAGAAAGCAGACATGCAACTTCAACAAAGCAGAGCTCTCTCTACGTGTCTTTTTCCTACACCGTCAGTGAGCAATTAAAGACGAGACATAAGAGTTTCAGATTCACCCAGTGCTCCTCCACCAGCAACGACAACGTGTAATTCCTTAAGCTTGCAGTGGTGGTGGTGTTGCATGGTACACACACTACAGTCATTCTAGTAGCCCCTTCAACATGATTCTAGAAATGTTTGGACACACCAAACACCTCGGAAGGTCAATTCATCACCTCAAATTATTTTTCTAATAAATTGCTAAAATGTTGTGATTCTTAGGATAAATTGCTCCTTGTTGTGTATATATTTAGATTGCTCGGATACAATTGGTTTGGATTGATGTGTGTTTTTGGTTTGAGATAATTTGGTAATTTATGTTGATTAGTGAGTTTATTTTTAGGGTTGTGATTGATATTTGAACATCAAATGTTGATGCATGAATTATGTTTAGGTTAGTGTTGATTCGTTTGAATTAGTGTGTGATTTGAATATAATATGTTAAATTAACAAGATTTGATGTTTGATTGTTTGTTTGTTAGATTATTAAGTTGGTGAATGATGAAAAAATATCTTGTTTTGAATTGGTATCTTGTTTGATTTAAAACACATTATTGTGTTTTGCCAAACAAACCCCAAATGATTTCTAGAAATTCTAGAAAAAAATTCAGGTACCATTTTAGAATTATTCGTGGGTCCTTCATATGTTTTTCCAATCATTTCACTTAATATCGGGGTTGTAGATTTATATTGGAAGATACTGACTAGGTATTAAAAATATTTGTTTTTCTTCAAAATTTTTTTTAAAAAATACAAAAATTCCTTATTTAAAAAAGAAACTATGTTTTTATTTGTGTGCATATGGTAAAATTCTAAAAAAATATTTCATGCATATTTTATAAAATATAAAAAATATATTTTTATCATACTTTAAAAAATACAAAAAATCAGTCAATGGATATCATAACCAGTTTATGATTATCTACTAGGATTTAATCAAAATTTAAAAAAAAAACCATAAAAATTAATTTGTTTAATTAATATTTGGGGTATAAGTTTTACAACGTAATGCATACTCCTGATATTAAATCAAATGAATTGACAAAAATAAAATGTTATGAATTAATTGTAGGCTTTAATATTTGAGGGTATAAAATTACACTATAAAGTATATTATCAGGTATTAAAGATACAAAATAAAAATAAATACACCATTAAAATTTGAATTTTAGAATAGTTAGGTTTTAACCTGATAAGATAGAGATCTTCTTACCAATGAGAAACTTTCTTGAACCTTAGATAGACCAATGAATAGAAACAGAACTTAGAAAAAAAAAACAATCAACAATGCAGCTTACAATTGATACGGTACATTAGGGGTGATGTGTATTCTCTATGCACAACTAGTCTCTTTACCCAAACTTTCACAGACTATTAGGTTTTCTAGTGAGCATAATACTAGATGACGACTTCTAAACTTTTCAAATTATAATTTTATGATTTATCTCATCACATCCAAAACTCCCTCAATCTAGGAGGAAAACTCTTCATTCGATGGCTTTCATGTCACGACACATCTCATTCAAGCATTCATAGTGTCATTTAGTTACTATTTTATTTTTTAAAAAGCATTTAATTCAAATACTTATTTATTAACTTACCCATCTCAATCAACATTTCTTGCCCTTTCTAGCAACCTATTCATTCATTTTATTGTAACACCTAATATGCTATTTTTAGCTTATAATTTAGTCATTTCATTCAAACATTCATCATGTCATTTAATTACTAATTCATTTATTCATTTAAGTATTTAATCAAACACTTTATATGCATTTTAATCCACCTTTTTTTTCATAAGAATCTCACATTCCTAATCTCCTTAAACTCATTAACAATGAGTTACACTTCATAACTAAATTTAAAAACAATATATTTAAATCTAAAATATGTAAATCATTATCATGACATACAATACCAACTCAAACACATTATTAACATCATTTATATTCAAAGTTTAAAACTTCTTAAACTAAATTACTTATAGTTGGTCACCCATGGTTCAAACAATCCATGGTTAGCCTCAAATTCATCCTATTGTTTATTATTAACACTATTTCAAAACACAAATCTATAAAATTTCATGAAAACTAATAATTTCATAATCCACCAATACCCTAATGCACAATCCACTTTACCATTTCAATTTTTTTCACCTAGTTAATTCTATTTCTACCATAAAATCCATAAGAACGCAATCAATTTACATTTCCATAATCAAAACTCAACTAACCCAAAAAAACCTAAATTAGGAATTTTCTTTCTATCTTTAATTACAAAGAAAAGTATAAAATCAATTAAAATTACACCTTTTACCACTTATAATTAACTAAAACAAATGTGTTTTGGACGATGAACTTTACCTTTCTTCCTCCAATGCTACTACTTTTTCATTAACAACCCTACTTTTTTTTTCCCTCTCTAACTACCTACATTTTCTTACTTCTCACTAATTTTAGAAGCTTTTTTTATTTAATTTTTTGTCCATAATGACCCCTTAACTCTCCCCTTGCAATTCCTCTTTGCAAAAACATGTAACAAGAAAAAAAAAATGCTAACTTCCTCTCTTCCTTCTCTCTCTAGCCGATGGTTTTAAAAAGTGCAGTTTTTATATTAAATTACCATTTTAACCTTGTTATCAAGTTGCTAAAATTGTTATTTTTTTGACTCGTAAAATCATATAATTTTACAAGTTAAAATATACTTAGCTTACAAAAACACTTTAAAAACTTGAAATCTGATAAACTCATACTAAAAACATAAACTTGGTACTAAAATGGGTAAAATCATGATTTTAGTATGAAGTTTACGTTTTCATTTGAAATATAAATATTATAGCAGACTGGTAGCCCTTTTTTCTCTTCGTCGTTCCGCAACAAACCATAACCCATCTCTTCACCAAAACCCAGAAACGATCTCCTCCTAAACCACTAAACATAGCAGTCTGAAACACTCCCATAAACAACCATAAACTCATAGCCTTCTTCTCACCGAGATTAATCTATAAACAACTCAAAATCATGGTAGTGGTCGCCCCTCATCTTTCACTTACTATCATTTAAATAACTCATCAACGCTGACCTTCTAGCAGCCCATATATCTCTTCCTCACCTTCCATACCTACCACGCCAAACTACCAGCCCCTTCATCCCTTCTCCCCATCCCCGCCATACTTTTCCAGTCTCGAACAAAATCAAAAACAATAACCTCTCTATTTTTTTCAGCCGTTGTCGATAACCTTTATCGCTGACCAGCACCACCAAACTCAACCTCCATATCAGCAGTAGTAACCACTATTATGTAGCCTCTTTTTTTCTTCACCATTGATTGAGCAAAAAATCCAAAATCACTCTTTTTCCATGTGCTACCTTCAAACCCATTTCTCAAATTTCACATATCTATAATCCTGTTTTTACATTTGCCTTTCATGACATCATTTGTTCATTATAGCAAGACTTATGCATTAATATTTAAAATAAACTAATATGGGGTTAAGAAGATTTTTTTCAAAAGTGGCTTGGAGGGTGGGATTTTGGTCGCTTGGAGGATGGGTCAATGGCAAATAATGTGGGAAAAGAGAGAGAACCAAGTGGATAGCTCTACTGCAGAGGTATTTTATTGAATTTTGTATACTTTGTTGTTGTTTTTTTTTTTTTGTAATTGACAATCCTTTTCATGGTGGCTATGGTTTAAATTGAGTTTTTTGTGAAATCAATTGGATGGGTTTATCTTTGTTATCTAGAAATGATCCCTAGTAATTATTGTTATTATGTTTATGCCTGATTATGCTCATTCTCTTTGCTTAATTATGTATAATAAGCATTATCTGAATTCGTCATCATTTCATTGTATTCTTGTCCAAATCTAATACTTGTGAAGATGATAAACTTAGATTGTTACTAGAAAATTGAGGTATTATCATCGTGAAATTCAAAGCTAATATCATGTTGTACCTTACGTGTTGACCATGATCATTGATATATGTTAGTAATTATTAGCACTAGAAATCAATAATCAAATATGGAGTTTCTTCATTTTCTTGTGGGAGATGAAATGCAAAAAATAAAATATTGTTTTTACTGTTATTTTCTTTCAGCTTTTATTTATTGGTTTATTGTCTTGATGTCAAGGCATCAAATGTTTTAAGGAATGTTGAAGTGCAACTAAGTTCTATATTCTTTTTTGAACTTAGGGCTTGCTACAAGGGTGTTATGAAAAAGAGAATCATGAAAATGTTTGGTATTTTGATTCTTTGTATACTTTTGTTGAAATTTGCTGATATCAAGTTGTTAGAGATATTTTTTTCCATGTAATTGAGCCATGAAATTTGTTAAAACAAAAATTACTAATGATTTTATAATCCAATTTTCCATTATATTTTTCAATTTAAGTTAAAAATGTGTTTTTAACACCATTTAACAAGAGTAAAACGTACTAATTTTTTAACAAGATTAAGAGGGTGTATGAGAATATGATAATGATTGATTTTTAAAGTGTTTTTTGCTCGAAAATACATTAAAATAATTTTTTTTTATTTTTTAAAATTATTTTTTATATCAGCACATCAAAATGATCTGAAAATACCAAAAAATATTAATTTAAAGTAAAGAAAAAAATAAATTTTTTTTTAAAACACTTTTAAAATGAAAAAATAAACATGATCTAACAAACAAAATATAATGTTTTTTGAAATTTTTTTATATATATAACATCATCGAAAATCTTGAAAAGTAAAAAAAGAAACATGGAAAAAGAAATGAAGACCCTTAGACTTGAGAACTTTAACCAAATAGAAACTTGATTAGATCCAAGCGCAAAACCCACACACACCGCAACATCCAAAACCTAGCCCCCGCCCCCAGGTAAACGGGACCCAAGCATTAGAATTGGGTTTAGCTCCAAATTCAATTTCAATATGGTCCGAACTATCATTTTCAGTTTGGTCCAAACATACTTTACACAACCACCATCTTCACCAGCTCCCTTTTTTTTTTTTTTTTTTCTAAAAAAACAAATTTATAATCTTGGTATTAACCCATACCCATCTTGACCCTATATCTCATCGGATCCTTACCCGTTTTCTCTCAAATTTCAACAACCCCGCGTCGGATCTTCTCTATCTTTTCCAAACTTTAAACCTTCCCGGATCCTCTGTTCGGGCTCTGTGGGTTTCAAAAAGGCAACGCTTATCCAAGAATCCATGTAAGACCCTCTTTCGCTCATCCATTTTTCACCTTTTTTTAATGCTTTTATCCTCTCTTATTTTGGGTTCGTTCTTGTATATGCAAGCCTTTCACTTTCTTTTTGTAATGCGATTTTGTATTTATTTTCTGTATTTTGAGATGGCCCATTCTCTGTTACTGTTTAGTTGATGGTTATAATGGCTGAAAGATTAGATTTTGCATTGATGTTAAAGAGGAAACTGAATTAAAAAGTTTTTTTTTTCTGTTTTTTGTTGATGGGAAACATGGATTTTGAGGTTAGCCCGTCTGTGTTTTATAGTATTTGTTGATGTGTGTGCTCTTGATAGTTATAGAGCTGATTGAAGCGCTGGAATTATTGGTACTTTTGTTTAATTTGTGCGAGAATTATGGATTTTGAGATGATGGATTGGTTTGTATTTTGTGTATCTGTTGAGTTATGGTCTATGAGGAAGGTTGAAGCTTAAATGGCGGACTTTGGTTTTTTGAGAATTGTGGATTTTAAGATGATTGGTTCATTTGTAAATGCACGGATATGGTGCGATCTTACTGGATAGTAAGATGTACGGGGTTGTATCTTGTTAGCTATTTCTGGGTATTCTGCAGGGAACATTAAAAGTGCGTTTGAGGGAGAATAATCATCTCACATTTTTGTTTTATGACCTTACATTTTGTATACAACAGCCTTTTGTCAATGAGGATGGTTGCTTGTGTTATGTGAGTAGTATAATTGAAATTTGGTGGATCTAGATTAATCTATACTGGTGTCTGTTTTTGCTGATTAGGTAGATTCACATTTGTAATACGCCATCTTCTTCATTGGCCCCGTATATTTTGGTTTTGCATGCCTCAACTTAGTTTGTTTGACCACAATTAATTAGCAGTTCTTTGCCCTTTCACCATTTGATATTTTCTTTGGCTATTTTGATCGAGTTCCTTGAATTTTTGCAACTGCATTTTGTCCGCCTTTGGATGTTCAGGGGTTTATAAATTATGCTATATCGGTTGTAAAATATGTTTTTGATGTGTACACTTGATGACCTGAACATTATTTCTACATCTGGTTGTCGCATATAAGATGGTGGTAATATGAGTCACAATTTCTGTTGATTCTTGTGAAATGCAGACTTTGGCTAGTTTAAACCTATTCAATGGAGGTATCAAATGAGTTAGCTATTAAGAAACCAAAGAGGTTGACATCTGTGGTATGGAATCACTTTCAAAGGATTAGGAAGGCTGATGTATGTTATGCAGTTTGTGTGCATTGTGACAAGAAACTCAGTGGGTCAAGTAATAGTGGGACTACGCATCTAAGGAATCACTTATTGCGATGTCTTAAAAGATCTAATTATGATGTGTCACAACTGCTTGTGGCAAAGAAAAAGAAAAAGGACACTTCCCTTAGCCTTGCAAATGTCAATGTCAGTTATGATGAAGCACAAAGAAAAGATGAATATATTAAGCCCACGGTTATGAAGTCTGATCTTGAGCAGAGAAAAGATGAAGTTATTAGCCTTGGAAGTTGTAGGTTTGATCAAGAACGGAGTCAGCTAGACCTTGCCCGTATGATTATATTGCATGGTTATCCATTGACCATGGTTGAGCATGTTGGATTCAAAAGATTTGTGAAGAATCTCCAGCCTTTGTTTGAGTTTGTACCAAATAGCTCCATTGAAGTCTCTTGTATGGAGTTTTATTTGAAAGAGAAGCAGAAAGTGTATGAGATGATAAATAGATTGCATGGAAGAATTAACCTTGCTATTGAAATGTGGTCTTCTCCAGAAAATGCTGAATACATGTGTTTGATAGCACACTATATCGATGAGGATTGGAAATTACAACAGAAAATTCTAAATTTTGTGACACTGGATTCTTCTCATACTGAAGATGTGCTTTCAGAAGTGATTATAAATTGTCTCATGGAATGGGATGTTGAATACAAGTTATTTGCCATGACCTTTGATGATTGTTCTGCTGATGATGATATTGTGCTCCGAATTAAGGATCGGATCTCTCAAAACAGGCCTCTACTGAGTAATGGTCAATTGTTTGATGTTCGCTCTGCTGTGCATGTTCTGAATTTGATTGTTAAAGATGCCATGGAAACACTTCAAGAGGTGACTGAAAAGGTTCGAGGAAGTGTTAGCTATGTTAAAAGTTCACAGGTAATACAAGGGAAGTTCAATGACATTGCCCAGCAAATTGGAATCAGCTGTCAGAGGAATTTGGTTCTTGATTCGTCAACTCGGTGGAACTCAACATACTCCATGCTCGAAACAGTCATAGGATACAAGAGTGCATTTTGTTTTTTGCAAGAGCACGATCCAGCCTACACATCAGCTTTAAGTGATATAGAGTGGGAATGGGCCAAGTCCATCACTGGTTATTTGAAACTTTTTGTTGAAATCACCAATATCTTTTCTGGGGATAAATGTCCAACAGCAAACAGATATTTTCCTGAAATTTGTGATGTTCACATCCAGTTAATTGAATGGTGTAAGAACCCAGATGATTTTCTTAGTTCCATCGCATCAAAGATGAAAGCCAAGTTTGATAAATATTGGAGCAAGTGCAGTTTGGCTTTGGCAGTAGCAGCCATCTTAGATCCTCGATTCAAGATGAAATTGGTGGAGTATTACTACTCCCAGATTTATGGTAGTACTGCCCTGGATCGGATCAAGGAAGTTTCTGATGGCATCAAGGAGCTTTTTAATGCATACTCTATTTGCTCAACTTTGGTTGATCAAGGGTCAGCTTTACCTGGCAGCAGTTTACCTAGTACCAGTACTGACAGTAGGGACAGGTTAAAGGGTTTTGACAAGTTCCTCCATGAATCTTCTCAAGGTCAGAGTTCAATATCTGATTTGGACAAATACTTGGAAGAACCCGTCTTTCCTCGCAATTGTGATTTCAACATATTAAACTGGTGGAAAGTCCACACACCAAGGTACCCTATCTTGTCTATGATGGCACGAGATATTCTGGGGACTCCCATGTCAACTGTTTCACCAGAGTTGGCTTTTGGTGTTGGGGGCAGGGTTCTTGATAGCTATCGCAGTTCCCTTAATCCAGACACTCGACAAGCTCTAATATGCACACGGGATTGGTTGCGAGTGGAATCAGAAGGTGTGAGCATAATCTTTGAATTTTACTTTGATATATCTAATTGAACCATAATTTCTCCACTGCTAATTTTATGTTGTAATTGTACCAGATCACAATCCATCTTCTGCTTTAGCGCTTTATGTTGAAGCGAATTAGTCAGTCCATGGTATGCTATCAAGTTACTTAAGTTGCAATTACTTTTATACATGCTTCTGCTTATAATTATTTATTATCTATTTATTTATTATGTGGTCTTGCCATGTAAGGTTAGTGGAGGGCTATCTTGAACTCAAGTGCCATATGATGGTACCTGATTGTTTTGCTACGCCTACGCCTACGCCTCCAGAGTTTGGTGTAGCATGGTTAAAAGTTTCACCTCAATGTTCATATTGCAGTGACTAGATTGCTTCTTGGGTACAATCGCTTCATCAAGAAAGCTTAAATGTACATTTTGAGGACAGTGACTAAAATGTTTGAAGGACATGTTGAAGGTATCCTCTGCTTGAATTTTAAGAATTTAAGCCTCTGTTGTGCAGATCTCTGATTCTTGGAAATTTACATTTAGTGGATGATCTTGGTACAGTACTTTCCAACTTTTCATCTTCACAGATTATGTTCTCTTGTATGAATTCAGTGATTTTGAGTTTCGACAGATTATGTTACCTAATGGATGGCGTGGTGAAAACCCTTGTTTTCACAATGTATATTCCGTTGCCGCATTATTGCCAAATGTTAATTTTTAAGGGTTTCAAGTATTAAGGTACAAGATATATTGAAGAGGATGAATGCAGAACAGTGGTAGATTCAACGTAAATTTGAAAAGGGTAATTTGGTTTTCTGCTAAAAATAGAATTAACAAGTGATATTTCTTCCAGAATTCTGGTGTATATATCATAACGAATGTTGATGTTCCAAACGAAACAAGCATTGATCCACCCCAAGATATAAAATACAAGCTAGTCAAGTTTATGCCTGGGCCATATATTATAGCAGTGTTTTAATCGTAATTGTTACTGTATTTCCAAACACTCTCATATCGGTATTATTATTATTATTATTATTTCCACTGTATATTGGGAGTTGCCGTCCTTCAGCTGCAGTACACAGTGCCGGGACATTATTATTATTATTTCCACTGTATATTGGGAGCTGCCGTCCTTCAGCTGCAGTACACAGTGCCGGGACATTATTATTATTATTTCCACTGTATATTGGGAGCTGCCGTCCTTCAGCTGCAGTACACGGTGCCGGGACAGCTTAACATGTGGTCACATGATGCATAGATTCCATCAGACATGGCAATCACTATATCTTCCCCACCCTGCTTTGCAATATTCGTTTGTGAACATTTTTGGACAAAACTTTACAAGAAAGAACAAAGCAAGATATCATCACCATGTTCAAAGGACCCATATGTTTTGGAGATTCTAGACCAGGTGAATCATATTCCTAGACCTACTTTGCCCCTTCATAGCCACGAGTGAGGATGGAACAAGGGAACCTAATTAATGCCCTCCCACCATCGCCCGATGCTCGGTCCAAACTTTAATCCATGTATACACACACCCGGACACTTTTTTAATGTTTTTTTATACGATTTTATGACGATTAAAATAAATATTCCTAGAAAAAGTAATGATTTAAGATCCGGAGGAAAAAAAAACATTTTTTAGTAAAAAGATCCCTTTTTTATTCTTTTTTTTTTTGTGTTTTAACAAAGCATATCTTTTCTATTAGCAATATGATTTTTCTAATAAAAACTAAAAGTAATCAAAATATATATTCATGAGAATTATGGTAATATAAACTAAGGAAAAAAATGCATCTCTTTAATCAAAACTCCATTTCTTTATTCGTGTATTTATCTTATCTTGAAGAAAATATTTTTTTTATATTAAAGGCATTTTTCTTAAAAAATAAAAACATATCATGATTTGAAAATAAAGTTTTAATAGAAAAAACATCATGGCTCAATAATTTTCAAGCTTGTGAATGAAAAATTAATAATTTGATAGAATTATATATAAAAAATTAACAATGAAAAATAACATAATAAATAACGTGTTCTTATCTAATATTCATGAGCAAATTTATAAAAACAATTCTATATATTAGATTGAAGTATAATCATTCATAAAGTAATTAATAATATCACACTCAATGGTGGCATGATTGGATAATATTTTAAATATCATTTTAATAATTTTATTTAAAATATTTATTCTAAATAAAAAAAATAAATGGCCATTTAAAAAAGACTTAGGCTGGAAGGACTTGCCCGAGCGTATAACTTCAAAAAAAAAACTAGGTGTTTTTATTTAAATGAGTGGAGTACATGTCATTTATTTAATTTTATTTTTTAAATAAAACAAATGATGCATCATCCACTCCAATAAATTCTGGTTCTTGAAAATTAAGGTTAAAGTTTTTGGATTCTAAAACTCAATTTTCAACATGTTTTCATCTGGATGACAAAAAAAAAAAAAAAGAGCACCTTAATCAATATAAACAGCCAAAATCAAATCAATAAAAAAATATTTTCCAGATTACAATCTATTTTTTTCAGCAATGTCAAACGTCCAGACCACTTACATCAAACTCTCCTCTCCATTACTACTTGCACTGTTCACGTGAACAGTACAATTTACTTTGCACTATTCACGTGCACTTTTTTTTTTCAGTTTGTTAATTTTTTTAACAATTTTTTTAAAAAAAAAACTAGTTTAGAGTGAATTAAATTCACTAGCATTGTAATGTGAACAATATTTTTTTTCATGAAAAACTAGTATAGAGTAAATTAAATTCAATTTTATACCTGATAATATTTTATCTGATTTTATTACACGCTCACAAAATTATAAAAACTGTAGTTCTTATCGGTTGAATTTTGTATGTAATGGAATTATAAATAGTTTAATGGAATAATAAAAATATTTTATATCAAGTATTATTTATTTCATGATGCAATATGAGTAGTTAATTCTACTCTATTTAAATTTAAAACCATCAATATTAATATATATATATATATATATATATATATATATATTAAAATGATTTTATAACCTCAATTTCAACCACAGTTTTAACCAAACATCTATTTTTTCAAACCAACCTCAACTAAAAGTATTTTTTTATAAAAACAACTTTTTTCAAACCACAACCACAACAACTACCACAATACCAAACACACTCTAAAAACCCATTTACGGTAAAATCTTTTCTTTCATTATTTTTGCGAGAATGTGACCAATCCAAAGCTTTATCTCTTCTTTTCTTTTTCCAACAATTTTCTCACTCCTCTCTTAACTCACAAGAAGTGAGGCTTGAGAAAAATAAAGTTAATGATTGAAATGTAAATATCCAATAAAGTTAATTTTTCTCTTTCTATATATTATTATATCATTTATATTTACTTATTTAAGTATTAAAGAGTCTATTATCCTTCAAAGAAAAGCAAATGTCCAGTCACCCAATCAATTCTATCAACCAGAGGTCAACCCATTAACCGATAACACAGACATAAAAAAAATCAATTTATATCTGAAATTTTTTCACGAATTCATCATTTTTCTTCCTAGTATTTTATATATTTATCAACATCTGTTTAGGATTACTGTGGATTAGGGAGGCCAGCCCATCACTTCATCAACCGTCCGAGCTTTGTCGTGCGTGACTCACCTGATGAACTAGCCTTCACTGTGCCATTTCTTATCCTCTCTGCTCCTAACTATTCAAGCAGGCATGAAATTTTTGCATGCTCGTGCTTACCTTTTGAGTTGGTGTGCCAGCATTAGCGTGTTATAACCACTTTAATGCTGAATAAAGCAATGAAAACGTGTGCGGAGACAGGGATCCTCTCTAGAATATACCGTAGAAGAAATCTCTTCGTAGATGATCATACGTGAGAACTGAAAATAGACACGATCAATTAAGGTCATCATTGAATATATATTTCCCCTCTTTACTGAACAAGATTCGTCTAATTAAAGGATCAATGACCCTGAAGGTTATGTCCAAGATCGACATGTCATGTCTGAAAAAGTCTTGGACTACTGATTATTACCATGTTGCTTGTTTGAAAATAGCCAGGTGATTTTAGTGTTGTTTGGATTATTTTTTGATGTTATTTGTTTTGAAATGTATTAAAATTATATTTTTATTTATTTTTAAAAATTTATTTTTAATATTAACATATTAAAATGATCTAAAATTTAAAAAATAAAATTATCTGATACAATATCGTTCTATAACTTAATTTCTTATATATCAAGATATAAAAAGATAAAGATTCCTCTGTAATACAAAATTAAATGATACTCATACGAGATGTCACCTATAATTGGTACAATAGAGTACACTCTTTTCCACTTAATAATTACCTTATGGTAAATTGAAAATCCCTGAAGTAATTAAAAAGGTGTTTGGTATTGTGGCAATAGTTATTTTTAATATGTTTTTTATTTGAAAATTTATTAAAATATTTTTTTATTTTTAATAGTAATATATCAAAATGATCCAAAAATATATAAAAAATAATAATTTTAAACAAAAAAATTAAAATTTTTGCCAAACTATATATATATATATATATATATATATATATATATATATATCAATTAATTGGTAATCTCAAGTTAACTCTTGCATATCTTGACTAATATTACCCCTTTAACCCTTTCATTCAATTAAAACAAGTCATTTATTAAATAAAAAAAAAAACTAAAAGGTGTAGGCCAGGTACTGTTGAGCCGCATTGTTCATACACTAATTCATTTTGTGGGTTGCATGATGTATTTTTCAATAATTTATTTTGATTTTCAAAGTTTTATTTTAGAAGATTTGATTATAATTAAAGGCCAATTGATTTGGATTTCTCAATTAATGGTTGAGTTGGAAGAATAAAAACCAAAATTAAAAAGACGTCAAACATGGACGGCGTGCCAGAAGTTACAGGAAAGATACACTTTGGTCCTCGAACTTTAAAAATAACACATATTATACAATTTCGGTACCTCTATATTTTTTCAATTTGATTTTGGCATAAAAGCTTATTTTTGTTATTTTTTAGTCTCTGGTTGAGAAAGGAGAGAGAGAGATCACCAGATTTCGGCGATAAAGAGAGAAAAATATTGGTGACACCAATTTAGGCCATCAAAATAATCGATGTTTGTGTCAAATGATTTTATTTGATAAGAGGGCAGTTCATATTAGATATTTTTTTTACATTTAAAGTTTGTGAAAAAATATATATGAGATCAGGTAGATTTTTTTGTTCTGGTTGATTTTGATTTTTGGGACTGTTTTTTGGTTTTTATGAGGTCATGAATAGGTTTATCACTGTTTTTAAGGTGTTTTGAGTAAAAAAATATAAGTTAAAAAACAGGTTTTTGTATAAAAAAAACTTAAGCTTTAATTTTCTGGCCACCACAATGATCGAAATTTAGGAAAAATCAAACAACGTGTCATCTCATTTTATTTTCAAAATTTTTTTAGGGTGGACGAATTCACCACATATACAACAAAAAAGTAATAATAAGGATTAGGTTGGTTGACTTAGGCAGTGTTTAGCATTGCGGTTAGAAAGTACTTTTGAAAACTTTTGAAAATTTTTTATTTTTGCTTTAAATTAATATATTTTTGATGTTTTCAGATCATTTTGATGCGTTGATATTAAAAATGATTTTTTAAAAAAAATATTATTTTAATGTGTTTTGTAATAAAAAACACTTTGAAAAGCAACCACTACTACGCTCTCAAACACCCTCTTAACTTGCCAGACCCAACAGAGCTTGACTTTTTCTCTTCTTTTTTTGTTTGTATTTTTTTAAATTAATGCTTATTCATGTATTTTTTTTTAATTTTTTTTATTTATATTTAGATTAATACTCATTCTCTCTTTTATTTTGTTTAAAAAGTCTCTTTTAAATGATGATTATTTTTTTGTTATGCATTTAATTTTTTATGAGGTTTTTTTTATTCATCTATAGTTTTTTTTTTATCTTTAGTATAGATTAACTTTATTTTTTAAAATAAAATATTTTTATTTTTAGATAATATTTCTATGATATGTAGTCTTGCATAATTTTTTTCTCTTTTATTTTATTCAATCAATTTAATGTGTGTGTCTATTTCTATTATCTTTTGATTAAATAAAAATTATTTTAATATATAACTTTAGCATATACAACCAGATAAATATTTCATCTTACGAGATTAAATATCTTGATTTAAACTTGTTTCTCTATTTTTTTATTTTTATTTTTAGTTATCGTTTATAGGTTTTTTCATTTATTGACACACACAATTGTCGATTTATTTGATTATATATATATATATTTTTTTTTAGAATTTTTTTAAACAACAAAAATGTGTTGAAAAAACCTATATATAAATTTTTTTTATTAAAAAAAGTATATTTAACCCAAAGCAAAGTATAAATCAAGTATCATATTCTAGATTAGAGATTTTAAGAGATATGTTCTTGTCAATCAAACACTTAATCTGATCTTATCGTCTCAAGCTCGTAAAGAGGAAGCTTGGAAAGTCCAAATGATCCGCAAATACCTCATTTGTATTATATTATATTATACTACGTACTTAAAAAACTGGGGTTCAACTCACCTTCGTTGTTTATGTGACAAGTGAAGGAGCTCTTTTTTTTTAATGGTTTAATTTTAAATTAATTTTTATAATTTATTTAGATTTATTTTTTATAAAATTATTAAATTTCGAACAAACAACTCAATAAATTGAATGTTTAAAAACGCATAATTCATAATTTTATATTTCGGCTTATCCCAAAAAAAAAAAGTGAAAAAAAAAAAGAATTGGACGAAAACAAACTTGAAGATGACAAAGGAGAAGAAAATGTCTTTATAAAAATAGCCGAAACTTGGAATATCATAATTTCTGCTCAGGCAATAAGAGGTTGAGTTCTATTAATTTAATCGATTCTCAAAAATATGTTTTATTATTGCTAAAAATATTTTTTATATGTTCATTGTAAATTCCCAAATAGTCTAAGAATTTAAAGGATTGGAATAGAGAAATGCAAGTTAAATGCACCTATAATGGGGTTTAATTATTAAATTTTCTTTAATTTTTTATTATTTAAATTATTAATTATTTAATTTTCCCTATAAACATAATAAAATACAGATTTGGGTTGCTTGTAGCTAATTATTTAAAATAGTATTTCAGTGCATAACCTATGTATATAGGCCTATATTTCACTAACTTTTTTTTTTATGGAATATGAAAAGTGAAGGAGATCCAATTTTTCTCTTCTTTTTTTTTTTTTAATTTTACTTTTTAATATTTTATTTGTATTTAATTTTTTTTTAATATTTTTTAATTTTTAATTAATTTTTGAATTGATCTACATAATTTGTTTTAATTTTTTTTTTTAAGGTTGTTGTAGTCAAATTTAGCAGGTTAACCTGCAAAGCTAGTTCGACCAAATAAAAAAAAGTTATCATATTGAATATTTTTTAAGCAGAACCATGTTTTTTTACCAGCAGTTTAGATTGTCTTTAGATCTATTAAGTTGATTATGTAACATTGAGATAATATAATTTATTTTAATTTCAGGTAAAGCAAGAAGATAGAATGGTGAGTTGTAAGATTGATTCACTGTATAAATTTAATAATAATATTAAATAATTTTATATGATGTAAATATTTTTTTTATATTTAAGATTTTAAATTTAATTTACAGTATAGTACAATCTAGTAAACTAGTAAATAAAGCAACCCATAAACTAGTAATAAAATAAAAGAAAACTCTCTTTTACTGTTTACTGTGACCATACACTCATCTAGACAGTGTCCATGAACAATGCAGATGAGTGGTCCCTTCTTTTCTTTTCTTTTTTTGTCCTTGGCTAGTTATTTGTTTCGGTTCCTAAAACTTTTTTTTTTATTTCATTAATTTACTTTGGACAATTTTAATTATCATGACCTTTCATTCAAAAAATATACTGCTAATAAAATATGATGTCATTTTTTTTAAGAAGATCATGGTTTTTTATGATTGTATTATCGATTTCATTATGAATAATTATTTATTTATTAGCCTTACATACAACATTTTTAAAATAATATTCTATTAATATTGAATAGGAATAAGTATCTATTTTCTTAATTTTTATGATAGTTTTTTTATATAATTTTCTTAAGTTTATTGCTCCCATATAATTTGTTTTTTACATATAAGTACACAAAGATGATGGATTCATAATTTTTAAATTTTGTAATTGAGATTTATTTTCACAATGGCAATAAGTTTTTTTCTTAAAAATAATGCTTCTTGTAAAAAAAAAAAAACATGCTTTCATCAAAACAACAAAGAAAATGTATGACTCAGAAAACTAGGTTTTATTTTTATTAAATATATATGTTTTTTTTTAATTTTTGTTTAAGATCATTTTAGGGTTTTTTAAAACTTTTTTTTTTCTCATTGCTTTTCCTATTTATTCAACGGGCTATGATGCTAATAAAAAAAACAAAATTACAAGAATTAGAAAAGGATATGTTTTATGAAAAAAAAAACAGTTTTCTCTTCCATATTTATTATTGTCATCTCTCATGCATATATCTATTTTTATAATTATATTATAATATAAAAAAATAAATTTGAAAAAATAAAATTATTCACCCCGGTCAAACCCATAATTTAAAAACCAACAGTGCAGGTCAGCCTGGCCACCATATTGATTCGCCAGGACGGATTGAGTTGAATAATATTACCGTATTACCAGCACAAAGGAGTGTGCGGCAAAAACTAACCGGTAACTTTTTTTAAAAAGGAGATAATACTCATCCACTTGCCAACTTGACCCGTCCTCGTATCGGTAAAAGAATAGATGCTCCGGTACAGTGCAGTAGATTCTTTGTCGGACAACGAAGGACTGAAAGATCCATCTATGGTCGCATCTGCATCTATGTTAATAATTCCCCTACTCAATTATGTGCCTGTCTGTACACGGAGCTAGCTGCTCTTTCGGCTAACAGCAAGAGCACAACGGTGCCATTTAACAACCTGGTATGGCTCCAGAAGCGACGGAGTCGCTGATTCATCTGCCTTCTTTTGCCAAGTTCTTGCCCTAGTTAGCTAGGTTTGATGGAGGACGCTAGAGTGCTAAGCCTAAATCTCTGAGTGATAATCCACTCAGCCTAATCCAAGCTACAAATAAAGAGCGACAAGGAAGCTTAGTTCAAGGGATGTGGAGGAGGATGTCCTTTGAATGACGTTGGAAACTTGGTTGAAATTAGCTTGTTTATGGCAATAATCGTCGTAGGTGTTCTTAATTATTTGTATTTGGCTCGTCTCTCAATTTTAAAAAAAATTATGCATTTATTATCAAATATTGATTTGATTGTTATACGACACGATATGTCTCAACCAATAGATTTCAAACATCGAGCCAGACTGTGAAAAAAAAATATTTTTTTATCAAATTTGTTAGGAAAAAAGAAAAAAAAACACCGACCCCAAGATGCTACTAGATGACAACTTAAATAAATAAATAAAAATGTAGGTATACTGATATTTTTTAAATGTGGACAATTGAGTTCAAAATTATCTATTAATTTGCTACAATATCATAGTTTTTTTAGGGGCATCAGAATATATATGGATTTCATTATCTGCTGGAAACCCAAATTCAATTTACTGCTCAGAAAACAAAAGAACACGTCATAAAAAGAAAAAATAAATTATTTTCATTCCTTGTTATGGATATCGTTATGATAAATTAATTAAGTCAGGGATAAATAAGTCGATGTATTAACTTTTCTTAATTTCTGATTTAATGAAAGAGTTGGGGTTAATTATTCTCCTTTCATTTTCTTTTACTTACTTTGAGGAGCGATTTATCAAACTCGGCACCACCAATAATTCAAGTGATGGATTGATTATAATATATTGTATATATATATATATATTTTTTAAAAAAACTTTAATTAATTTGAAATGTAGATATACTCATTAAATCAATCAAATTTAATTAAATTTAACTATTATTTAATTTAATTTAAAAACTAGCCTACATCATGTAAAGTAAATATGATCGATAACATTACAACATGTTTATTTTTATATTTCAGAAGTATTTCTTTAAAAAAATTATTTTAGATTTTTTTTGTTGTAGTTCTAAATTAATATTTTTTGGTGTTTTCAGATGATTTTGATGTACTGATATCAAAAATAATTTTTTAAAAATAAAAAAAATATTATTTTGATACATTTCCAATCAAAAATACTATTTGAAAATCAATTATTATTACACTCCCAAATACCCCTACCTATACTTAATAACAATGCCATCTACAATTCGAACTAATCAATTGCTGCGTATTCATTTACCAGGAATCATCATGACCTAAAAAAGGGTCGAGGAACCACAATTATTAAGTTCATATATATGAGTATGTTTAGTAGTGTAGTAGTGGTTACTTTTTAAATAATTTTTCATGTTAAAATATATATAAATGATATTTTTTTATTTTTAAAAAAATATTTTTGACATCACCATATCAAAACGATTTAAAATATATATATCGTATTAAAATTTTTTTTTTTAAAAAAAGAAATTTTTGAGCCCAAACAGTTTCATAGTGTCTCTGTTTTCCCAATTTATATATATAAAAAAAAAGAGAGAAAGAAAAGGAATGGACTGAAATGTAAGAATCTAGAATCGCTCTATGGGACACGACACCTTTTGTGCGTTATGTGGCTTTAGAAAACGACACATTAATTAAGATGCTAGGAAAAAAAAAGACATGAAAAATCATAATGATGATATGGGAGAGATATGGGATAGATTGTCTTCTTCATTTGCATGCATTGTTTTTTGTACTATAGATGAATAAAAAAGAGAAAAAACCAGGAGGAGGACTATTATAGTATCATTACGTGCATGCAATTTGCAAATATTATCTCTTCAAATCAAGAGCTCCTCATCATGTCCCTCGTTAGGACCCCAGTTTAGCTAGGTTCGTAGCCTTTCACATACCATGCATCTGTCCGCCCCCCCCGCCCCCCCCTGTTTTTTTTTATGCTTTAGTTATCGAATGGCAAACTCCTTTCCCTTTATTTTATTAATCAATTTCATATTTAAACTTCAGGTTTCTCTCATACTTCTTTTAATAATATTCCCAATTTTGAACGTGGAAGTTTGAATAGATCACTCACACTCTATAGTGCTCACAGTCTACAGTGCTTTGGCTATTAGAGATGAATAGTTTTATGATTTTTTATTGGTTATTTATTAGAGCAATTTTATTATTTAATTTTAGTGGGTAATGAATTTTATGTTTTTCTCTTTTCTTTGTGTTTTTTTTAAAATACCATAAAATTTCTAGAAAAAACACTGTTTTCGATGGAGTATATAACATAGAACCCGTTTGGGAACGCGGTTTAACCTGCGTTCCCAAAAATGTCAAACTTTTTTTTTGGCTAAAATTTAATATGGTTTGTACGTTTTGGATCGTTTTGATGTGCTGATGTTAAAAATGATTTTTAAAAAATGAAAAAACATCATTGACATGCATTTTAGCACGAAAAGTTATTTGAAAAGCAACCGCTACCACACTGCCAAACACACTCATAGAAGTGTGGTTGTGATTGCGGTTGCTTTTTAAAGTGCTTTTCATTTAGAAAAGTATGTCAATAATATATTTTTTATTTTTTAAAAATTATTTTTAAGATCAGCACATCAAAATAATTAAAAAATATCAAAAACATATTAATTTTAAAAAAAATTCAGATTTTTTTAGAAATACTTTTGAAAAACAGTCTCAAACGCTAATGATTTCCCTTTATCTTGACAAAGAAGTTGATGACCTCAAAACAGTCTTGTAAAGATCAGAGAGGGCTCTCTTTCTCAAGATTGTATAAAGATTACTGAATCAAAGGCAACCTTTACAGGAAGCTTACTCCTCCTCCTTTTTCTTTTTTTTTTAATCTTAAATATAAAAATACTGCAGTCTCAACAGTAGTGAATCAACATGCTTCCTGCAAAAGGCATGTTATTATATATTCAAATAATTAAAAAGAGGAAAAAAAAAGAGGGGAGGGGGGGCTCAAAGAAAAGTAGATGCATTAGACTGAGTACTGACAGGCAAACAAAGGATGAGATACGAAGGCATAAAGTTGAGATCATGTTGGCCTGACGATCACCATGCATGATGTTAAAGAAATCTGAAGGAGATCTCACTAGACAGTTGAACAGAATATATATATATATATATATATATATATATATATATATATATATATATATATATATATATATATATATATATTATTCTTTCTTCGCACTGAAAAAATGATCAGAGCCGCTGCTTTCACTAAAATCTTTCTTTGATTTATTATATTGTAGTTTTTCGTGGGAGTCCAAAAAGTAGTGGTGGTGGAGAAAAGGTTACATTTACATAAAGCAGGTAGCTGGCTAGTTAGGCTTGCTATGTTCAGGTCAGTTAAATTGAAAACAAATTCAAAACCAGTTGAGCTACCTGTTGAATTAACTAATTAATAGTGTGGGTCAAATTAAATTGAACTCGAAAAAATCTTCTATGCATATGATTCATTAATTAACTGATATTTAAATCCAATTATCATTGGTTCTTTTAGACTCAGTGTGACGGAATGAAATTATTCGTCAAGTTATGACCAAATTCAAACGATTTAGACCAAAAAGACACGGATTAGATTTTCAAAATTTAGACCTAACTAAATCCAATTATCATTGGTTCTAATTTTATTCCTATGCCCAATTTATCGCCTGAACTTAAACTAGTTCTACGTACCTGGCCTGTTATATAAATCATATATGTTACAATTACAATTAAATCTGTAATGTAGCTTCTGTTAATTATATTATAATGTGACTCTTAATTCGAACATCCTCCTAGACATATTTTCCTGCAATTTTCTCCATTAAATAGAAACTTGGTAATGGAGTATTAGATCTTTTAAATCCGAAAGGATAATGTAAAAAGAAACAAAAAGTTGAGAAAAAGTAAATACGCTATGTGGATAACAAGTTTTTTATTTGAAAATATATTAAAATAATATATTTTAATTTTTATATAATTCATTGTTTTGGTATAAATTTTCAATTTAATTAAAAAGATAAACTTTTTAAAATAAAAAAGTTTAAAAGATGGAGACACGAATTCCTCAAGACACAAAGGATGAAAAGAAAGGAAAAGAAAAGTGGGGGACGGCGGGGAAGAATGGCTTTTGGTTTCGTAGAAGAGCAGGAATGAAAAAACAGCAGTAGTCTACGCAAGATGAAAGAAGAACATCTTCCCTCCAAACGATTGGGCAAAGGCGGCAGCCTCTCTCTCTCTCTCTCTCTCTCTCTCTCTCTGTCGCCCGCAAAAAAAAAAAAAAAAAAACGACTGGCGGAAAGATGTCTCCCATGTATAAATCATTTTTCACCATTTGCCCTTCAATATCCATCTCTCTCCCTCTTTTCTCATTCCTCTCTCTCTCTCTCTCTCTCTGTGCAAGGTGCAAGCATACATTATATCTCCCAAAAGATCTTTGATCAACTCAGAGCCACTCCATCCAAACAGCTTATCGTATATCCCCAGGTTCGTCGTCTTCTTCTTCTTCCATTCGTTTCAGTATTGAATTAAACATTTTAATTTGGATTCTCGAAACTTAATTAGCTTTTACTTAATTAGATGTTTGGCTTTTTTATTTTGCTCGAAAAATTCTCAATGTTAATTAGACAACAGATTTGAATCCGAGTTTAGTTTAGCATCGACGTATGCCTTGTAGTTTCTCTGCTTACTACTGTCTGCGTATATGCACAGCGTACGTACATATATACATTTTCAGCTCATGCTGATTCCTTTGAGGCGTAATTAATCAGTACTGATTGCTTCTTTGACTGGTTGATTGCTTCGTTACTGTTAAAACTCATGACTATTAAAAACGGAGAGTGAAGCTTGAAAGTATGAATGATAAATCTAAACTGGATATATACAATTTGAATAAGTAGATTTTTTTTTATTGTTATATGAAAATAATGAATAGGCTGTTAATAATATCAAATCTCATTGGAAACCTAATTTAAACTCAATTCAATATATATATAAAATGAATACTTAAAATTCTCAAATAAATAAATGAAGTATGAATATTTAAAATTTTATTTAATAAATAATAAATAAGATACACATATTTTGAAAATCATTCCTGTTATCAAACCTCCTTGAAAGTCACGTTTGTTGGGCTGTATTTAGTACATATGCAGTCTGCAAAATTGACGAACACTAATTTTATCTTGTTCTTGCGCGGCGTAACCGTGGAGTTATACACTATAATCGCGCTCCCTTTAAGACCTTAAGTTTCTACTATAACTTTGGATTTTAGTGGTTTATAACTCGAAAGATAACTTAAATAACAGTTAAAACTATAGTTTAATTAAAAAAAATTTAAAGAGATATTTTAAAAATATCAAGATGAAAAAATATTGAATTAATCAAGTTAATTTAGTTAATCTGTTTAAAATATGTTTATTTTTGTATTTTAAAAATGTTTTTTGAAAAAAAAATTAATTTTTTTATTTTTTTCTTTATTTTAAATTATTATTTTTTGTTATTTTTAGATTGTTTTAATATGTTGATGTTCAAAATAATTTTTTTTTAAAAAAAAAACACTATTATGATGTATTTCTAAACTAAAAACATTTTGAAAAGCTATTATTACCATAACACTAAATGAGTTCTAAATATGTGACCTAAATTATAAGAATGTGATAACTCTGTAAAAAGCAAATCAAAACTAAAGATAAGACTGAATTGCCGATCAAACCAATGTTGAAGAGTGAAAATAAAAAAATTTTTAAAAAAACAACTCGAGTTAACTTGTCAAAGCTGTAACCTGGGTAGTGTAACTATGATAACTTCATAGAAAGTAAATCAAAATAAATTATAAAAATTAATTTTCAGTTAATCTAATGTTAAAAGATGAAATTGAAAAAAATATTATTTAAAAAAACACAAAAAACTCATGTCAATCCGGATTAACCTGTTAAATTTATAATTTAAAAATAAAATTATGATAATTTTATAAAAAATAAAAAAATATAAAATTTAATTTTAAATTAATCAAACATTAAAGCTTCTTAAAAAACGGACGGCTCATTGAAGACTCCGACTCCTAACCACATCACAACCTCCATCATAATGTTCGGAAATTAAGGGAGGATTTCGGGAGGAAAGAATGTGGGTGCGTGGAAAGAATTATCGAAGGGATGGGCAGATTCCCATGTTTGGGAACAGAGAGTATATAATTTTCTACCTTTACCCACTATAACCAATCCCTTCGAAAGTTAGCAAACGAATCATTTTCAAACAAAATCTGGGAGAAATACCCACCATAAGATGAATCCCATTATCAAAGAAGATATCATTTTCGATTTAAGAAAGCTTTTTTTTCTGATTTGAAAGTCCGGCATCAAAAAACGCTTCATCTTGTGTTCTTTGTTCCTTTTTATGTATTCTTATAGTATCGAGCAACCCTGGTCTTATTTCGTGTAATTGTTCTTCGCTCTTTATTTTATTATTATCCTTCGTAATAATATTCTCGTTTAATTTGTGTTCCATTTTACCTTTACTTGGATGGGCTTGTAATCCAACAACAATCATGATGGTATAAACGTAATTCTACCTAGAACAACTTCCTCCCTGTTTTCATTCCTTTCTATTTTACCTTATTCAAACATATAATAGAGGGAAAATAAATTCTCTTCTTCTATTATCATCCCTTCCACTTTCAATCCTTTCTTATTTTTGTACTCAATTAAAAAACTCAACATGTGGTATCAAAGTTTTATTAATTATGTGGTTAGAAGTTAAATTATTTTAACTCCATTCTCTCGTTAAATCAACGTATGAGTTTATGGAAAATTCAAAGAGTTTTTATATTAAAATTTATACATACATATATATGTGTGTGTGTGTATTCATGAGTCGTAGATAAAGTTTTTATGGATATGTTAAGTTTTGGTTAGATAAATTTCTTAGATTTTGGTATGAATATTTCATAGATTCTTTAAAATGGCCTAGTGAAAGTAAAGAAAGGGTTCATGCCTTCAATTTTAATGGTATGAACGAAACGTAAAAATCAACAATTTAAATAAATCCATAACCTTCAAAGAGAAATAAAACTAGCCCTTGATAATTAATGTTTCACGCGAAGATACTAAATTACTTCAGTAATGATTGCGGATTCGGGATGTTTGAATTTATATTAATTTCCAAGACAATTTCATCTTCTTCCTCCTTGTCCTCCTCCCTTTCCCTTTGATCATAAAAATCTCGAACAATTATTGAACGTTACCTCAGTTAGTTTTATTGTAGAATTTTCTTCAATAAAACGAAATTCAAGTCTCACAAGGATAATTATCGTGGAGAAGGACTATCCCATTGTCCTCATATTCTATTTGGAAATGTCAAATATCTCCTAATAATGCACCTAATACTGGAATGACATTTATTATCATGGGTGTCACGTATCTTAGAAAGTTAAAACTGTCTTATTAGGAGATATGTCATGTAAAACGTGTAGCTACTATTTGTTACCTCCGAAGTCTGCAACCTAGAAGCTTGGGCAAGCCAATAATGGAGTTCAGGATGGGCGGTCCTCATCTATTCTTTAGACATTTGAAAGAATATTAATTGTACCATTAACATTTCGCACTTTGTCTATTTTCTAATGTCTAAACTCTGAAGTCCCGTTCCTCGTAATTCATCCCATTCCAGCCCTTTTTTTATTTATTAGCCAGCCCTCTAGACTGTTTATGTAATGATGCCCTTCGGGTTTTGAACAAAGAACACGAATTTTCTCTGTCCCTTCTACTCTTAAATCCTACTTGTTAGTCTCCTGCTTTGAAGATCAACTCTTTATAGTTTTGCCATGTGCCTACGAACTATGCAAGACATGTCCAATCTTGAGGGTTGGTATGTTAAAGTGAGTAGTCATGATTCCGGATATTAGGCAGAGGGTTGGTGTAACATGGCACAGTGAGTCCCAATCACTGGAGGACAAGGTGCGCCTGCAGATATCAAAAGGAAGGGGGGAAAAGCAGTCATGGCTAAACAGAATATGAAGAGAAAAGACTGTCATATTAGTGCTATGAGGTCAGCCAGGAGTCCATTTCTGATTTTGGCTCTCTGTCATTCTTGGTCACACCAAAGATTTCCCTGCATCCGAGTCCAATAGGTATTTATTGACCATGAAGTTTCCTCACAAGTTGCTCAGTGGATGCTCCGCCTTGCATGTTTTCCAACTTGACTGTTTGTTAAAGTGATTTGCTGCAGCTTTCCAGGTCATATAACGGTCCTGAAAGATTTAACTGGCAGCTAGTAGCACAACTCATTTCTGAGATTCTTTTTTTTTTTTTAAAAAAATAAAATAGCAAAGTGGCCAAAAATATCTGGCAAAATAGCATAGCCCGAAATTTAATTGTAAAACTAGCCCAATTTGAGGCGAGATGCAGGTCGAACTCGCCCCACTTTTAAGAGACTCAAGTTGAATATATCTCCTTAACATGAGTAGGTTTAAAGGTTTAACTTTCGTGCCGTGATATTTTACTAAATATTTTTTTTTATATATTTATGCGATTAAAAAATATCCATTTATGATGTGATTCAAATATATATATATATATGATGCATCAAAGTCTGCAATAATTGAGCCAAGGGATTGTGCTAAAATGACTAAAACAAATTATTGGTGTAAGTAGAAAATTTTCCTTCTTTTGCAAACTTGATTATCACGCTGCTGCTGTGGTTGTTCTGTACCATGGATAAGATTATGAGTCTTCTTAAATTGATAGTCTTCCCAACAGCTCAAGGGAAATAAATGTGAGGCCATGTACTGTCGCCTGTTCATGAGCTCACCAGTGACATTTGTTTTAAAGAAGTTTTGGCTAATACACGTCACCCACTCGCTGTTTAGCAAGACTTTTATGGCCTTGAGCAATTTTTCTTTTTCCCCGTCTGGTTAATTATGCAGCTGAGACCTAGGATTTTACGGAGAAATTTAAAAATCTGACTCTTGAAATGGGCAACTTAAGAATGAATGGCTGAGATCATCTCATCAGATGATCAAAAGCCTTGGTTTAAGATATCTTCTTAGTGGGATCCACAAGAAATTTGAGCACCAAACCTTCTTGCATGCGTGACAATTTATGGTTTTGCTGCAAATTCGTGGGTGTTTGTTGGTCTTCACGGGCTCTCCTACTCTAGAATCCCAAGTGACTGACAGCAGCAATGATACTCAAGTCCACTTGCCTTCGTTTAGCAGAGAAAAAACCAAGCTGCATGCCAGTCTTTTTCTGTCAATATCTGATTTTGTTTGCACTTCCTTTGGCCTATTCATTCATTTAGTCACATGTATTATGGTACTTGTCTTCTAAGTACAAGCGGTGGAGAAGAGTGTTACTTGTATTCAGAGATGTTTCTGTTCACTTCTCAGGACTGAAAGAGTTTTTCCCCTGCATCAACATGTCAATGAAGGTACGTGCTTCTTCAACAGGTTATATGGTATTTTCTGTTAACATTTTGGGATCTAAGCTTCTTTGCTTATGCGTTGCTTGCTGGATTGTTGATATCATCTTGATTGCGTCCTGTTCTTTACATTCTCATGAACAATTCTTTTAGGCCAAGGCATTTGTCTTCCCTGAGCATGCGCATGCACCCCAGCCTAATTTTCAAATGTTATATTCTAAGACTGGAATCCAGAGTAGGGAAAATTAAAGCCTGCCTTTGTGTATGGGCAACATGCACTATGCTTTAAACAAATCAAACAAATGATGCCAATTAGTGATGGAACAGACAAAAAGCTCACTGAGATCATCTGATTGGCAATTATAACAACAATAGCCTCATAGCTTAGGGTGGTCCACTTAGCTTTCAGGTGATCAATCTATGCTGGTATGTGAGTTTTTTTTCCTCTCCAACGCTTCAGCAGCCATAGGGCCATAGCATTTGGCGTCCGGTAGTGCTGCTGCCATAAAAAATAGGTAAATAAAAAGGAGTAGCATGATAGTTCAATCTTGATAAACTGATAAAGTGGAATATAAAATAGGTAAGAAATTATGAGGTAGTTTTGGTCTTCATGACTTCAATAGAGGAGGTGGTAGGGCTCAGGTCAGTTTCTATTTGTCAGATAAGTTGGCTGCTAATGATTTTTTTTAAAAAAATTATCAACAATGTCGTCGTGAACCTTCTCTCTGTAGGGATTGGATGAGAAATAAATTCCAACCAAGCATTTCGTCTCCTTATTAGTTCTTTCTCAGAAATGGCCAATGAGAGATATTTCCTGGTCTCCTTCAGAAATGTTTCTTCCCCAAAATGCTTCCTCACTGAAGGGCCATGTCTTTTCTGGTAACAGTAATTGGTGGTGGGGCAGTTGGATACCACTTACTTAGTGTATCTAGCCTGTTGCTGGCCAGGAAAGTGCATTGTGTTCTTCTTGGGTCCATTTTATGTTCATGATTGAAGCAAGGCCCTAGTGGATAGCGATATTCCTAGCCATTAATTGGTCGCTTACATTGCATGTGCTCCAAGCTATTGGCTATAGTATGATTCCTCCCCTTTTTAATCCCCAGCTTTGGCATGTGGGTCTGGTTCGTTGAACTTGACATCATTTTGATTAGAGAATCTTTATTGCGAAGTGAAATCACAGTTGGGAAACTGTGGGGAGGTTTAGGGTTTTATTATCATAGAATCAAATCCGAATATTGGATAGGCACAACATCATGCCAAGCATCTGTTTGGTAGTGGTGGTGTCAAAAAAGCTCAAATAGTGTAACAGTACAAACTTTATTTGAAAATTAGGTCCTCTGTAGAAAAAACTTGTACAACCCCTCTATAGCTGTGACGACTAAGATCTCCATTCTTTATCATCACAAATGTAAATCGATCTCATGTTTAATAAGCAAGATTTTAGGAAGAAAACTAAACTTAAAGTTGTTCCAAATTGTTATTTAGTAATGGTAGAATTTATACTACCGCGCGCCACTACCACCCCACCGCACCCCCTTCATTATCACTGATGGCAACTCCTTCACCGTTATTGCTCTCCCACCACCTTCATTATGGCCATTACGCTATCACCACCCCTCTCTTTTTTCCCTTGCCGCCAGCACCATTTCCTTCACCACTATTATAACCATCATAACAACTCATCATCAACATCTTAGTATCATCATCTTTTTCATACCGTTATTGTAATTAATTAAGAACTTGTTCTTCGAAAAAACATTTTACTTGCAATTTCTTTGTTTTTTTTTTGTAAAATACTTTACCCAAAACAAACGCTCTTTAACATGAAGTGACAGGCCTTGAGAAATTAAAGGATGAGTTTTTGAAAACAAAACATGATCCAATCTAGAATGTCAAGTGCTGGAATTGAATGAGGAAACACAAGACACCAAACAACGAAAAAGAAGTGGAGAGATGAAAAGAAATTAACAAACTCAAATAAGCAACCAATTCATGGTTGATATAAGATTTAGAGTCAGTTTTGGAACTAAAAATGAAATATGAAGTGAAAGATTCGACAAAAGAAAATAAAAATAGTTCTTTCATGATTGACATGCAATGGAGAATATTTATCAGAGTGAGAATAATAGGAGCGTGAGATGTAATGGTCTTATTACTAAAGAAAACAGAATTAGAGGTCATATTATTGTAGCATGCAAGATCAAACTAGGAGTTAAAACTATTCTGGATAACAGAAAGGGTAGAATAAGAGGACATAATATCTTCTTCAAGGCGTCGATGATGAAGTAGCAAGAACAACTTTCTATGTATAGATGTTGCAAACAAGACGACCTGATCAAGTCTGAGAAGTTGTTCCTGATGAAGAAGAGTAGCTAGCATGAACAGGCTTAAAATCATCACGAAGACCTATTAAAGATTGTTTGGCTAGGCTATTTTTTCAAGTCATCATGACTGTAGAGATCATAGATTCTACCAAGACGAAAACAAAAACAAAGAATGAAAATTATCTAACTACATCTATTATGATGCATTTATTATTATTGTTATATATATATATATATATATATATATATATATATATATATATATATATATATATATATAAAAGGAATAACAATCAATATTTGAAAGAAAATGAATGATATTATTAAAGCAATGCTAGAATACTTAAATATTTTTACAAAAGCTTTTTTAACGAAGTAATTATTTGTCAAATGAAAAGATTCTTAAAATATAGAATGTTAATTTATCATATCTAGTAATGCACTGATAATTAAACTATGTATTAACTAAGGAATCATCAATTATTTATTAGCACAACATTTATGAAAAAAATCTTAGTTAAACATTATCTTTATCATTAGACATCAAGTAAGTGTTATTTTACGTGGTAATATTTTTAATTGCTTGTAATATTTTCCTTGTTACTTAGTTTTTAAAAGAAATTTAATTATTTTTTTGTTTCAAATCATTTTAATATGCTAATATAAAAATAAATTTAAAAAATAAAAAAATATTTTTTAATATATGTTTTTTTACAGCATTTTAAAAATTAAATGTTACCAAAATATCAGACATTACATAAAAATAGTAGACATGATACGTGGCAAGTTTTCCATACTTGCGGGGAGAAAAAACTAATTCGAAAATCATTACATTACCTTGCAGGTGAAAGGTCACCAAGAAAGATGTTACGTGTCAAAATCATGCGTCCTTCCATGCATAAAATTTGTCATGTGTACTTGTGCTAGTATTTCTATTTCTTTATAGTATATATTTTTTTTCTCAATAAACAAGAGATTATAGAGTGGTAAGTGATTAAAGAGGTATTTAGTAACGTGGCTAAAATATTTTTGTTTAAATTAATTTTTTTTTATTTTTAGATTATTTTAATGTGTTATTATTTAAAATATATTTTAAAAATAAAAATATTATTTTAATATATTTTCAAATAATAAACATCTTAAAATATAATTTTTATCACATTTTTAAATAAAGTTCAAATATTCTAGCAAAAAATTATTAATGGATTATGGACCCACTTGCTTAATTGCTTTAAAAGAAGTTTTGGAGTGTTTTTTTTTTAAGTATTTTTTTTAAAAAATATATTAAAAAATTATTTTTAATTTTTTAAAATAAAAAATAAATATATTTAAAAAAAAAACATTTTTTTAAAGTAACCGCTGACACAGTTATAAACGGGCTCAGGAGTAAAAAGACCCCTTGTCTTTTTGAAAACAAAATCTTTGCATGGCTAAGCTTTTGTGCATCTTATAAAGCAAGCTTACACAGGGATATTGTGCTCCCTCTCCTTTTTCTCTATCCCCCCCCTCTCTCTCTCTCACAAATTCAATTATAGCTTCAAAATTGAGTGAAAAAATCAGGCTTTTGGACAGAATACTGTTTTTTTTTCCTTTCCCCTTTAGAGTCTTTTGCTCAAAATCAGTTCTTTTATTGCCTGCTGCCTAGGTGGGTTCTTGATGTGTTTCTTGTGTGAGTTATAATTCATTTTGTGTGTTTGATTACAAGGGAATTCTTTTACTAGTGTCAGTGTTTTTGAGCTCAACTATTCAAGTTGGAAGTGTTTTGTGTTCTTTTCATGCAATGTGTTCGCTTTTTCATCTGTGTGAAAATAAACGAAGAGAAAGCTCCGTTTTTGTGTGTTGGATTAAATTGCTTCTGTGGATCTTATGTTTCTTCTTGTCTGCCCTCTGCCAATCTGCCAATCTTGTTTTCATGAACTTGAAAAAAGGGTGGTGATGCTTTTTTGGATATTTGAGGTTTATTTTTCAAATGAGAAAGTTCAAATATTTGTGCTTAAATAGCCAGGATTTTTTGTAGACCCCATTTTTGTTGCTTCAATGCAATTCTGTGGATCCCATTCTCTGTGTTATCTCTGTCGTTGCCCTTCTGTCATCTTGTGTTTGTCTTGTTTTGATGAATATGCTTAAGATGCTCATGCTAATTAAATTCACTCCGACAATTGAATTTTATACAGCAGTAGAAAAGTGTTTCACTGTTTTAAGATGTGACAATGATGTGATGTTGTATTCTTAATGTCCAACTTAGTAGGATTTAAGTTTTTTCTTTTTTGTGTGGCTTATAGTGATTATTGAACACACAATTTACTTTTCAAAAAAAAATGTAGGAGGCTCAATTGCTCTAGAAACACCAGGAGCCCATAAAATTGGTGATTGGAGGTTGGGTTGCTAAAGTGAGCGTATGCCTGGAAACCAGGACAACGGTAATTCCATCCATAACTCAGGTCGTGTCGGACGGCTCTTAAAAGTAAGAGAGCTAAGGCGAAACATCAGGTCTGCCTATTCAAATGAGTTAACTGATAATCATAGAGGAACTGAACCATGTGAATATGATCTACGAGCGCGGGAAGGTGACAGCTTGAACAATTCCTTTATCGAACAATACTTGGAAGGGGCTATTGCGCAGGGATGTGAAAAGCCAGATGCCAGGCCTTTAAGGCAACGCCTATTGGTGGTAGCTAACAGACTGCCTGTATCTGCTGTTAGAAGAGGTGAAGACTCATGGTCTTTGGAGATGAGTGCTGGGGGCCTAGTCAGTGCTCTTCTAGGTAAGCAAGTAAAATGTTTGATGCATTGATTGTTGTTCTAAACTTTTTATGGAATGGAGAATAAAAATTCATGTCATGGACCCTAAAGTAGTTGAGACTAAGAGTTGGTTGAGTTGGGTTTGCTATTTAAATTATTCATTCTTACTGTTCAGGCTTCTGTATCCTCTCTGATTTGTCCTCCATTTCATTAAACTTCATCATTTTTGAAGTTTTATCCTTATTGCATTTGCTCGTTCCTCTTGTGATCATGTACCTAATGCGTTTTGGACAATGTTAAACAAGGTGTGAAGGAGTTTGAGGCGAGATGGATTGGCTGGGCTGGGGTCAACGTGCCAGATGAAGTTGGCCAGAAGTCGCTTACTAAAGCTTTGGCTGAAAAGGTTGTCTCCAGAAACCTTTCGAACTTGAATTCTTCCTTGCGCATTCTCGCACATTATACCTAAAAACTCGAAAGTTGCTGATTCTCTCCTCTTCTTCAATTATTGCAGAGGTGCATTCCGGTATTCCTTGATGAAGAGATTGTTCATCAATATTATAATGGCTACTGCAACAATATACTGTGGCCTCTCTTTCATTATCTTGGGCTTCCACAAGAAGATCGACTCGCCACAACTAGAAGTTTCCAGTCTCAGTTTGCTGCATATAAGAAGGCAAATCAAATGTTTGCTGATGTGGTTCACCAGCATTATGAGGAGGGTGATGTTGTCTGGTGCCATGATTACCATTTGATGTTTCTCCCAAAATGCCTAAAGGAATACAACAATAATATGAAAGTTGGTTGGTTTCTCCATACACCCTTTCCTTCTTCTGAAATCCACAGGACACTGCCATCTCGATCAGACCTATTACGTTCTGTTCTTGCTGCCGATTTAGTTGGGTAAGTTCACTTATGTAATGCAAGTGTCTTAAATCATTTATAGCATTCTATTTTAGCTTTGCAAGTATGGTTGGTACGGTTAAAACATTGGCAAGGGAAAATGGCTGGATTTGTAAATTGTTTGGACTTCACTTTAAATTAGAATGGTCCATTTATTTTCATATATTGCATCCTTCACCTGAGTGAGTATCTCATGTTCACTGTACATGTGGTTGATGTAAGGGACTTTATTTCTGTCTTTTTGCTGAACTCCCTTGTCTGTTTAGAGTCAAGTGCGACGAATGATCCCATGAACTTCATCTCACTTGTTTGTCTGTTATGGCAAACAAACAAAAAGCTGATGTGTATATATGACTGCATTTAAGCTTGAAATCGTTAGATTGAACTTCATCTGCAACACTATAACTTAACATATTAATTTTGTCCTCTAGATTTCACACCTATGACTATGCAAGACATTTTGTTAGTGCTTGTACTCGCATTCTTGGGCTAGAGGGCACACCTGAAGGCGTTGAGGATCAAGGGAGGCTGACACGAGTTGCTGCGGTATGTTTGAGTAGAACTATTCATTTGAATTCCCCTTGTGTTGTTTCGCTAAGCCACTCCATTCTTTTTGTTGTAGCAGCACAGCATGTCAAAGTTTTAACATGTTCATGAGCAAACAAAATTCTACTCTTGTTATACTAATTATGCTCTATCTTCTTGTGATCAGTTTCCAATTGGGATAGACTCAGATCGGTTCATAAGAGCTCTTGAACTCCCTCAAGTCCAGGATCACATTAAAGAACTGAAGGAAAGATTTGCTGGCCGAAAGGTAGATGCGATCTTTACTTGATTAAGTTATCTATTTTCTGCAATATGGTGGTTGAAACTTTAAGTTTTTTCAAGTATCACTAGTTTGACATTGAATGCACTTTATGGTTTGAAGTACTTGCAACATATGTAATTGGCATGACATTGGAACTCTGATTTTTGTTGGTCATGGAAACTGGGAGCACCTCCAGCTCCAGCTGCCAAGTCATGCTATTTGAGTTTCTGTATTGTTTCATGTCAATTGAATTTTGTTTCTCATGAACAGTTCTAGCAGTCAGACCTTGAATATTGTTTCATGTTTCCTTATTTAAGTATTTAAGGAAAGAAAAAAGAAGAAGAAGAAGAATGGTCAGTTGTTTTGACCCATGTTGTTTTCTAAAATGATCAACTACGTCCAGGATCCAGCACCAAGACTTGCATAATCTGAAAATGAACGCTTCTCCATAAGAACCTTAATTGTCCTTGAAGGTTGGGTTGTTATTCAAGGTTATTTGTTCTGATCTTTACAGCATTAAAATTGAACAAAACCAAATCCAATGCCAAGACACCCATTTTGAATCTTTCAATTTCCCTTTTAATGTAATTATCTTATGTAATTTAACTTTTAAGGTTTAGGTTCTCTCACACTGTCGCTTTTACTGTCATCCATTTGTTGCACAAACCATGTCTTTAAATTATTTTTTCCTATCTGATTACTGCTGAAATTCTTATAATTAACAGGTGATGCTAGGTGTTGACCGCCTTGATATGATTAAAGGAATTCCACAGAAGATTCTTGCTTTTGAAAAATTTCTCGAGGAGAATTCTCACTGGCGTGATAAAGTTGTTCTACTGCAAATTGCTGTGCCAACAAGAACAGATGTTCCTGAGTGTATGATTTCTGACACCCTTGATACAGTTCCTTTTACAGTGTTGCTCATCATGTTGTTGGCATTTTAAACTGACTGTTCTCTGAAATTTATTTATGTCTGAAAGAGTTATATGGTCCCATATGCCTAAACAATATAAACTACGAAAGAAAAGGTCTGGGGATGAAAGTTAGATCTTAGCTCTTAAGCACTGGTGATGCCCTGTATGTACAAAAATGTTCCAAATTGCATAGCGTATGCTACTATTTTTCCTAAATGGTAGAAGCTACACTAGGTTCTTTTTTTCTTTTTTCATTTTCTTTAGCTATAGTGGAGATCACTCTAAATTGAACCTAATGTCTCTGTGGAACCCTGACCTCGGGCCTTAAAAGTAGAACTGAGCTTGAGCCTTGAGCTGGTGCTCAAAAAGCAAATGGGGATGTGAGCATGAAAGCTGGATCTCAACTTTGATGTCATTGTATCTTGTCGCTTCCATGCTAAATAGATTATTGACTCTTAGCCTTGTGTTGCATACTAAAGTGTGGGTTTTGTATCTTAACAAAAAGGATAATTCAGTAAGTTTTGCTTGTATATTCACAGATCAAAAGCTGACGAGCCAGGTTCATGAAATTGTTGGACGCATTAATGGCAGATTTGGAACATTAACTGCTGTTCCAATACATCACCTGGTATGTTTTTATTTTGAGAACTCAATGTTGGATTATGAGATGCTTGTTATACATGGCTTGTTGGCTTGACAAATTAAATACTATTCAAAGGGTGTAAAATTTATCTTTGGCTTTATGTGAATCTTGTTTCTAGCTTCTTGTGATACTTTCAGATGTGTATATCTGCTGGAAATTTTAAGAGAATGGCAGGATTACTGTTTCTATAGCTGAGAAGGAAGTGTGTGGACCAAGTAAAGCTTAGGACAGTCCATATTGTTATAACTTGACTTAATTGTATAACATCACAGACTTTGGTGCCATGATATTATCCAGAAATTAATGACACATTTCAAGAATTCAAATGATGTGCAGTTAGTACCTTAATAGTTCACCATATCCGTAGTTATATTAGTACTTAGCTTTAGTGTAACATTTTATGCTAGTATGTGAAACAAGCTTGATATTTTTCCTTAAAGATTATTTTAATGTAACGTTCTATCCATAAGAATAGGATCTATGAAACCAAACTTGTTGGGATGTGTTAGGTCTGCAAATCTGTTCTTGTTGGTTCAAGTAGAGTGCCAACCAGAACGTTTTTACATGCCTATGTATCTTCTTGTGACTTGTCAGTTGATCAATATTAGCTGTATTTGTTAATTAACATGATGATATCAACGCACAGCTCACGAATAATGACCAGTTCCATCTATCTAGATTTCAGAAAATCTACTTGTTTCTGTCTAATCCAAACATTTGAACGTAAAGGAAAGAACTCTCATGCAGATCTCTGTTTCAAAAGAAAAGGAAGAGCCAAAGGACCTAACTCCATGAAATATAGTTCGTAGCCAGACTTGCTATCTTAGGCCTCATCTAATTTCCCTTTCTTAGGTCTGACCTTCGTGGCATAGCCCTTGATCCTGGGCATGCACATGGATCAAATTTTGCAAGGCTGAGTGCTCCATTCTCTTCTCCTTTCCTTATAGCTCACAGTCAGACTAGTATGTATTCAGGGAAGGAACTCCAATTTGGCCTTCATATTGAAAAGCAAACCCTGGCATACAAAGCTGTAGCCAAACATAATTGGATGTTTTAACATTCTAGGTCCAAGTAAAGTGGAAGCCATTGAGAAAACTTTTGGGAGACAACAGTTTTTGTGCACTTAGTTTTGTTCAGGCCTCAACAAAACATAACAGCATGGGAAAAAAATGGATAATGATATGCCAGTTTTTGAGCTGGGTGGTTTATAACTAAGAGAACTGAAGACCTTGGCTAGGTTTCTGCTTTGCTTTTGGGATATTTTATTTGAGCAAGCATAGTATTAGAACTTCTTTAAAGATTTTCGATCTAATCCCGGAAAAATGCCTAGTTTTTCCAAGTCATCTTCTAATGATTTAATCTTGCACCTGAGTATCTTCAATGTGGAATTTCTGAAGCAGTTTCTTTTGTGCTTACAGGATCGATCTCTCGACTTCCACGCCTTGTGTGCATTATATGCAGTTACTGGTAATGTTTTCTGCCGTTTAGTGCTTGGGTTCGCAAGCTCTTTTATTTGGAATCCTTTTATGCTTTTTTTCTTTTTTGGATAAGGTCTACCTTTTTTGTCCTGCAACTGAAAACAATGGACAAGCCAATATTAGTAGCTCTTATTACCAATTGTCAAAGATGGGTCACTTAAGACTCTTAGTCACAATGTCCTTAGTTTAACCTACCTAGACCTATTTTACAGAAAATCCAATCTTCAAAATAAGCTCTTACCAACAATTGACAAGTATCTTCTTAAATATAGCTTCCAAGAGATAAACATTGCTATTTTGGCAGCTACTATCTTCTTGTATAGATGGGCAGCACACAAATGTGTTGGATGTTTATAGATTGATCAAGTGCTATAATCTTCAGAACTGGATGTTTATTTCCCTTAATTTGCTTTAAGTTTCTCTTACGAATTTATTTCATTTTCCTTTTTCCTTCACCAGCTATTTGTAAACTTTTTAATCCTTCTTAACACATTGCCACTGTAAAATTTGCTGTGTGGCCATAAAGTTATCAAACAGAAGAAATTCACCATCATTCAGAAGCACTGCAGTATAAATTATCAATAATGAATATAATAATGAGAACAACAATAATAATGACAAGGTAGAGATGGAAATGACAGCCCATAAAGTTCACATCCTTGCCGGTTATTCAGACTACAGCCTTAAATTGTTTCAAACTCTTGCATCAGTTACATGTTAGCTTATTTGTTGGACATAATCCTTGTTTAAATCTGTACTTATCTGAAAAGCTACATAGCACACATTTGTATGTAATGGAGCGGATATGCAAGTGGAAGCGCAAAAATCTCCTAGATAGTTGCATGTATATAAGCAGAGGTTGGGAACGTGTTCATAAGCCAAATCATCAGAATAGCTAAATCATGAGTTGAAACTTATGAAGTGGAATGTAACTAGAAAATTATCAGTTTGGGACATCAACTTGCGTGTGTGCACCCTGTGTATGCATGTGTTTGTTTAGTAGTATATCCATTGTGTTGAGAATTGTTACATAAACAGTATCAAAACCCAAGACAATGGCTATGGCACGATGATAATAAAATCGACATCACTTAGGTGTTAGTTCCTATAAACTGTTCCAAACACATTTGTATCACTTAGATGTTAACTCATTATTACGACAGATATGGTGTTTGTTCAAGACAATGCTTATCTGAACAGCCATGTTGCACATATTCTTCTAAATGGAGTGGACATAAACATTTATGCACACGCACAAACAAATATGTATGTATATATTTTTATGAGTGAATCCTTTTTGTATGAAATCCTATTTGTTCAGAAATAAATTCACATGTCCATAATGTACTCTTCTCATCTTCACTATTTGAATATGTGCCTTTCCTTGTGTATTATTTGCTCAACTATAAATGATATACTTTCAAGTAGGGTTTTATGCTATTGTTTAACTCTTGTTACTTGTGAAATGGCATTTTTCCGAGAAGTGAATATGAAAGTATGCCAGCTGTTTTAGGGTACCAGATGGTGTCAGAATTACTGCAGTAACTAGTCAGTTAACGTTGTTAGAAAATTTGAAATCAGTAAATGTATTAATGTCAATCTGTCAGTAGAGGTCTGAAAATGCTTTCATTTTAGACTTTGGACAAACTTCAAGAACTAGAATTTTGTCTCAGAATGTTGGCAGTATTAATGACAGTGAAAATTCACAATGTTTTCTCCTAAAAGTGACTCTCACTGATTTAATTGTATTGTTATTGGAAACGGAATGAATGTGCAAGAAACCTGGTCTGTTTTTCAGCTGATGTCATTCGCCTTGATGTTCTTTCTTTCTTTCCAGATGTTGCTCTTGTAACTTCTTTGAGGGATGGAATGAATCTTGTCAGTTATGAGTTTGTAGCATGCCAAGATTCAAAGAAGGGTGTGCTCATTCTTAGTGAGGTAATTAAACATTAGTTAAAATGTGTGATGTTTGAATTTTCTCTAATATTTGTGATGTTGTTTTTCTCTTGCAATTGTGAAAATGACCAAATAAAGCTCCACAAAGAGCATCAACACCAACCCTTTGATGCTGTGTTTTTCTGCATTGATTTGGAATGAAAATCAATTATATTTACTATAAATTGTTAATAGCTATATATTTGAATAATTACTATTTTCTGTATGTTATGCATTATGTCTCCCAGTCTTAAAAAATAGGCTTTTTGTATTTTGTAGTTTGCAGGTGCAGCCCAATCCTTGGGTGCTGGAGCAATCCTTGTGAACCCTTGGAACATCACTGAAGTTGCTGATTCAATACGCCAAGCTCTAACTATGTTACCTGAAGAAAGAGAGAAGCGACACCGGCACAACTTTGTCCATGTGACAACCCACACTGCTCAAGAATGGGCTGAAACTTTTGTGAGGTACACTTATAACAGTGTTTCAAGCATAGATTATCTTTGAGAAATGGATCAAAAGTACTTTAGGTCTTAAAACCTTTTTAAACACAAGTTGGTGATATTATTTGTCTATTGTGATTACTGGGGTTATGAGTTTGTAGCACTGTGGAAACCTTTTAAATACAATCCCCTTGTGCAATCATAACCTTTCCCCTGTACATAAGGTTGTTCCAGAGACCTTGCAGAGTTATTCTGTGGAACCTTTGAAGTAGGATAAATCAAGTCTGGATGAGAAACATTGATTTCAATATTATGGTCTCTTATCATTTTGTTTTTTGAATGCTGTTGGTGCATGTTAATAAATGACTGCATCTGGCATACCACGTGTGTGTAGAATGAAGTATAATTGGCAATAATTGGTCATTACCAATAACATTTAAATAGTTATGAATAGACTAGTTAATTATGTTAAAATGATTATCTTCTGGTTTATTTGCTCAGCAAAGATGGTCAAGCTCTTATATTGCTAGTAGTCATAATTCAACTTCAAAATGTGTAGTACTGTTGTATGAAAACTTCAATGCTAAATGTGGCTCTTTTGATATTTTGCATTTTGTAAGACAACAAGAATAGAAAATTATAGCTTTTCAACTATCCTTTTGTGGTACTAAACTTTGATTTTTGAATCATTTCTTCCCAGCGAACTAAATGATACAGTTATCGAGGCACAGCTAAGGACCCGGCAAGTGCCACCTTCACTTCCAGAAGATAATGCAATTAGATGTTATTTGCAGTCTACTAACCGGTTGCTCATACTGGTATGCTCCTGTTTCATATATTTATGTACACCGGTTTGCTCTTCTTAATTTGAACAAGTCATTATGTCTCTCAGCTCAGAATGAGAAATCCTATTACAAGTATATTTTATATACAAACCAAAAGTTGTGCAACGTTCTTCTGATGAAGCTAGTCAATCTGTTTCTAATGAAGGAATTTTGTTTCTTTCACTTGAATATTTTTTTTCAGCTAGTTTATGGTAGTCTGTGTCCCATTTTATCAATGAGTACCCTGAGCCAACACGCCCCCACACACACCAAATGCTAAATGCAATTAAATAAACATTAAATCACTCTAGGTTGAGCTGAAACTGAAATATTTTGTATCCTGGAGAAGCACCAATATCTACCTCTATTCCATGCTTTGAAGTCTCTAGCACCGTATTAAAAACTGCATCTGAATGCCGTGAGTAAAGCAGGCTGGCAGTGATGAAAAAGGTCAACTTTCTCATCTGTTTTACATGGTGATCATCTTGGCATCACCCATTCCCTCACATAAATTTGTAAGAAAATGAAACCATAAAATCAATAATCTGCTATTTTTCTGAATCAAAGCTTAAATATTAAATGGGAGTTACCTGTCATTCTAAACACGTGCTTTTCTTCTTTCAACCATGCTATGGAAATCCTAATGACCATTTTGGACAATTTTCGTCATCAGAATTTAAAGTTGAATGGGATTAGAAACATATAGTATCTCGTAATAGATGCTTTAAGTACCTGATTTCTAATGGTCTTAAAATTGTTTCGGTGCTTGCTTTCTTCCCTCATGTACAGGGATTCAATGCAACATTGACTGAGCCAGTGGACACTCCTGGGAGAAGAGCTGATCAAATTAAGGAAATGGAACTTAAATTGCACCCAGAGTTAAAAGAAGCACTGACAGCACTTTGCAGTGATCGAAAGAACACCATTGTTGTTCTCAGTGGGAGTGACAGAAAAGCATTAGACAAAGTACTTTCTCTATTTCACATTCATTTTCTGTTTACCCTGTTATGAAAATGTTTTAACCAAATGTTTTCTCTTATTCAGAACTTTGGAGAGTATGACATGTGGTTGGCAGCAGAACATGGAATGTTTTTGCGACTTACAAAGGGAGATTGGATGACAGCAATGCCTGAACACTTAAATATGGAATGGGTTGACAGTGTGAAGGTACTTCTGTTATAATAGCATTCATTTTTACTTATTCATTCTTGCCTATAGCTATATGACACTTTTCACTTCTTTTCAGCATGTTTTTGAGTACTTCACAGAACGTACACCCCGGTCACATTTTGAACTCCGTGAAACATTACTTGTATGGAATTACAAGTATGCAGGTACATGTCATTTTGGAGTTTGGAACAGCTAATCTTACGAAGTTATGCATCTCTGCTTGCTTCCTTGATGTTTTGTGCTGATATTATTATGCTTGCAGATGTTGAATTTGGAAGGCTTCAAGCAAGGGATATGTTGCAACACCTCTGGACAGGCCCAATTTCAAATGCCTCTGTTGATGTGGTCCAAGGGAGTCGATCAGTTGAGGTTCGATCGGTTGGTGTTACAAAGGTAACTACATGATTAATAAAGTTAAAATTACTGACATTACCGAATTCTCAATGCACTAGTACTAGAGCTGGTTGTTCTTTATATGACAGCTTCATATTTATTCAGGGTGCTGCTATTGATCGTATACTGGGAGAGATTGTCCACAGTAAATCCATGACAACACCAATTGATTATGTCCTATGCATTGGCCATTTTCTGGGAAAGGTAATTTCAGCTACTTTAATATCACTTGCAATACCAAGCAGAATCCTTGTGAGACCAAAATCTTACATGTGATGTTGGTTTTCAAGACGTGGTTCATGTACTTGGATAAATCTTGATCATGCTAGATTTGTTGTTGCACAATGATTTAGTTTTAATGGGCTTCTATTGTGCAATAAATGGAAATTATTGTGCAGTTGATTAGGTTGGAAAACTGAAATGATTAAATAGCTAATGGTGTGCTTGTACTTCACTGATGGAATCTCATTGTCATGCACTTGATCACCAGGATGAAGATGTGTACACCTTCTTTGAGCCAGAGCTCCCTCCTGATGGCCTAGTTGCTGCAAGAACAAAGCAAAATGATGGACCAAAATTACCCAATGAAAGACGACCTCCTATGAAGCTTCCAGCCAGTAGAAGCGGGCCAAAATCATCTCAAGGTAAGGCACAACGTGCTTTAATAAATCCCGAGAAGGGAACTCCTAACCACAGCTGTGGGAATTCGCGACGGCCATCAGCAGAAAAGACTTCATGGAACGTGCTTGATCTCAAGGGAGATAACTACTTCTCCTGTGCTGTTGGTCGAACTCGTACCAATGCTCGCTATCTACTGGGATCATCAGATGATGTCGTGTCCTTCCTAAGGAGACTAGCCAATGCATCCACGTGAGACACATGGTGTTGAAGTCGATAAAATGTCTCGCTCCTGCCAATTGCAATGCATATATGCAAAGTTCAAGAACCAGGTCTGGTTTTTGAAGGCAAGCATGGTGAGGCAACTTTAAAGGTCTGAATGTTGTTGTAACATCACTAGTTAGCCTAGAATACTTGAGGAAGTGAATTCAGTGATGGAATCAAACCTGAGCCTAACATTACCAGAGGCATCAAACCAATAACCAAAAGAGAGAGAGAGACGAGAAGAGAGAGCAGCAAACCATTGCAGTGACCTTTGTTGAAAGATTGAGGAAGTGAATTCTTAAAGCCTCGAATTCTTCATTTACGTTCTTTTGCATGTATCGTTGCTGATGTTTATTTTTGGTGTAAAATGTGAAGAACTAATGGTAAAAAAACAAAACGGAGTTTTTATCTTGGTTAGGTTTTCGTCTAAATTGAAGTTAGTATTTATTACACACTAAAAATGGCCCTTAACATGTGTGATTCACATGTGGATTTTTGGGTCGCGTGCTAGTAAGGCTACAAAACCAACTCCAGTTTGAATGAAAACCTAATCTAATGCAACAAAAAGACTAGTTATTATCTGGTTTGAATAAATCAGATAGAGATTATTTGCGTTTTAGTTCAAGACCAAGACACATTTTACCCTTTTGGAATGAGTAATCGCAAATAGTGATGGTAGGAAATGAAGCTTGCTTGCTTCTCCTGGTGTGTGTGTGTGTATACAGGTAGCGTGTACAAGAGCTGGCACACCATCAGTTTATCCATTAAAGAAAACACTATTCTCCCGTGCATGTGTAAAGACTTGTGCAAGTATGCTTTCAACTTTCGTTGATATCATCAACCTTTAGCGAGAGAGAGTTTTATCGAATATTATTTTATTAGTTATTTCTTAAATTTATTTTAAAAAAATAAATAAATTTATAACTCACAAAAAAATTAATAAAATATTACTAAATACTACTATAAAATTTCTCTATGAAGCAAGCATGTTTTATGTGTGAATACGAGATAAACCAAGATTGTCATATCTCAGGCTTTTAAATTGTTTCTGCCTAGTCCCAAAGTTGCACAGTGGTCTAAAACTTGTCTTTTTGTCATAAATACTTTTTAAAAAAATTAAAAATTATTGTAGTCTTAAAAGCAAGTTTCAATTAAAAAATAATTATAAATCGATAATTTTTATAAGAATATATCAAAAAAATATAAGAACAGTAAATCTAAGAAAAACAATATAAAAATATTTAAAATAAAAAATTTAATATTTTATTCACATTGAAATTGAATGTTAACGAGAACATATTTAAAAAAATCAAACATATTAAGTTAATATATAATTATTAAAAAAATAATTGTTAATAGTACCATAAAAAACTCAAATATTATTTGAAAACTATAACATAATTAGATAATTATTTAAATATCATTCTAACAAATTTAATTAAAATGAGTCTAATTGTAAAATGTAAAAAAAAAAATAAGAGCAATTAAAATTAAATAAAAAAAACTAGGTGTATTTAAGCTGGAGAGTTTGGTCCTCATTGCCCAAAATTAAGCCTAAACATGGAGCTGGAGGTAGGTGTTTATTTTTTTTTTTCCAAAAATAGCCATCCACTATTAACTAATATACTAAACCGTGTGGGGGATTTACTGTTCCCCCACACACAAATCACTGTAGATTACAACAGTAATCCATAGTGATTCTTCCCCTTGTTCTTCTTCTTTTTCTTCTTCTTCTTCTTCTTTTTTAGCTTTTCCCTTTTTTTCTTTTTTTTTTTTCGTTTTTTTTTCAACTTTCTGATTTTTTTTGTCATTTATTTTTTTTTCAAAATTATTTTTGTTGATTTTACCTTTTAAAATTTTTACTTTGTAATTTTTTTCTTTAAAATACTATAGATTGCTATGATGTTTTTTCACTTAATTTTTCTATTTTATTTCTTTATTTTTCAAAATTATATTTGTCGATTTTTTTTTAATATTGAGCTTATTAAGAATTTAGCTTTATAATTTTTTTCTTTAAAGTACTGTGAATTGTTGCAGTGTTTTTTCATGTGATTTTTTTATGATTTTTTTCAAAATTATCTTTGTCGATTTTTTTTAAATATTGAGTTGGTTAAGAATTATAATTACAATAAAACTAGATCATATAAGAAAAGCGTTGTAGTTTTTCTCACAAAACACTGTGGATTGCTACAATATTTCTCTAAATGGTTTTTTATTTTATTTTATTTTATTTGGGAAAAGCGTTATAGTTTTCCTCACAAAATATTGTCAATTGCTGCAACGTTTTTTCTCATGAGTTTTTTTCCTTCCAAAATTATCTTTGTTGGTTTTTTTTTAATATTAAGTTGGTAGAGAATTTAGCTTTGTAATTTTTTTTTCTTTTTATTAACTGAAAAGCTAAATCATGTGGCGAAAGCACTGTATCTTTTCTCACAAAACATTGTAAATTACTACAAATCATTTTGTTCAGTCTCTAAGTTTTGGATCACCAACACAATTTTTTTTTCGTCATGAAATATTTGCTTTATCATACTTTGAATTTCTATTACTTATCTAGCGCTGGTTCACAATTATAACACTATCAAATACATTTGTTTTATAAGCCCGCGGCAGCGCGTGGGCATGTCATCTCGTATATATATATTACATAGAAAACGAGTTGTCTACTTAGACACCACGTCATTCACTTGCAATGTTTTTGTGGCTCTGACCATCAAAAAAATCAAGTTTCAATTTTTTAACTCTAAAAACCTGAATTTAAACCCTTTTAATAAAAAAAACATGGGGAAAAAAATCATATGGACATCTAAAAACACATTAATAATCACAAAACATTTTACTTGAACAAATAAACTTAAAATTAAACCAAAGTTTTTTTTAAAAAAATGAGTAGTGATCAACCTTGAACATAATTCAAGGTAGAAACTATATTCATTAAGTTTTCATCTTAAAAACGAATCCAAAGACGTCAAAATTATAGTTATTATTGACCGGAATTTGGCTATCTAAGAGCTTACTTTTATTTTTTGTAGATGACTTTCTTTCTCATCTATAGACATTCGGGGATTGAAACGCAAAATAATAAACTTAAAGACCAAATTTTAAAAATCCTAAAAACAAAGATATGTATGAAAAAATTGAAACCTAAAGGACCAAACTTAAAGAACAAATTTCAAGTCCTGTTTGATGGGACTTCCTTAATTTTTTTATTTAAAAAATAGGTTAGTTCAATGATTAAACCTTTTTATATTATTTCTTTAATGAATCCAGAAAAAAAAATAACTTTCCACGGTACATCAAAAATTCTAGCAAGGGTTCCAAATAATGAAAATAAATTTAAAACCTTGTTTGTTTCTAGAAAAACCCTGGAAACCATTTTTTCTATTTTTCTATGTTTGATAAACTTATAGAAAGTTAGTTAAAAAAAAATGAATTCTAGTCAAAGAAAAAGTTAAACCTTTATTCCAAGAAAGTGTTTTCATTTTTTTATTATTGAAAAACACTTTCTTTTCTTTACAAAAAAAAAAACATCTCATACGAGTACAATGTGACTGTTGCAAATCTCTCTCTTTCTCTCTCTCTCTCTCTTTCTCTCTCTTTCTCTCTCAAATCTCTTTACTGGAACAAAATCATCATAATTTCCTTTTATCTCTCTGTTATCTGCAACAATCTTCATTGAAGCTCATTGAATCCTCTCATTTCAGGAAACCATTTCCCTCAAATGTCTCTTTATTATCTACTTTATGTTTTCCTTTTCTTTGTTTGGATTTTTAGTTGTGATCGTGGCATAAATTTTATGATCTTATTAATTTGTTGTGTTTTTCATGTTTTGTTTGGTTTTTGGGAAAAAAACACAGAAATTAGTCAAAGAGGCACTTAAAGAAAACAAGCTTTCTTCCACCTTTAAAGCAAAATCTTTTATTAAGGTGACTACAGAAATTAATTAAAAGTTCAATGTGCAATGTGAAGATAAGCTAGTGGACAATCATCTCAAAACTGTGAAAAAAAAAAGGGAAATAATAACCAAACTTTAAAATAAAAATGGTTTTGATTGGAATGATTGTTTAAAGGTGATTACAATTTTGAAAGATATATATGATGAAGAAATAAAGTTATGATAAATAGTATACTTTTTGTAATTTTTACATTTACTTTTGTTTCCAAAACTTTATACAAGGAACTAAAAAATTTATATTCTAAACTTTATGAATAGACACATCCCAATCATGACAAGTATCTCAACAAAAAACTTGATATGTATAAAGCAATGACAATTGTTGTTAGAAAAAGACATGGCAACTGGAAATTATGCCAAATTATATATTGATATCAACTTGAAAGAGAACACTGAAGAGCAATTTATTTCAATTGAAAATGAAAACGAATATGAAAAACTTAAAAAAGAAAGAAACATCTTCCTCTAGTGCACAAAAAAGACAACATAGGAAGAGAAATCGTATGTTTGAAGATGATGATGTTAAAAAGTTATCTAAAAAATGTTGGAGATGTAGCGTTTGTAATTCAAAACCTAAGCAAAATCAACTTGATATTAACGAGCTATATGTATAAGTGATGAAAATTAAAGGCTTTGATGAGATCACTCTTGATGATACTTTTAATTACTTGATCCAAAATAAAATGTTGGCAAAAATATTTATGGCAAAAAAAAAATGTTAATTTGAAAAAAATTTGGGTTCAAAATTTTGTGAATCAACACTATTATAGGTCTGATTGCTAAAATAATTTTACTATGATAAGGAAGTCTATGTTTGTTATTTGACAAGTATGTTTATGTTTGTTATTTGATCTATTATGTTTATTTTTGTTAATTTAAAATAATATGTATATGTATGACATCAAAACTTAATATTTATGCATTATTATGTTTGATGTAAGATATTTATATTTATTTTCTAATGCTTAATTGATATATATATATATATATATATTAAAGAGATATTAAAGGGATAATTGCTCATACTTTTTTTTTTAAAAAAAAACAATCTTTTATCCAAAAAAAACCTATCAAAATATTTTTGTTTCTATTTATCTCTAAAAAAATCTTCATACCAAAAAAATTCAAATATCTAACTCTTATTTAATACTATTATCTAATTTGGTTTTTTAATATGAAAAAAATTATTAATAGGTTTTACTTAAAAAATATTTCACAAGGTTATATATCTATAATATTATATTTAAAATATTTATATTACATATATAGTTATATTTTATAAAATAGGCTATATATAAATATATATAATATAAAAAAAATTCACTATTACACTTTTTAGATTTCATTTTTTATTATAAATAATTAAATATTTATATTAAATATTTTATATATATTCAATAAACTTGAAAAAAAATTAAAAATTAAAATATTAATAAATTATTTTCTATTTTATTTTCTATAATATATCTAAATAATAGAAAGTATTTTTTAATTTATTTTTTTATCACTCTACCAAAAAAAAAAAAATCTTTTTTTTAAGAATTTATTTTCTAGAAACCACAGGCCTCTCTAATTCCGCGTAACCCCACACGGTCCTCCTGCACTCCTTGTATCCTTGAGTGAATTGGAATTTCGAACTCAAAGCATAGATAGCCCTTTAACTATTTGGTTGAAGTATAAATAGTCCTTGAATGATAATTAGTCCATGAACAAATTTGGGGATCTAAAATCTTTCAATTAACCGAAATCTAGATTTTCAGGGTTGTTTGAGGTGTAATAGAGGTTATTTTTCAAAGTATTTTTTAATTGGAAAGTATTAAAATAATATTTTTATTTTTTAAAATTTATTTTCAATATTAATACATCAAAACCATTCAAAAACACTAAAAAATTTAATTTAAAATTAAAAAATTCAAATTTTAATAAAAAAAACAGATTTAATCTCAATTCCAACATGGAATTCTTCTACCACATGTTTATTTGCTTACTCCCAAATGGATGGAAAGTAATGATTCCTGTCAAATTTCTTGAAACCCGAGAGCATAACAACAACATGGTGCCAATCTTATATTGAAAAGCTCAGCGATAAAGAATCATAACACAAAACATTTGTCTAATATGCAAGATAGCATTTGACCACAAATTTTAAGAACTTATTAAGAGTTTCCTGTGGAAAGGGATGATACTAGGCAAATAAAAATACAAACCGAGATAAGTAACTGAGATAAGTGTTCCTAAAGTAGTGATAGAATTAACCTCCTTACTCTCTAACATGGCAGAAACAATGAGATGAATCTAATAATGAATGGCAGGTAGACCAGAAATTTTTTAATAAAATTAGGACACTCGGAGGTAAAGCAATGCAAAATAGGGTCTGCACCTGAATCTTTGGCTTAGGTTCTCTTGTTGGGTTCAAAGACATACTTGATTAATGACTCTTTGATTGGCAGCAACTCAGGGAACTCGTTCTTCAGCTTGGACGCATCCATCTCATTGTTGCTCCGGGGGGCAACTATCACCTTGGCTTGCTCCTCTAAGTCAAAGTTAACCCATGTAAAGTCCGGGTTGATGTATTTCTTGTACATCTCCAAAATCTCATTATGGCTCACAACACCAGGGTTTGTGAAGTTCCATATGCCTCTCAAGTTCCTCTTTGCCATCTCAATTGAAATAGGTAGAAGTTCGTCCAGGATAGTCATGCTGTTTGGAATGTTCACCACCTTATTATAGCGAGAAATCTTTGTAATGAAGTTGCGTGGGTTGTTTAGGTCTGATGATATTGGCATTCTAACTCTGAGGGTGCACACATTGTCATACTCTTTCAAAAGCTCTTCGACCTGGTTAAAATTTCAAAGAAAATAAATGCAAGTTAGAAATATAATTTCAAAAGAGAGAGAGACAGAGAGAGAGAGAGAATCTAAAAGAAAATAATTACCATGGCCTTAGTCTTTGAATAGTAAGAACCAATGAAATTGGGCTTGTCTTCCTCGGTGAAACCAATGCCAGAACCCTCTGGATGACCAGCATTATACTCAAATATGCAGCCTGTAGCAAAATTCATCATCAGGAGGTTGTGCTCTCTGCAAAGATCTGCTAATGTCAGAGTTCCAGTAACATTGGTGCGTATAGTTTCTGTCTTATGGGATTCACACCAATCAACATTGGGCCTGCCAGTGACCCCGGCAGCATTAAAAACATGGGTAGGCCTAACATTCTGAATATCTGACAAAAGTGAGGATCGATCTTCCAAGCGCCCCTTTCCATATTCATAGGAAATTCCTTGTTTCTCACACAACTTCCCAAGCAAACCCCCAATCCACCCAGTCCTGCCATAGATCAGGAACTTAAGCGAAGGTTTTCTAGGAGAGCCAGAGCCGCTTCCTTTTGAAACTGGAATCACCATCCGGGTCTGATTTGAATTATTTGAGACATAAGAAGCATCTTTCTCTTCAGACCCATCAAAATGTCTCCCACCAGGCATCATGAGCATTCTTGGATGAGGAAGCAGGGCTCCAGAGACATCACCCCACCAATCAGGATTTTGAGTGTACCACTCCATAGTCTTTCTCAACCCCTCCTGCCATGTAGTGTGTTCTGACCATCCCAAATTATTCAGCTTCTGATCATCCAAAAAGTACCTCTGGTCATTGAACGGTCTGTTGTCTACAAACTTGATGCTCGTATCAGGGTCCCTTGAGAAAAGGTTGCAAATATCTTTGGCTACATCAATCACTCTCCTTTCCTTCTTTGTCCCAATATTGTAAACATGGCCTACCTCTCCCTTGTGAAGAATGACTTCAAAAGCCTCAGCAACATCTTCACAATACAAGTAACTTCTCACATTAGAACCATCACCATGGATGGGAAGATGCTTCCCTTGCATGGCTAAGAGAATAAACTTTGGAATTAATTTTTCAGGGAACTGATTGGGACCATAAACATTGTTCCCACGAGTGGTTATCACAGGCAGCCCATATGACCTTCCATATGCCATAACAAGCATTTCTGCTCCAGCTTTGGTTGCAGAGTAGGGGTTGGTTGGGAGAAGTTGAGAGGCCTCATGATTTCCTACAACAGCGTCTTCATCAGTCTCCCCATATACTTCATCTGTGCTCACATGGATGAACCTCCTGATCTGACCAGTGACTTTGCAAGCTTCTAAAAGGACATGAGTTCCATATATGTTGTTCTTGGTGAACTCAAAGCTGTTACCAAAAGAGTTGTCCACATGGGTCTGTGCTGCAAAGTGCATAATTGTGTCAATCGACTCCGTGATCAGGAGGAAGTTGACAAGGTCTGCACTTCCAACATCACCCTTGACAAACTTAAAGTTAGGGGATGACTTGGAAGGGAGGAGATTTTTCAGGTTTGAACAATAGTCAAGCTTGTCAAGCACAACTATTTTATAATCAGGGTAGTTACGGATAAGCCGATTGCAAACATGGGAAGCGATAAACCCAGCAGCTCCAGTAATGAGGATGTTCTTCGGAGTATAGGTAGCCATGCCAAAACAACTTCAAAAAAATAGATCCTAGAACTGCAAGTTAAAAAATATAATAGTTTAGCCCAGAATTTATCTAGAAATGTAGATCTTGATCACCATATAAGACAAAGTAGAATGAATGCTATCAAATATGGGTCCACAGTTATATTTTTCGAGAGAAAAACAATAGCCAACCACCACAGCTCACATTAAGTAAAGAATAAACAGAGAGAGAATGAGAGAAATGGACAATAAATCCGAGTGAAATCTAGGGAGGGCGTCCATCATCAATAAACCAAAGGAAAACTAAATCTCATTTTTCCCAGTTTTCCTTTCAATATAATGAAGCATTAATACAGTTCAACTAAATCTAAAGCAATGAAATTTCCATGTCATCAAGAAACTACCTATATACTTCAGTTATATATGCAATCAAAATCTCAAGAAAAGCAAACGTTATATATGCAATCAAAATCTCAAGAAAAGCAAACGTTAAGAACAGTTAGCAAACAAGAAAGCAAGATGACAGCAAGATCACCAGCCAATCATCAGAACTCATATATAGTAAATAAAGCAACAATACATCATAGATCCACAAAAAATGGCACGCAAATGAATGATTCCAAGGGGCAATTTCAACAAAACATGCATAAACCTGATATTTTACAATAGTTCTAAATTATATATTCTTAGTACAAAAGATCCAGATCCAACTAAGCAACAAATGTGGATCATCCAAATCTAATAGCAAGCAACAGATAATACATAAAGGTTCCACCTTTATTACAGATCTAACAAACTAGAGAAAAACCAAGATCATAAAAAAAGCGTAAGCAGCTTGAAAGCAACAACAACTGATCAAGATCAAAACTTGCATAAATCATGCTCCAATTTAGTAAAGAAAAAAAAGCATTTCAAGACCAAAAAAAAAATAACTGTTAACAGAGAGAAGTGACAGGATAGACTTACAAATCTAAATCACGTGAAGATCAAGCAAATCCCAGGAAAAAAGAAATGGAAATTTAAGAGACAGGCGGATGAAATCGGGACAGAAATAGTGTGACAGAGAAGGATGTTAGGGAGAGTTCATGTATATATAGTGTCTTGTCTGTTAGCTAGTATTAAAAAATTGAGACAATTAAGGACGACCATTTAATTTTTATTACATGACTAAAATACCCTTAATTGTCAAGTTATTGACTGACTTGTGTCACTGTTTAGAGTGGATGTTGAAGCATACTTGGGTTGGTTGAATATTCAGGAGAGAGAAAAGGAAGGTAAATTACCACTATGGCCCCCTAAGTCTTATATTTAACTCTTTCTACCCTAACTTTGTAACATGCATGACCTCTTCTAGAGCTTTTAAAACGGTGAAATTTCGGTTCAAAATGTGTGTTTGTTGTGAACTTAGTATAGAATAAATATATTAAATTAGTGTAGAGTAAATATAATATACATTTAAATGTTGTTTTTTGTAGATGAAAATACATTAATCAATTAAAAAGTATATGTTTAAAAACTCATGTGCTTTTGAAATTGTTTTTAGCTTTAAATTAAACTTTTTGATATTTTTGTATCGTTTTGATATTTAAAATCAAAAATAAATTTAAAAAAATATTATTTTGATATGATTTTAAATAAAAAATATTTTAAAAAATAATTTTTATCACACTTCCAAACAGGCTCTAAAAGAAATCTTTTGTTTTTTTTATTATAGGCCTTTGAGCTCTAACCATACTCTCAAACTTATGTGTAGGTTACACTAGCGGTGATTATTTTTTGTTCGGTTCGGTTTTTATAAAAAAAAATTAAAAATAAAAAACTGAAACCAAACCAAAACCGGTTCAAACCGACCGGTTTCGATTCTTTTTTTGGGACAAAAACCGGTTCAAAGTGGTTTGGCTCAGGGTTTTTTTCGGTTTTTTTTGTTAGGGTTCGGTTTTTTCGGTTTTAGACTTATAAAACAGAATCGAACAAGTCAATTTTTTCAAAATTTTAATCAGTTTTTTTCATAATTTGATTTTTTTGATTATTTTTTCTCTAATTTTTTTAATTTAATTAATTTTTTAGTTTTTTTACTCAAGTTTACACAAAGCGGGTCTCATGAACAAAAATGGACGGAAGGATGAGGTATGATCACGGGGTAGAAAGTTGTAATATCCAAAATCATGGTATATAGATATTCAGATTTAGAAATTGAGGGGCCGCAGATGTAAGAAGCTGCAAAAGAATTATTATCGTCAGTCTTTCACGTGAACATAAATGAATGATGGTGTCCTTTTCGAACTAATGAAATCGTTTTGGTATTGAGAAACATGAGGTTCTACATGATTGGTTCCTCCCTGAGAACATGAGAAAATGCCCTGTTTTTAGAACAAGTCCTCGTGCTAGGATTTCGTGCACTCATTATTAACATTAGTGTTTTTTTACTGTGCATCACGTTATTATAGCGTGCTGTGAATTGTATTTGTGATTTTTTTTTACCCCCGTTGTCTCTTTTTTATTCTTTATTTTTTATGTGATTAAATTGATGGTTAATTATTTTTTATTTGTTAAAATAAAAAAAGAAGCATAATTTAAAGACTTCGGGTCAAAGTGGGGAAAAAAAGTGCCGATTTCAAAGTTTACATTAAAAATTCACTTTCATCCTAAACTTTTGGTCCCTTTAGCTTTTGAAAAAATAATTTTAGTATAGGTTTTTTTAGTTGCCGGTTTGTAAGAGAATAAAAAATCATTGAATTCTAGTTGAAGAGAAAGATTATTTCAATTAACACATATTCTAGTTAATAAAAAAACTAATTTTAATATCAATGAATTTCACTTGATGAGATCGGTTTTATTTAAGTATTTTTATTTTTTATTTAAAATAATTAATTTAGCCCAAAAAAATAATAATTCAAGCTAATCTAGATGATTTGGATAAAAAAAAAAAAACATCTCTCCATTAACACAAACCCCCTGCATACCTATCCCCTCTCTCTTTCTTCACACACATCCCCATGCATACCTACTTTTTATACATATGTATGGGGGTAGGTGTGAAATTTTATTTATTTTTAATGAAATCATAGCCTCGTTTTGTTTTGTAATATTAATGAGCACTTTTTATTTGGTAGCACTTGATGATTATTTTTTTTAGATTTTATTTGATCGTTTGATTGATTAAAGACTGTTCGATTTTTTTCATGAAATTTATAACATTATTTATTTATTATTAGCGGGGGGGTTACGTAACGGTTCTGACTCATGAAAAAAATTGCCCACAATAAAAGAATTTCTTGCTAATTGCAACACTTTTTTGTGATACTGCCTGCAATGAACTAGTAGTGTTTAAACTAGATCAAGGTGTGGTTCCTTGGGTAAAGTTATTTGGTCAATTTATCAAAAAGGAAAAATAATTTTGTGATCGATTTCAATATTTGGTTTCTCAAAACTATCCATATTTTCTATATTTATTATTTAAAATGCTAATCTTCTTTTTTTAAATAACATAAAATAGACTTTCTAAATTACTCATTATAATTTATGTAGTAACTTATTAGTAGTATTTTTCTTTATTTTCTTTTATTATGGATTGTGAGATAATTTTATTGTGGATTGCTACAATGTTAACATGATTTTAAGTCTTACAATTTATTTCAATTCGTATACGAATTAACGAGAAACATCTCAACATTACAAAAATAAATTTAGTTTTGTAATTTAAAAAATAATTAAAACAAAAGGGACCAAAGTTAACACTTGTTGAAAATAGCTTTTTTTTTGTGTGTTCATGGGTGCAAAAAACTATAGTTTGGCATTTGTAGTTTTAAATCTTTATATGTTTAGTCTTTGTTGTTTTAGGATTTTACATTTCAATCCTATATGTTGAGAGATTAGAAAGAAATTCATCAAATAAAAAAGAGGAGAGAGAAAGTGTTTGATTGATTCCATTTTGATTATAAAAAGGAAAAATAATTTCTTGATTAATTTTATAATCAGAAACTATATATGTAGTTATATTTGCTTTCTCAAAACTATCCATATTCTAAAATTTTATTATTTAAAATGTTAATCTTTTTTTCTTTAAATAATATAAAATATGCATTATAAATTACTCATCATAATGTATACAGCAACTTATTAACACCGTTATTTCTTTTATTGTGAGATAATTGCATTATGGACTACTATAATGCGCGCAATGGTTTTTGTCTCTTTTTTTATTTGTCATTGAAAAATTATATAGTTACAATTACTTGATTTTTTTTCTTAATTTTATCCTCCTACATTCTGTTGACATGATTTTAAGTTTTATATATTTTTTTAAGTTGCGTGCTCTAGCATATTCTTATTAGCGAGAAACTTCTTGAAATTAAATTAAAGGTTGATATTACAAAATAAAAGCTAATTTTATAATTTTAAAAACAATTAAAACAACAAGGACCAAAGTTAACACTAAAAAACAACCGTTTTATTTTTGTTGTTCGGGTGCAAAAAACTATAGTTTGGTCTCTATAATTTTTGTTTTTTTATGTTCGGTCCTTGTGTTTTTAGAATTTACATTTCAATCCTAAATTTTATTTTTGTTATGCTTCATTTCCTAGATATTGAGATATGAGAGAGAGAATCATCGAAAAGAGAGAAAGAAATGAGAAAGTGTTTGATTGATCACATTTTGGTTTTAAAAAAACCTATTTTGGTGTGAATAAATTTGTCTTGGAGTGGGGAGGTTTCAATTAAGATGGTGTTTTCCATTAAACATGCCATAAAAAGTAATTTCTTATGTAAAGTTATTTGGTCAATTTATCAAAAAGGAAAAATATTTTTTTGATAGATTTCATAATAGAAATTATATATTATGTAGTTATATTTGGTTTCTCAAAACTATCCATATTTCCAAGATTTATTATTTAAAATGATAATCTTATTTTTTTTCTTTAAATAAAATAAAATAGACTTTCTAAATTACTCATCATAATATATAATGAATATAGTAACTTATTAACACTACTATTTCTTTTATTATAGATTGTGAGATGATTGCATTGTGGGCTACTACAATGCAATTGTTTGTTTTTTTTTTTTGTTATTGAAAAATTATATGATACCAGTAACTCTAATTTGTTTTTTCAAATTTATTTTTCTACATTATATTGACATAACTTTAAGTTTTACAATTTGTTTCTATTTACATGCTCTAAGCATTTTCTTATTAGCAAGAAACATCTCGACGTTAAATTAAAAGCAGATATTAAAAAATAAAATTTAATTTTATAATTTCAAAAACAATTGAAACAATAGGATCAAAGTTAACACTAAAAAACCAATCCTTTTTGTTTTTATTGTTCATGAGTGCAAAAAACTATAGTTTGGTCTCTGTAGCTTTTATTTTTTATGTTTAGACCTTGTTGTTATAAGATTTTACATTTTAATCCTAAATTGTTTTTTTTATATTCAATCCCTGTATATTAAGATATGAGAGAGAAAGTTATATATAAAAAAAGAGAAATAGAGTGTTTGATTAATTAGATTTTGGCTTCAAAAAGACCTATTTAGGTATTAACAAGTTTTTCTTGGGAAAGGGCTAAATTGAGATGGTGTTTTCCTTTCAACACACCATAAAAAGTGCTTCTAATTTTTTTGTGGTCAATTTCATGATCAGAAACTATATATTATGCAGTTGTATTTGGTTTCTCAAAACTATGCATATTTTCAAAATTTATTATTTAAAATGTTAATCTTCTTTTTTCTTTAAATAATATAAGATAGAGGTAATAGCATTTTGGACTACTAAATTGCAATTGTTTATGTCCCTGATGTTTTTGTCATTGAAGAATTATTTATATATAATCACTTTTTTTTATTTAATTCTATCCTTTCTTTTATATTACGTTGACATGATTTTAAGTCTTTTTTTATTTGCATGCTTAAGCATATTCTTGTTAGCCAAAACTTCTCAACATTAAATTAAATGTCAATATTATAAAAAAATAATTTAATTTTATAATTTAAATAGAAATTAAAACAACTTGGACCAAATTTAACACTAAAAAAAATAGCTCCTTTTATTTATATATTTCATGGGTGTAAAAAACTACAGTTTGGTCTCTATAGTTTTTTTATTTTTGGTCCTGGATAGTCTAGGATTTTATATTTTAGTCCTAAGCTACAATTTTTTATGTTTCATGCCCTTGATGTTGAGAGAGAAAGTAATCAAAAAATAGTAAAGAAGAGAAAAAATGTTAGAAAAATTATTTGCTTCCTATAAAAAAGCCCATTTTGATGTCAATAAGTTTATTTTCAGAAAGGAGTTTCAATAAAGATGGTGTTTTTCTTTGAACATACCATAAAAAATAGACCTAGGTTTGTAAAGTTTGTTTAATAGGGGTTTATTTTAATTTGGGAATGTTTTTTTTTTTTCCGAGGTTTTAAGGATGTTTTTTTGTGTGTTTTTAGATGAAAACAAATTAAAAATTAGTTTTGTAGGATCGAAAACTCAGACTCTAACTTTTCTGCTATTTAAGATGGTCAAAATCTCAACTAAAAGATGACGTGTCATCTACCAAACAGGCAACTCGTCTTTTACCCAAGCAAGCAAATCGTTGTATGCTATAATTAAAAAAAAATAGAGAAATTTATTCATCTAATTGTAAAAAAAGCCAAGCACTTGGGCCTAACTTTCTAAAACCATGCAAACCTAGATTTTTTGTTTAAAGCCAAATGCTTCTAGTATTTTTTGTTAGATGCCCCATTATTATTATTTTTGGATAAAATTCTAATAAAATTAATTTATTAAAATAATATTTAAGGGATTATCCAAGTATACCATTGTTTTTTTAGTAGGTTGGAGCTTTTTATGATGATATTAATAATTTATTTATGAATAATTATGTATTAACCTCATATACATATATTTTTTTAAAATAATTTGCTAATTAATATTAAATGAGAATAAAATATGTATTTTGATTGTTTTTTTTTATATAATTTTCTCAGATTTATTTTTTTTATATTTTTCATAAAGGTTCATAAAAATAACCAATTCATTATTATTTTTTGATTTTTTTATTCAATCTTTCTTTCATTATTATAATAATTGTTTGCTTAAAAAACAATGCTTCTAAAAAACACATGTTTTCATCAAAAACACATGCTAATAAAAGAGTCATTTTATTGTAAAAAAAAAACCCATATTTAAGCTCCTATTCAAATTTACAAATTTAAACACTAACCACAATTGATGACATTCTCCATTCTGAATCTAATATCATGGAACCTATTACTTGGTGCAAATAATGTAAACAAAACCTTTACCTTGAAAACATGCTACCTTTTGTCTTTCTTCACATTGATGAATGACCCACCGTCAATTATTAAATATTTGTTTTTAATAATTTACAAAAACAAATGGAGGTGTAAATAATGGAGGTGGAGTTTGTGGCGCTCTCCACTCACACAGATCTCTCCTCACGATTGTTTCTATCAAACTGTCATCACCAACACACAAGAAAGCCTCTTCCATGACTAAATTGCTCTTACAGGCTTGATTTGTCCGACGTAACTTTCAACATCTTAATGTTTTTTTCAAATCAAAATGTTGAAAATTAGGATTTTATCTTGTCTAAGAACGCGTAATAAACTGTCAACAGAGAAGATGTAATCATTGTTTGGACAAGTTGGACTCCATCAAGTTTGTTATTGATTTATTCTATTTGCTTCACGGGGTGCTTGATAGTTGTAAAGTTATTTTTTTGGAATCATTTATTATTTATAAATGTATTACAATAATTTATATTTTAATTTTTAAAAATTTATTTTTAACTCGATCTAAAAA